>JARGYF010000149.1:0-170041 GCA_029203975.1 Mycena vitilis
TGATGTTTTGATGGACTATTTCTCATTTCCTTTTCTTTGGTAGTCCTAGATTGTGGATCTTTCTCCTTGTGATGTCGCCTCGATGGCGCAGGGTGCGTGTCCTCCCTGATCGTCATTTGTATTTCTCCATCGAGGATCTGGGGTTCGATTCCCCGTCCACTGGGTGCAAGGCATCATTTCCGGGCCCCGGAAAAGGGGCGGAAAGTGGACGGAAATATATATTTTCCTGCTTATTTCCGTCTTATTTCCGGGGCCCGGAAATAGTACGGATAGTTTGTATTTTCTGTACATTTCCTCCTTATTTCCGGGGCCCGGAAATAATGTATTTCCGCAAAATTTCCTGAAAAAGTCCTGACTATTTCCGGGGTCCGGAAAGTTTGAATTTCCGGGGTCCGGAAATCATGAAAGCCAAACAAAGAAACCTTCCATTAAAGGAAATAGCCAAACCTTCCAGAACTAGTAATGTTTGATGCAGTCTATCAGATCAAGTGATGTTGATGCCTTTGAACCAATAGCCTCCATAATTCAGGTACTCATATGAATAGTAGTCCTCAGTGCTCCTTGCAATCTATTGACCTCAGTTAGAGGCAATACTATTAGCGGGTAGACTGAAAATTCAGCAGACAAGCACATTATAACAAAGAAGAACATGAGTTAACACTTCATTGAAATTTCTATTGGCTCTAGATCTCACACATCTCTGAAGTGCATATGCATTTCTCTTTCTGTATAGAACCAAAAAGAGATATAAGGCTGTTGGTTTTCAATCTCACACATCTCTGAACTGCATTTGCATTTTTCTTTCTGCATAGGATGTTGCAGAATCAAAAAGAGATGTAAAGCAAGTTACAGGATTTATCATACTGGGCAAAAAAAAAGATTGCTTCCTGAGAGGATTGAACCACAGATCGTGGGAAAGAGTCACGTGTGTGGCGAACAAGTTCGCCATGCGCCTGACCTGGACTCAAAATTTGTGAGCACCACAATTGTGCTCACAAATTTCAAGTCCAAAATGGGGTCATGTGATTCATTTTGTTTGGTGATTTTGCTTCATTGTAGAGCATAACAATGAACAATTGCAAGACATTCCTGTAGAAGAGCAAAGAGAAAAGAAAGCAGAAGAAAAGAAAGGAAAAAGAAAAGAAGAAAGAAGAAAATAATAATAATAATCACATGATCATCCGGCCCGGAGCTTCTGTCGAATGAAAACTTGATTCGACAGAAGCTCCGGAAAGCTCCGGACCGTGATCAGGTGACTTGTCCAGGGTTCGACGTTCAATCCCCTCAGGTGTCGTTTATTTTATTTGTGGCAAAATCATTCATTACTGCCTTTTTGCCTTTAACATCAGTAAGAACAGTGTTTCTCTGGTGTCACTTATAAGGTTATGTGACTTTGAAACAAGTTGTACAGGTCCAGGCTACTCCAAGTTCTATTTGATACATGACAGATCTTGAAGAGCTAACTGTAAAACACAAGAGCTATAGAAGAGAAGCAAGAGTCAACCAGAAGAAGATAAACTCAAAAGCTTTGCTAAACATCTACCATATCATTGCTCATGGTGGCTACAAATTTGACTTGAAAGAGAGTGGCCTCTACAAGCATACTGTTTTCCTTGCCAACAACTTCCTGTACTGGTTATTTATAATTGCTATAATTGGGTTGAAAATCCCAGTAGGTAGGGTCATATGACCGGAGATTGATGAGTTTATTTCCTTATTTAGAATGTTTGGTTACTGATTTCCGTACTATTTCCGGGCCCCGGAAATTCAAACTTTCCGGACCCCGGAAATAGTCAGGACTTTTTCAGGAAATTTTGCGGAAATACATTATTTCCGGGCCCCGGAAATAAGGAGGAAATGTACAGAAAATACAAACTATCCGCACTATTTCCGGGCCCCGGAAATAAGACGGAAATAAGCAGGAAAATATGTATTTCCGTCCACTTTCCGCCCCTTTTCCGGGGCCCGGAAATGATGCCTTGCACCCAGTGGTCGAGGCCTACTGTTTCACCTTGTCCCTCAGGGACGAGGTGGAATGATCCCCTTTTTCTTTTTCTTTTCTTCTTTGTAGCCGGATAGTTTAGTTGGCCCGCGAGAGCCTTTAGTCCATGTCTTGTATGTCGAGTATTTATTGAAACTCCTTTGTGAGCATCGCCGCGATGGCGCAGTGGTGCGCATCCTCTGAACTTCGCCAATAGGGTATCATTTCTGAGGACCTCGGGGTTCGACTCCCCATCGTGGCATACTGGTCCTGCCTCCTCTCCGAGAGGAGGCGGGATCGTACCCCTTTTGGTGAAATACTCGAAGCCCGTTCTTTATCATAGCCTCAGTGGCACAAGGTGTGCGCCCTCTCCAAGTAGGCGTTGGATTTCTTTCTGAGGAGCTCTGGGGTTCGATTCCCCACTGAGGCATGGTATTGTCAGATTTCATGTTTTTCGCATCGTGGAGGTTTCGGCTGGTTCTTTTCGTGTCGGGAGATTCTAGCCGGAACGCGCGCCTCCTTGGTTTCCCAGACGTTCGGGAATCGGTCGCGCAGGACATGTCCTTGGCCTCCCTGGAAAGTTTTTCCCGACTGGGTTTAAGTACGCTATCCCGGTTTTCTCCCCGGGTGACCCTTTCCGGAAGTTTCGTCCAGAGGAGGTTTCCGAGTTATTCTTTCGTTGGTTCATTTCTTCGGGGCGATTTCGGCGAGGGAGACGAAAAGGGAGTCGAAGTTTTCGGAGGAAAGAATGAAATTGAAGTGAGAGTTTAGGCGAAATTACAGGGTTTTTGGCATAATGGATTCTGGAAGTCCGTGTCTTGCTTCATCCTTTTCTACTTCTTCTTATTCAGGGATCGCTGACTGCCCCTCGAATTGTCTCCTCCCGTTGTCTCCCCATTGCGGTTCCTTTCCTTTCTTGGGTTTGGGTATTTTCGGCTCCACGAAGCTGGTGACAGGAACCCTAATTCGGGATCGTGGGAAATATGGGATTAGTCGGAAGGCGGCGACCGGCGTTTTGGAGACGGCGCCGTTCATTTCCGCGATTACGTTGTAACGGCGCACTGGAAAGGAGCCGTGTAATCAAAGACTCAAGATTTCAAGAAGCGAAGCGATGAAATCACAACACAACCCAAAAACCCTAAGATCTAATTTATATTTATCACAACTCTAGCTTCAAGTGTTTGCTTCAAGCGCGCGTATGTGAGTTCGAGGGGGTAAGACCAGTATAGTCTGTCCGGGACAATGTGCGTTCAATTTCAAAGTGGGCGGGCTAATTGCTTCGGAAAAGCTAGCGGGCTAATTCTAGTTTGCTACTTCGGCCGGGGAAACCGTAGGAGACTTTTATCCGCGGGATAGCGGGGCGAAGCTGAACTTCAGAAATGAGGGAGAACGGCACCAGCGGCTAATCTAGGCCGTGCCAGGGATACTAGCAGCGGCTGGACGATTGACGAGGCGTCTTCAACTCAGACCCGACGGGAGCGGCTAACGCGACGGTATAGCCGGGGCGGCTCGGATTCGAAGGCTAGGCTGGCAGATGGTCTAGTCTGGCGGACTTCCTCTTACTCTGACAACGGACACTACTCCGCGTTGGCTGCTTCTCACTTCAACACTTCCGTCTATCAAATCGTCTGATTCAAACTTCTAGTCTACTATATTGCCCGAGAGTGGGGGGGATAGTCTACTGGCTAGCTACCGGGAAAACCGAGTCTCTTTATACAAACCGCCGGGCAACAAAAGGAGATATAAGGAAAGTGTCCGGAGAACAATGTGGGTAATGATCGTGGGGCAGCCAATGGCTGCCGGGGTATTCTGAACCGTGGGTATATCGTCTCAGTCAGCGGGCAACACCATGTGCCCGGGCTGTGTGCCAAGAGGGTTGTCAAGTCACCCGGGGAATTACCTTCCCGGGGACAACCTTCCCGCTCGTCTTTCTGCTGGCGGGGAGAGAAGGGGTTTTACCCGCTGGAATCCTCCCCGGCCAGTGTCTTCTAGTTCGTCTGTTCTGTCTTGTTCTCCGGGCAGTGCTTGTCTCCTCTCGAAGTTGAGCGGCCGGGTAAAGTTACTCCAGTCTCCCGCCGGGGAACTGTTATCCCGTTGATCGTCGATCCCCGCGTGTGGGCGTCTGATGGAGCGCCCGAGTTCCCCGCTGGCTTATTAGGCCTTCCTGGGACTAAGATCCGCCGGGTAATTCTATTCCCCGGGGGAATCTTATCTTCTGAGATCGTCCGGTAATCTTCACCAACATGTCGTCCGGGGAGGACGACTCGCTCTAAGATAGTAGTTCCTCTTGTTAGCCTCGAGTACTCAAACGTTCGGTGGTTAGCCGCCCATCTGAGCCGGCCGGTTAGGTGCTTCAAAAGCCCCGCTGGGCTAGAGGCCCAGCGGTGAATTCTTATCACTCGTGTTTGCCCGGACGCTTTCGACCGTCAGCGGCGAAATATACCGTCCCGAGGAGGACTTATATTCTATTGCTTCGCCCTACATTGCCCGCCGATAGGTGTCTTAAGAATGCGAAAACCAACGGTTTTCACCGGTGGCTCGTCATCCACCATATCACCGGATCACTGCCGCGCCAGACCCCTCCTCAATCCCTAACTCCTGGACTTCACCCCTGGTTCCTCCCTCCTTACCGTCACTCCTGACCCTGGCTCCTTACTGTTGTGGAGCGGTCCCTGTTTCACTCCTAGCTCCTAGTGCACTATATAAACCTAGACCTCAGTAGTAGATCTTTACACTATTCTAGTCTATTCTCCAGAGTTTAATCGACGCACTTGCCTATCTTCTTGTATCGCCCAGCCGCCTACGTCGCAGTAACCCTGCAACCAAAGCTCTGTGCTGACACCGTTGCCATTATTGACTCCGCCCATATAATATGCGCCGCCGGGTCCAATCACATCGTCTCCATTGCGCAATGGTTGCAAATCTGGGGTGAGTTCAATGTCCTTCGCATGTGCGTCACCTGCCATGGCCAACGCATATCCCCAGTCTGCATCAATGTCACGTGGAATTTTGTGTGCTGTGTCGAGACCTCTGAACACGCCCAGAAGTTGGCGGTATACACCCCAACACGTAGCTCTCGTGACTGGGGGTTGTCCGATTTCCATGTAGATCTTCCCGATAATGGCCTGAAAGTCCGGGGGCACCAGCTCAAAGACCTCATTTCCGGGCGGCGCAAAAATCCCCCGAACATCATGGATTGCGTTCGAGTTGACTTTGATCTGTTCAAGGAGTTTAATTATCTCATGCCAGGGGAATTAATCATGTACCTTGAAGTCCAACACACCATAATTGGCAGGGTGTTCACAGATGTCATTTGGCACACCATGAGGAAGAATCTTGTTACGGTCCGCCCGTTTTGCTGTGTTGTTGATTCGCTCAACATACCGGTCAAGCTCGGCTTGGAGCCACGGAATAAACACCCAACGGAATACAAGACTGTGGGAGTAGTAAGTACAGCGGCTTGAAATTTTTGACAGAAAGAAGTGAACACTTACTCCTCGATCAGTACGTCCGGATCATACCAACCTTCTTTGGCCCCAACATCTAGAATATTCTCGAATCCAGGAGTAAAGCGGCGGCGCATCTGAGACCATCCGATCTCAGGCTTCACGTTCTTCTTCTCGCGCATCCAGCGGTGTTGGAGGGTGCCCTGGAGACTGGGGTCATGCAAGTGACGCAGCAAAGTATGCCCATTGGCCAGCTCAAAGTTCTCGCTCCCGGGATCGCTCTGGGACACAAGAGGCATGACTGTGTTCTAGTCAGTAGACGTACACGGCGAAAGAGAGAGATAACTCACATCCCAATTCTTGAACAGCGTCGATCTATAGTGTCCACCACTGGGCCTCGAGTCAACCCTGCATCATGGAACAATGTAAGAAGTTCGATTCATCTTGCTTTTCTTGTGTTGGGCTCACAATAAAAACCAAGGACAACTTTCAAAACCTGGATCAGGATGTGCAGCACCCTCAGGCTAGTAGCGGCAGTGAATGGCACACTTTTTCTAGCGATAAACACCCACGCAGCAATGTAAGAACCAGTACCATTGCACAAAGTGAGCTAATGTTACCTGCCAGACGGCTGTTACGGAGCCCAAGACACCCCCGCCAGCTAAAAAGCGCCAGGTGTACATATCTCCCGATCATGTTAAACTTCGGCAGGCACTCGCAGTGGGTGGTTCTTCCGAGGTCACGGCGGCCGGTGAGTGTTTAACCGAACATGCGGAGTGTGCTTAATATGTTTGGTCAGTTCCTCCAACGTCGGAGCGTATCGAATTTTTCCCGATCAATCTGTGTGAACTCGACGAGCTTCTTCAGTCTGGTGAATCTGGGGAAGTTCAATACTTCACCTGCGAGCCACGAGATGCGTCCCAGGGACTCCCAGGGGTCTCTTACGGTTGAGTACTCTAAAACCATCGGTGTCGGGACGTTCAAAACAGCTCATACCGGTGTGCTATGGGAAAATGCTCTCCCTAGAAGACTTTGGAATAGTCGTTAATTCAAAAGGTCTCCTAAGTGGTCCGTTGCCCTCTGCGGTTTCCTTACTAGGACTTCGGGCGGTGAGTCAAGCTGTTCTGGATTTGGGCGCTAAGTTTTAGGCGCCGGGACGGTCAGTGCGGATTCTGATCTGTTCTGAGTTTGGATATGTCTCAGGTAAGGGTTTGCGTGGAAGAGTGCTCGTAGTAGACTTATGAACTCAAGTACACGCAGGAGATTACGTAAGAAGGTTATATTGGTAGACTACCCGAAACTACAAGGTGGGGGAATCTAAATCTCCGCTACTTTTCTTCATTGTCTTATATATCTTTCCTAAGTGACTCGAGTCACTCTGCCTTTCGATCCCGAACGAGTCATTACCTGTTGACTCCAGTCCCGACACCCGCCTTACGATGCGCCCCGATCCGAATTCTTCCGTGTCACGCGTGACTTGGTGCCGGATAGCCTGATCCCATCTTTTTGTAGCTTTATTTTCTGTCTACCTTTTTCGCGTTTCTTGGTAAAAAGATTTCCCATGGGTCACCGGATACTTGACCTTGGTTCACCTGCGCACCGACGGACTCGGAACCGTGGTGAACGACTGTGTTGTTGCGAAACACATGTATCGGTCTCGTACCCCAAAGCCTGGGGATGCTGGGGGATGGGTCGTTCGGCGATTCCAGCCTGCAGATGACTATGTCAAAACGCTGCAGGAGGCAAACCTCTTGTTTTGGGGTGCCTCCATAATGTCTTTCACCTATTCATTCATCGACCACTTCATCTCCAAGGCAAAAGAAGAGCCATCCTTTGATATCCCGCGATTGCGCTTCGTTCATGCTGGCGTTGCAGTTGCACACGAGCCGGTAACAGGTAACAATGTTGCCAACACCTCATCAATTCGCAGGACGTATCTCGTCGAAGAATTCATTGACACGGAAGCTGACCAATTTGTCAAATACATTCATAATGGCGACGCTGTACCGCTTCTGGCTCAGGATGACCCATTCTACGATATCGCGGACTTCTTGTGCTTCACCCAACCCAACATGTTCAATACTTCAAAAGCGGCGGCTTGGTGTTTCTGTCCGACTTTCAAGGTTTGTCCTCATTCTTTCGTCAACCCATTGACTTACTTCGATTATAGGATCACAGACTTTGCTCACAGATCCGCAGATCATGACGTCCCCGTAAGTTGTGCCTCTTCGCATGGTTTGGAACGTGCTCTAACGAGTATTGGAAGGGATATTGCGAAAGGGACAGATATATTCGGCGAAGGAAATGTCGGGACAATCTTTCGCAAATTTCCGGAACAACATATTTGCAACGCATATTGCAAATGGTTCAGGCTCCCGCTGCTCCAGAAACCCGGGGAGCAAGTTGGGAGCAAGCTTGACGGTTGATTGACGGTTGACCGTACTATGTGCCCTGTTTCATGTTGGTTTTACTATGCCCCGTACTATGCTGTATGAACATGATTATGACTACTCAGAAACAATTATCTATGACAAAGGAAGCTTCTAGGAAGTCACTCACAAAGTACCAACTCAACAGCTATGATGGTGGCAGCTACGGGCTCGCAAACATTGTGTTTGGCTGGGCTTGGCTTGCAATGCCGAATCCGGCATGTGCAAATGTTGATGCGCTAACTCAGGTGCAGTTGGGCCGGAGTTGTATCTGCCCGGTAAGATTATGAGCTCCCAGGTTAAACTCGATTAGACTCGAGTATATGGGAGACCTAGATACTGAGTCCTCGGGGTCTTGAACCCGCCAATCATATGCCATCACACGGCAAGAGAAGCGGGACGTCGGTAAAAAGCGTGGTGCTCCGGCTTTCCATAATGGTGCGCAACACCTAGCCACCACCACCACGTGCTTGAGATTTTGCGGGCTCAAAAAACCCTATTTTTCTTATCCCTCTAGTAGAAGTGCTCCTCTTGAGTGTAGGAAGAGAACTGCTAGAGGGATTTTCCATTGGATAGTTGTGGCTTCATTATCTGCACATAACCCGGGCAACAAAGGGCCTCAAACCTGGCCAAGAGGTACACTCAATTCAAAAAATTTTCTGCGGCCGATTTGGCCACTAAATTTTGGTGGTGGTGGCTAGGTGTTGCGCACCATAGTCACAGCCTTTAATTTCCCTTTCAATTCCATAATACTCGAAATCGCAGTGGAATCAGCGACTCCGGCAAACTCACCTCGGCACGTTGACGGATCAATGTCTGCTAATAACACGCGTGATTCTTGCGTGACCACAGGCTTTTCTTCTCCCCATCCACATCACTACGTCTCCGATGCATCCAAGCCTATCCGTCGATAGGCTGGAGCGTCTCCCATTTTCCACACGAGTATGCATTTACCGTACACAGACGCTCTTTCTGACCCAGTTGCAGAGGGTAGTAGTTGCCGCCGCGAACGGGTCCATCGAAAATCTTATGCGCCTACATCTGATTTGTTCTTCGCATATACCCCTGGCAAACCCCTGGAAATACTTCCAGTTCTCTATATCTTCCTCGACCCAACATTACTCCCGGTGCTCGATAACCTGGCTTTCGGAGGCCCTTGTCTTCCTTCAAGGCATTTTCGTCCTTGAGTATGCTGGTGACGATGAACGTCCCACTGGGTACAGGACCGGACTTGTGACCACGATTCTGGAGCTGGATAAGCTTTATCGACAGGCACCGCTCAGGCATCACTGCGATATCCATGCCCGACGACCCCCGGATCTGCCTTGATGCCCTCGCATTTACGATCAATTTCGCGGCTCACGAGGACACTCGAGCGATCTATCCAGGAGGACGCCAGGATTTAGGGCACTCCTGATAAGAGCCTGGGACTACAGACTCGTGATGGAAGCAAACGACATACCTGGACCGACGATCCCTGGCAGCCTCGAGTTAATTCTGGACACCAATGAACTCGATGTGGCGACGATAGAGGAGGTGATGGGTGGGGCTGGTGGCACTCTGAAAGATCCAGCCCGCGTTGCCGGTATGCAACTCGGCCTCCTTGCCCCGCACAGAGATACGGTTTTCGCCGTCTGCCATACGACACGGTTCATACTCATCGCCAACAAGGTTCTGGCGAGCCAAAGGGAGCGCCGCGTTACGATAGGGCCCTTCTACGCGTCCTTGGTGGTACAGGACTTGCGACACGTCACTGTTGCCACACGCGCTCTCAGCCGACAGGACAGCACCGATATCTCCGGCCTCGAGACCTCTTTCATGCTTCTCCAAGATATCTGGCGCGATCCCTACGGATATCTCGTCATCCTTTCTGCACTGCAGCACGGCCTTCTCCACTCGATCATCGCTTGCACGTCGAAACCAGGCACACCAAAAAAATAGAAATTTCAGCTCAGGCGAACACCCAGTCGAAAACACTGGTTTGGGCTGCCAGCTGAACACACAAACGGAGCCAGTGCATTCGGCTGCCGTTTCGGCCGAGAGAGCCGTAACTAATTGTTTCAACGGTAGTTTCGGCCGGCCGAAACTACTGATTTGCGTGTTCGGCCAGCCCAAAACTTATTGTTTCGGCGCGTTGCAGCCGAAACTGCGGTCGAAACTAATGTTTCCAGCAACGTTTTGAGATTCATCTGAACTGGGGCTGAAACCTTTGTTCTCGACTGGGTGTTCACCCGAGCTGAAATTTTACTTTCTTTGGTGTGAGGACTACGCGACCTCCAACATTATTTGACCTTCTTCGTGGCTGAGGTCTTTACCCCATCCACGGTCTACCTCCACGTCCTTTCCATGACGGAAACTGCTGCGCGACGTCGAAACGAGTGGCTCCGCGGATCAATTTCGGGCGTCCCCTCTGTTCGATGACTGGACGGAGTTCGTAGCCGTTGCGGCGAAACGTATCGCTGTCTTGCACGAATTCGAGACTGGTGACAAGGCGGAAAGGAGAGCTTGTGGCAATTTATCCGTGCGTGCTATATGGCGGTTATTTATATGCGCTTTAATCTTCCGACCGTTCAAGTGCGTAAACTTGTTGGAGGAGAAGAGTAGCTTCAGGCGCTGTTCCAAGTGCCACAATTTTTTATTACTGCTCTACGACCTGCCAGCGTCTAGTCTAGTTGTTACCGCGGGGGTCGGATCGTGTAAGGATTGTATTACGCGATCTCATGTAAGCAGACATCACGTGTGCCGTTTGCCCCCGCGCCAAGCGACGCGTTCCCTCATCCCTCGTTCATCTTTCGCTATGTATAAGTGCTCCATGGCGTGTAAATAGCCTCCAGTATGACCTTTGGATCCCAAAAGACATGAACTTTGCCCGCCAAAAATTATTTGACGGCCTTATTCAAGTTTACAACTTATTGAGGCTTGACTCGAAGTCTCGAACTCAACGGACGGGCCGTTCAACGCTTCAGGCTTTGTAAGGAATAAATATTTTATTCAGGTCAGCGGTAATGAAGTCAGCGCGCGACACTTTTTAGTCCCCTCGACGCCTTAGAATGACGTTGCAACGCGGCGCAATAGCACAGACCGTAGAGCAGCGCGACGGGCGCCTATCGATGCTTGCGAGGTTGACTAGTCCCCGCACAACATCGCGCGATGCGCTGGGTCCAATCGAAGACTGTAATCGTTCGGGGTCCGCCCGTGCGTTGAGTATGCTCAGTCCATCTACAAGCAGCGTGTACGGCGGGACTACGACGGAGCCGTGCGCGATGTGCTCTACATTTACGATAGCACCCCGGGGCGTTATTTTCATGTGACGATTGACATGCCGCACGCGTACGAGACGAGATCTGTGCGAGGAGAAGAAGTGGGTGAAAACGACGAGGTTGAAAGCAGCGCAAAGAATCTTCTCCCTGGCGGCTTCGCCCTCTGATTCGGCGCTCTGGGCAGCAGTGGTCGCATGAGGGAAAGCGAAGAGATATGATGCCTACATACGCGCACCTTGTCCCAGCGGACCTGGACCCGGACAGGGCGGTGAAGTAAGAGTTCGGTGGTCCAGGGTTCGGCGTGCTGGTGAGAAAGAGGCAGCGTAAGCGTGCGGCCGCGCGATGCATCGAACGGGCATCGGTCGTGCGAGGGACTATCACCACCGCCACTACGGACACTGTATTTTCAGGCTGACAGGCTTGCGACCGGCTGGCGCAGACTGCGGAGAGGGATTGAACGGGGCAGTCATATGCACCGGTCTAGTGCGCACTGCGGCCTGCAGGTGTTGGGCGACACAGATAGAGAGTTTGGCCGCGCGCTTACAGTCGTGAATGAGACCGTGTAGCGGTGGCCACCGAGGTAGTCATGAGGATGGCTGTGTGAGAAAGGAGGAACGAAAAGAGGGTGTGTCGCACGCACCTCCCACATTTTCTTTACATACCGAGGCAGCAATCAAGACATTTAAAAATCAGATTCTGCCATTCTGGTGACAACGATACACGCATGGGAATGCCATTTGGGTGTCGCAGGATTAGACATTCACTCCGCGGCGCAGTGTGGGCATGTGGTGAGCTCATAAATATCGCGGAGTGCGCCAAGGGGCCGATGAGGAAGGCGTAGGATAGCAAAAGGCGAGATTTGGCTCAAACAGCATCGGGCAGCTCGTAGCGGTGATTGCAAGCGGCCAATGTGGATTTTGTGAGCCAAGGACACATTGCATATGAGAACTACACGACGGGATGTGTGTGCGATGGAGTGCAGAGGGACAACGAACGAGAAAACACGTCGTCTGCGCTGGCGTAAAGGAAGCGGAACGAGTCACGTGCGACTGCTTACATGAGATCGTGTAATACAATCCTTACACGATCCGACCCCCGCGGTAACAAACAGACTCTAACATGCGAGGTACGAGCATCTTTGTTAGAGCGTCTGTCTACGAGAGACTAGCCAGCGTCTCGTTTGGATAAAAGGAGGTTATCGAAAGAGTTGCCGCTTCCAAAACTTGCTTGCTCTGAGTACGTGTCCATTTTACTCGCATCTCGTCCGCGACGGATCTCGCTACAGGCTCCGCGAGTCTCGACCCGCGAAGGGACACCTGTGCGCGCATTCCTCCGCCATGACTTCCAGGCTCTACGACTCAACATCTACGCAGACCAAGTCGTGTCCATGCGGGCGAATCCTGGGGTGGACTACTTCGTCCTCTTCGGGGACGTCAGCGCCAGGGTCGTCCCCATGCTGCACCCTTCCATCTACGCGCCATCATGGAAGTTCCTCCACGGAAACCCAAGGAAGCGGCGGCAAACCCCCAAATGACTCAGCTCGGTGTCTTACTAACGCCTCAATCCCCGGTCTCTCGGACTCAAGTTACTCAGAATCGAGTTACTCAGCGTGCGATATATACTAAATCCACATGGTAAGCTCACCCAACTCCGATGGCACCCCAAACTAACGGTCGTGTTTTATTCAACTCTGTGCCAATCGGTTCGTGTTACTGGTCCATCCGGCATCCGTCTTGCTCAATGAGGAGCCTTTCTTAGACTATCCTATTCCTGGAGAGACGACCATATACGACACATCGGAGACGATCGATATCGAGACGCATCCGCTCCACGGCGGATCTTTGGTGAAGACACTCGTCCTCTCAATCGACCCGTATATGCGGGCACTGATGTCTCAAGGGTCCTATTTTGTGAGTTCCGCTTCATCTGCCCCGAAATTGCAAGTCTTTTATTTGCAGTAGGCGACGTACGCCCTGGGTGAGCCGTGAGTGTCATCTTTGATCCACCGTTCTGTGAGGACTGAGTTTTTACTCTACCGAATAGCATCACCGGCTATGGTGTCGGTGTTGTCGTGCGCTCCGAAGACACCGAGGTACAAGTCGGGAAGTATGTTTACGGATTGGATTTCCGTAAGTTTCGTTTCCTTCCAAATCACTTCATCGATACCCGCTGAAACGCGACGGCAGCGCATCAGGAATATTTCGTCCTCCCGAGTATGGATGGGTTCGTTTTCCTCGAGAAGCACCCGACATTGCCGTGGACGGTGTATGTTGGCGCTGCGGGGATGCCTGGTGAGGTTTCGGCTGAAGTCCCGAGATCTCAGTTGCTGAGGAAGCAGGTAAAACCGCGTATGCGGGGTGGAAAGAATTTGCGAAGGCGAAGAAGGTGGGTTTAATTCCATCTAACCTCGTCCTACCAGATTCAAAAACCGCATCTTTCCAGGGGGAGACAGCGTTCGTCACCACTGGCGCCGGTAGGTATCTTGCGTATCAATATTTCAAATGGTTTTTACAACCTTCTTTCAGGACCGGTCGGCTCGTAAGTGCACGCACCAAATACTTCTTGAATGGAACGCGCTTACCTTTGAGCGCAGGATGGTAATTCAGCTCGCCAAGCGCGACGGTCTCAAAGTCATTGCCTGCGCGGGGTCCGAAGAGAAGGTACAGTTTATGCGCTCAATCGGCGCGGATGTTGCATACAACTACAAGACCACCGACACAAGGGAGGTGTTAGCGCGAGAGGGGCCCATTGACGTGTAAACAATTCATTTTTGCGTCTTTCCTGATGCTCAAATGCGCGAAGATATTGGGACAATGTGGGAGGGAGCTTTTTGGATGCGGCTTTGGAGCACGCGGCGGTCTATGGGCGATTTCTTGTAAGTGTACGGATCTTTCTGGTGGTGCACTCCAAGGATTCAGTGGCTTCCAGGAATGCGGAATGATGACAGGTGGCTCCATCATTATTGGGACACGCAAAGTACTGATCTAAACTTGCAGGATACAACGGCGAGCATCAGGGAATAAAGGTCCCTGTTTTTCCCGCATCGACAACACTGTGCTAATCACCGGGGCTCAGAACTTGAACCAAACATACACCAAGTCCCTGACGATGAGCGGCATTGCCATTTTGCGACTCACCCATCACGAGGAGGAATTCTACGCCGCTGTGCCGAAACAACTCGCAAGCGGAGAGCTGAAGTACACTGAGGACGTGAGCTACGGGTTGGACAAGGTCGGGGATGTGATTCTTGCAGTACAGAGGGGCGCGAATAAAGGGAAGGCAGTCATCGTGGTTGCGGAGGAGTAGTAATGGCATTTGCCCCGGACGCGAGATCAGGGTAGCCAGCAATCTACATCAAAATGCACCCCAACTTCGCCATCTTCTTCCGTCCGACTTTCCATGGACTATGAGAATCCCGATGCCTTCGCCTCTCCGAACGGCGTGCCTCCCAGGCGCGGCCTCTCCCGGCATGCCATGCTTCCACCGCAACCGGATTTGCGTCCAAATCACAATGGCAGCGCCCGTACAGGGCGAGTTGCGCCAGAAACCCCCAATTTGGTTGGACAATGGGTCGCCGCGTACGCAGAAATTCAAGAGCAGCCGCATCATCGTAGAGCGGTGGGCGACAAGCCATCACTGGATGGATGAACAAATCTATCCGGGTTTGGATTTAACGAGGGGAAAGGCATACGATACGCTGTTACAACGGTCGCGCTACGGGACACGCCCACTTGGCTTGAATAACTATCAGCTAGTCTCAATCAGAGTAGAGTGAGATGGCAAACCAATGGACCAGTACACCCTGCTGCATAGTGATACGTGCGCCGTCGATGAATTCGTTGGCAGCCTGGAAGTAGGACATTATCTCCTGAATGCCTGAATCAGCTTTGCTATTCGCAACGGACATCAAATGAAGACAGACCTCGTCGGGCCAATCCATCACTGGAATACGCATTCGGCGGAAGCCATCGTCATTCACTTGAGCTTTACTTTCCTCACGGCGAGGAACGGCCGATACCGCCGGGTCCAGCATAACCGTCAAGATGTGAGTGATCCCGAGACGACGCAGCATTTCGAGATTTCGCGCCCCAAACTCGCTACATCCGACCGCCTCGAATCAGCCCGTGGATAACGCCACGCAAGTAGCGGTTACCTCCCTAGGTACAGATTCGGTAGTATTTCTGTGATGTCTTCGCTGGGCGGCAGAGCACCGGTAAGAGAAGACCGTTGAGCTGTGACGGACATGGCGGAAGGAGACAGGCGGCAAGCGGGCAGTGTTGAGGCTGTGTGACCGTGTCGGATAAGGTTGCCGCCTTGAACGATATCCGCGGACATTAATAACAGTCGGAGTGCCAGGCTCATCATAATTTTTTCGAGGCTCTCAGAGTCACTCAACTCTCATTACTTACGCGTCCCGGACGCATGGCACATATGTACTATCATATCAAACACATATTGCATCAATTACACTCTTATACACTTCTTCTTTCACTACTCCCCTCAATTGATTGACATGGAGTAGGAGTTCGTGGTGAGCGTCGCGCTCCCTGCAACACCCATCAGCAACATTTCCGTCCAGTGATATATACAAGGGAAGAGCGAGCGGAACACTCACCTATGAAGGGCTCGGTCCCAGCCTGCGCTTGGACAAGGAAGTGCGAGGATGGCACGCCTTGGTTCTGTGTAAGGAAGGCTACGAAGAGATATCAGTCAGCAACAATGAAAAACGTAAATCGGAAGTAGACCGGAGTGGAACGAAACGTCCCAATAGACACGGGATGGGCAGAACAGAAAAACAAGAAAGAAACACACTGAGGAAAGGCTTCAGATCCGAGTTGAAGTCGGTGATTTCTGAGGGTGCGACGAAGGAGAAGATATTCCAGGTGGAGACCGTGCCCTTGTAAAGCTTCCAAGTGACGCCGTTCACGCTGCGAAGAGTTGTACAATTAATGCAAACGTCTTAAAGTGAGGACTGTGACATACGTGGCGGTCCCGTTGGGTGACCCTGCCGGTTGAGCACTACGTGAAAAAACCTTTCAGCGCGTTGTACACAGGTACTATGAACGATCGCTCACCCTCCTCGTGTGCTCAGCCACACCATGCTGCACATGGTCATTAAATCCGAGTATGGCGAGCCAAATATTCAACATACATCTCATAAGACGAGTTGGCCGACGCGCCAGTGGTGCCAGCGGTCTTTGACAGCCACAAATCATACGAGACATCCGCACGGAGGCCGGATGACGCGGAGCTATACGTCCATTGCCACACCGTCGGGATCGATGCGATGGATGCGACTGTTTTGCCCAGTCCGGTCTTCAGATCCAGATTTGCATCTACGGCGGTGACAATGAATTCAGCGAGCGAAAGTGAAAAGAGTGTGGGTGGGATACGCACAGCTCTTTACGCTGGAGTTGCCTTTGATCGAGATTTAGCACAACGCAGGGGTGAACACGCAAAAAAAAAATGCAACGCACCGCCCACCCAGTTATACGTAGTGTGCCAAGTGACAGAGTTTCCACTCGTCGCGGTGACCTGCGAAGTCTGCGAGCCTGGATGATTCCCGATAAACCTTCTGAGCTAGACTGCAGATCAAGATATCTACTCACCACTCGTTGCCGCCGACTCGCCCCACAGATTATTCTCCAGGACAAAGCGTCTTCCCAGTCCACATGAAGAAGAAGACCAGATCCAATGAAGGCGGGACGCACCCGCTTATCTTTACATGGAATAAATACTCCTGCAAATTCCAGAAACGAGGAATCAAACCACGCACCTCGGACTCGGAAGAAAACTGCCCGGACAACACGGCCCCGCGCTTTTCAAGCCTATTCTCTTCCTTCTTCCCGGATGGCGACGCGCTCACGGCGGCGACGAGCGCGAGGAGTGTTGTGCCGATGAATTTCATATTTGCGGGGCAGAAAGGGGAGAGTTTCCAAAGTTCCGAACGTACTGGCCTCCTCGAGCTGCCACTGAACTCTTATAGCGCTCAACAGAGCACGGGACATACCACCTGAGGTTGTGCTGCGGACTGCGCGCCACAGCCGCATGTAGATGCATTTGAACTGGAAACTAGGTGGGAATGGATCAACAAGAATATCATGGACTTGATACATAACATGCGAAGTTTTCGTCACCGGAACGAAGAGCGGCTCCACGGCTGCTAGAAGATCACAACAAGTAGATATTGGCACGCAAATAGTTCCAGACGCCTGAACCACGCAACGATGGCTGTTAACGCGGTACCAGTGATGCCTGCATAGAACACCACCGGATGAGCGAAGGAGTAATATCGACGGTGGAAAAAATACGGACCGAAAGAGGCATCATCGTATTATCGTCGACCGGTGGACTCGCCCAAGACAGCACTCAGGTGCAGAACGCCTTGTGAAAGCCTGAGACTTCACTGAAACCCCTCGCTGATTCATCGAATCAGCTGGCCCGCAAACGGTCCGAGAGGCCGCTCTGTACATGGAGGCAGGGTTCAGCGGGGCACGTAACGTGTCGATGCTGTACTTGGACCGGATACTAGGTGAGAATGCATCAACACGGAAAATCATGGACTTGATACATGCCATGCGAAGCTGTCGTCACAAGGGTCAAGACGGTCCCCACTGGTACTAGAGGAATCACGCCCTGGACCAGCAGATATTGGTACGGAGACAGTTCCAGACGCAATCCAGACGCTTGAACAAGGCAACGATCGTCGATGACTGCTGTTTTAATGGCGAGGGGACTGACTCGTGAAAGGGAAATATGAAGGATGTAAGCATACGGACTGGTAGAAACATCAACAGGCAGCGGCTTATCGTCGACCGGTAGACTTACCGAAGCCTTGTGAAAATCCAGTGCCACTGTGCCAGAACTCCGAGTCGTCGCTGATTCATCGAATCAGCTTGGAATCAGCTGCCCTCAAACGGTCCGAGAGGCCGATATACAGTACGTCCGCACGGACGGCGGTTCAAAAGGAATCCCTATGCACTGGCATTAAATACAAGTAATGCATCCACGGTCGGGCGAAATGGGTGAGAGAAGCAAAGGTGAATGCTGTGCATATGTGTGCGCGTGATTGGCAATGCGCCGACGCCCGGCATGTCCGTGAGGCGCCGTGACAGTCACTGACGTCCTTCTCCTTTCCTCCCTCGACGCCGTTGGGTACGAGAAATTCCAGTACCTTACTCAGGCTACGCCGCGGTTCCATTCCTACGGTGCCCCCATGGAGTCGGGGCTCAGGGAGCTCCACTGCGTCAGTCTTCCATGTAAAGTTTTTCGCTTGACCTTTGCCCGATTCTGGAGCCTCTACTCAACCCCTGGGCCTACGATCATGGAGGTTCAGTTAACGCGGGGAGAAATGCTCTGATCAACGATGTCTTTATTTCCCCCCCGGAATGGCAACACGCTTTGGCTGGCCTTGTGCTTTGTGATTGATGGACAAAGCGTTGCCACTCTTTATAAAGTCTTTCTCAAACCGTCGCGAATCCCCACTTCGAACCATGTACCCGGATCTCGGTCTTGACAAATTATCCGCACTTCCGACGTCGCTTCGCGTATGTATCCAGTAAACAACCGTGCCACCGCCGAGTCTGAATGTTAATACAGCGATGTGCCACCGCTGCCGCCCGCGGTCAGATGGGGTCCCTGGAGATAGTCATCCAGCGTATTATTGCGGAGCCTGACCCTCACGATTTCTCCCCGTCGTCTATGCCAATCTCGATCCCTCGCGAATTCCTAGCACGGACGCGCTGGACACCGCGGCACCATCTATAGAACTGAGTACGACCTTCTGGCTTGCCTTGCGAGCTATGGATGCGCTGGTTCTTATGCGGTCCATCCACCCGACCGTGTGCACTGAAGTGTGGCCTCGAATGTGGACCTGGATGCAAGTATGGAAAATTATCACTCTCTTATCCCCGATTTTGGCGGCATGGAGCTGTATCTTCAGCGCGTTGTTGCGTGCATGTAGGTCATGCTCTTCAATCCGTCTGCTACGTCGATTGTGCGCGCGACCCCCGGGCTACATGGCGCACGTGGGCGGGGATGGACCCCGACACTGCGGACGAGGGCGCCTTTAAGAGCCTGTTTCGCTTCATGTGCACCTCCCAGTGGACGGATCTCGACCTAACGAGGGGTGCGGGGGCACCGCCGACCTCGCACGGATCACCGCCCGATATATCCATGCCACCACGAAACCCTACCCCACACAATCTGGCCCACATGTCCTTCCAATCTTTCCGGCTAATTTCGAGGCGCTAACCAGCCTCGTCACTTTCCTGGGTCGTACCACGCGCTTGAAGCTGTTTGAGCCACTTTGCGGTGGAGGTGTCGTACGCGCCCTGACCATGGCCTTGTTCACCCTCTCCAAAATCCAATACCAGCAGGCTGAAGACGCGCTCGACGTCGGCCTCGAGTTTCTCACAGCAGCGATCTGGTTGGGAGGGTATCCATACCTGCCGGAAGCGCTCGAGGCGGGCTTACTTGACGCACTCCTGGAGCTTGAAAAGTACGAGCCGCGGAGAGTGAACATGTACTTCCACCTTCAGCCGCTTTTGGCCGAAATTCTGCCCGCCGGTCTGGCTTTGCCTGTAGTGTCCGCGATGAGTGGCAGGATACCCAATGTGGACACCGTGCGCTCCATGCCGCAAGTGAAGGATCACTTGGAACAGTGTATTCGTCTTCTCGAACTGGCGGCAGAGCGCGTCCGCCTGCTGGATACGTTGAACTCCCCGGAGTACGTGCCCACCCAAAGTTAACTTGTGATGATCCTCAGGTACGATTCACCCTACCATGTTGCTTCTCTCTCTCTGACGTTCTTCGTGTAGTGCGGCTTGATAACCCAGCCGCTGAGATCAAGCCCTGTTCTGGCTGCCACACACACTACTACTGTTCGGTTGGATGTCAATTGCCGCCTGGCGGGACGGCAGCCATCGTACATTCTGCATGGCATGGCAATTGTTTAATCGCCGTCAGTCGTTCATTCTCCGTGTAGCATTCTGAGCATGGAACTAATTATTCCTTGTGAAGGACAACGTATCTCATTCGGAAGCTTCAGCCGCCGCGAAGAAGCCTTCGTCCGCTTCCTTGTACACACCGATTACCTCGCGAACAAACTCGACATCCTATTGAAGCAGCTCGCCTTCGTCCATCGCACTGCCACCGTTTTTCGATACCTCGGAAGACGCTGTGCCATCCGCATCGTCCCGCTGGAGGAGATATCCGACTCGCCCAGCCTGGCAGAACGGGAGTACAAACCGGGGATGGTGCACCAAGTTTATTTGCACGGCAACCAGTGTGAGTGTCGGTGTCCGGTCGGATCGAGAACACACCAACGCGCGATAGGGCATACTTTGCATATGCGTGCAGAGAGCTCGGCGTTGATGGACGGTGTGGTGTGCATCGCTGGGATACTTCCTGATGGTGTGGATGTGGAGCGCTTGAGCAAAAGGTGGCCGGATTTATTCGAGGAGGTGAGAATGTTGAGCCAGTTGGATATCAAGGAAACGCATGGATGATCTTCCGTTCCTCGTAGCAAATAAGCTATGTAATCTATGCTCGGCGTGTACGGTGAATGATACGAATTGTAAATTACTCCTCCGCAATAATGATCACCGTCTTCCCTTTATTCGCCCCCGTCTGGACCGACCTTGTCCAACTCATAGCTCACGTCCGAATCGAACCTCCGGCTAATTCCCGTTCGAGCACGGTAAATGCGGAGAGGGAGACCATCATGGTCCACATCGGCTTGGATACCCTACTGGCACTCTCTAAACAATCAAAATCAATACACAGTGGGGAAACGCGGGAGGACAAAAAACGATTGACGCTGGATTTCCCACGCCGCTGGCCAGACTCACTTGGTTCCACATTTACTGGCTCAAGGAATCGGTTGACCACGGCAGCTTGTATCTGTCGTTCACCACCTAGGCAGTGGTTTTGACCATCGAATGGGACGTTAACAGTCGATCTCTACTGGAGTCCAAACTATGTTGTAGTCTCACACGCTGGATTGCAACCTTGAAAGTTGAACCGATCGATGAGGAGGCTGGAGCGCACAATGACACAGTCCGCCATGGATCGGCCTCCGAAGCCACAGGGTGTTCCGTATCTTTGAGTGTTTCTACATGGGTCACCTTTGTATTCTCGGGCCCAAGTCGTCCCGCGAACAGATCGTGCCAAGACACGGATCTTCAGTCTGCTTCAGTCCCGCCCGAATGGAGATTTCTGCGAGGTTTGTCGCCGCTAAGCTGTGACGTAGCTGGGGAACAAGGAACATGGATATCCCGGTCTGGGGAAGTGAGTCAGCTTTTTGATTTATGAGCGGCTTGGATTTTGCTTGGATTTGTACCTCAACCCACATAGCGATTACCCTAATTGCTTCACAAGATTGCTGGGGCATACTTACCAATCAAATGCCAGTTTTCAACCTGCTGGGGGGGTAGTGGCGAGCACGCAACGCGGGCATGTTTCAAACCACCCGTTGAACTCGGGCAATCGGGTCCGAAGGATGCCGGCTATACCTCGGTTATCTTAGGATCACCGCCCTTGCGTTTGACCGCCGGCGGACCCCCGGCAAAGTAAAAAGATAAGCTCTACCCTGAGAACGAGTCACTTTACCTCCCTCCATGTCTTCTTCCACCATCCTCGACATAACACCCTTCCTCTCCCAAAAGTCCAAGCTATGGACAGCTTGCGGAAGTAAGGGCCGTTCAACTGCGCCGTCTCGGACGCGTTGTTGACTTAGGGGTTGCAGTTCGCGGCCTGTTCCCGCTCGAAAACATCCCTGGGATGATCTCACTCCTTGCTGGTGGGTTCTCTCGTTGATGGATCTGATTCCACAAGGCCGATACAGCAAACTCAACCAGGCCGCCCGCATGCCTCGACATTTCCCTTCGAATCGATAACGCTGAATCTGAAGCCCGCGCTCGCGGGGATGCCCGCCCCAACCGACGGCACCGACCCATTCACCATCACGCTTGAAAACGACGAGTTGAACGAGGCTCTTCAGTTTGTCTCCCATACAAATCCCCTGTGTCGTCGAAACTGATCCCAATATTTATGCAGATACGGGCAGACTGCGGGCGTCGGCCGCCTCATAACCGTGCGCGCCATCTCGAAGTTATGCTTGAATTTTTCTTTAACGAGCTGAGACGCGTCCATTCAAGTGGATAGAGGAGTTTCAGACTCACGTGCATAAACGCGTGTTGGACGAGAGCTGGACCGTCACCATCGGCGCGGGCAGCCAGGACCTCATGTACAAGGCGCGTACGACTCTCAAATCCTTGACGTGGGCAACCGAACCATCACCCTGACGTTGAGTAGGCGTGTGCGGCCCTGATTGACGACGGCGACTTTGTTTTAGTCGAGACGCCTGTTTACGCGTAAGTCGCGTTGTTCGGGGCTTTTAGGGTATGCGTCCAACCCTTTTTTTCTAGCGGCGTCCTTGGCTTCCTCACTCCGTTACCCTGCACGCTCATCGGTCCGCGCTCCCTCAACTCTGTTCTTCGTGAAATACCCAATGCTTACTCGTTTTTTATCCGTGCGTTCACAGAAGCCCATGCAGATGAGCAAGGCCTCAACCCCGCCGCCCTCGAAGCCATCCTTTCGAATTGGGAAACAACGCACCCGGGGAAGCCCCATCCTAAATTTCTTTACACCATCCCGTCGGGGAGTAATCCGACAGGTGCGTCAATTCCGGAGCAGCGGAAGATCGAGGTGTACGTCTTCTCCTTCCTCGTTGCTCACTCCCTCCTTGCCCGCTCGGCATACTTTTAAATCCAACATGAAGAAGGACCTTACTGATGACCATTTTCAAGGCTAAAACTTGCAAAGAAATACAACTTCCTCGTCCTCGAAGACGACGCGTACGCGTTCCTGTACTACGGGCCCGAGGGAAAACAGGCGCGAAGTTACTTCGCGCTTGAGGAAGAGGTTAATGGGGAACGGGGGCGAGTCGTCCGGTGGGCCTTAATTGTTTTCGCCATCAAAACCGTTCTTATTCAACCTGGTTGATTGACAGATTTGACTCGTTCAGCAAGGTTCTGAGCAGCGGGATGCGGCTCGGCTGGATGACCGCGTCGCCGCAGCTTGCGTCCGCGGTGAATATGGTGACGTCGAGTACCAACCTTCAACCCTCCTCCTTCTCACAAGTCATGGCGTATTCCCTGCTCTCGCGGTGGGGATCCGCCGGCTTCCTCGAACACTGTGCGGGCGTGGCGGCCTTTTACCGCGAGCGGCGCGATGCGTTCGAGAAAGTCGCGCGCACGCATTTGGAGGGGCTTGCAGAGTGGTCGAGCCCTGTGGCGGGGATGTTCTTGTGGGTTAAGGTGGGTGCAGTTCTGTTTGCTTCTTAACTCGTGCTTCATTCCGCACACGCTCCACTCCACCACACCGTCCACGTTTTTGCTCCTCCCTTCTCATGTCTCTCTAACAACATTCGCTCATACACATCCCATAGCCCCTCGTCCCAGCCACCACTGACACCACCGCGCCCCCGCTCACCGCCCTGCTCATCGCGAAAGGCGTCCTCGCCGTCCCGGGCACGGCATTCATGCCTCTTGGCGGGCCCACGCCGTACGTGCGGGTCAGCTTCAGTGTCGTGGACGAGGAACGGGCGGAGGAGGCGTGTAAGAGGTTGAGGGAGGCGATATTGGAGGCAAGGGGGGAGGGGACGTGTGACAAAAAGCAGGAGAAACAGTAGACAGAGGGTACGCATTCAACTGCGAGGGCTCGGTTTAGAAGTCGTGTTTCTGGTGCCGCACGGAATATCAGTGGACTTTTGCTGGATGGTTCACCCTCAAGTCGGGATGCATCTAGCAGTTTTCTAAATTGATCTACCATCTAGCAAGGACTCCATACTTTGTAGCTTCATTGCCTGCTCTTTGGCCGGGCTCCTCAACATCAAACCTGGATGAGCCAGATTAAGTGTGAGCATTGCCAGTACGACCATCCCGCCATCGAATATGTTGAAGTACACTTCCGTGCGGATGACTGGTCCGTCCCAACCGCCAGTGAGCTCTATTACACGGTATATGGAACTATAGAAACGACTGGGTCAATTTCCTGATAAATAAACAGATGTTGTACGCGCCGAATGACAAGGACGATTGTGGAAAACGCGAGCGCGCCGAGCATGATTCTCAACCGTCTGGTGAACACACCGCGCGCACTCGAGCTGGCGCGTAAAGGTTTATCGCGGATGTAGCGCCAGGTGAAGTCCAGTGCAATTACGGAGAATATTATGATAACCGCTGAAGAGGCGTTGGTATGCAGTAACGATAATGAGGCACCGGACAGAAATCGCACCGAACTGAAATCCTATCCCGCCCAGCATGACCCTCGAGCCCTAAATGGAGATGAGGTGAAATTTGTTATGAAGAACAGCAGTGACTTACTGCATTCGCGGCTGCGAGGTCGTCTGCGGCTGAGGCCTGCGCCCCGCCGATCGCCTGCACAACCAGTGCTGTGACATCCTTTGAATGGCTCAGTTGCTAATCATGAGGTACGCCAACGAAAATACACTCACGCAGGGCAAAAAAAGATAGGTGTCTGTGTATGAGCAAAATCAGCGGAATAGAGCCCAAATTGTCCGATAACGTACACCATCTCGGCGTGAGGTACGAATATTGGGTCCCCAATTGCTGCACAATCCGAGACATAATCATGAACGTCGCAGCCAGCAAGGGGGTAGGCGCAAGGATTGTCGCGGTGATCCTTGGGAAAGTTGATATTAGCAACCATGAGAGGCCAAAATGAAATCTCAAAATTAAAATTGTACTAACTGGATCATGAAAGGAGTTGAATCAGTGGGCGACATAGAGGACCACAGTCTGCCCGTCCATCCTGCCATCTCGCCAAGACCGCAAAGCGCTGCCGTCGGAAGGAGCCACCACGTGCGGAAGTGCATCGCTTGTCCGACGTGAAAGGCTGGAGGCTAAAATATTAGTGCATGTCAGGCTCGAAAGGATGGCGGGAAAGCGTAACTCGTGCTGAGACCATAAAGAGCGAGGAAAAGGATGGCAACTGCCTGTTGAGGAACATAGCCGTACTGCGCGTCGTCAGCAGCGGTTGTTGCATTATTGCGCCGGCCAAGTTGCGAGAAAATTTTGGCGGAAACAAATAAAGACATAGGAAAGAAGGTGAAAGAAGTGTTATGTACCAGTGGACACTCAGGCTCAGATTTATATGTGGCGGGTTTCAACCGCGCTGCCGCTGCTGCGGATCGGATGCGGATATTGACAGTCTTTTAATGACCACCAAACACCTGCCGGCCCAAGGATGGTCAGCACGGTGATCAAATTTCTTAATGATGAATTGAGAAAATAAATAAAGGATAGGACAGATGTGGAGGATAAATTATGAGAGGAGAACCGTAACGATCTTAGAAAGTGAAACCTCATCCATGCGTCTCTTTGATGTCCAACTCACTAAGCATCCTTAACTCCTCGAATAGTTCCGGCCATGTCTCGTTCAAGCGCTTTACGTCCGTTCCTTCAGGGAGCATACCAGCGATGCGGACCACACCATCGATCACGGCCGAGCTGTCCGCACGCATATGCAACACACGGTCGATCGTGTGGCGGTGGTCTCTTGAAACCGTCGGAGACGGACAATCACATCGACCGCCGGGCAGGAAGATATGGTGCACCATGCCTGTCTTAAAATCCCGCTCCGTAAGGCCGCTGAAAGGAGATACGTCCTCGAGTCGGACGATCCCAGTGGTACAGCGTCCCTCGAGATATCGGAATATCGTGGCAAATTCCGTAGACTTAGTGCTGTGTACAAAGGCGAGTTGCTGCATGAGAATGTCGAATTTCTTCGTTTGGTAGTCCCGCAGAATAAGGAAGCGCATGAACGCGTCGTTGCGTTTGCCGAAAATTCCAGATGCGTCCGGTTTCCCTGGGAAACCATAATTAGCATGGATCTTGAGGTTGTAAACATCAGGAGAGGACTCACTACAATGCAGCGATTGCCTCTTCAAGCAGAAGGCGCGGTGACTGCCCTCGCACCAGTCCGCAGTTTGGCATTCAACGGAGCAGTAGAAGTGTGTACGGCAACCAGAACAGCGCTTGGTCTCGGCGACTGGTATTATCAGCCCACACTAAGTATTTAATGTCGTCAGAAATAACGTCAGGATATAGTAGGCAGAGCATACCTGAGGCCCATCACATCCCTGGCTTCGCACATATTTTGGCGACTCAAAATCTCCCAAGAGCCGAATGCGCTCGGTGGCTAGTTCAAGAAGAGGAAGCCATTCCAAGTGCTGGGAGGCGCGCACGGAGTCCACGTTCGGAGCTCGGTCTCTAAATGCGCGAACGACAGGTAGGAAAGCCAGAGATCCAGGCAAAATATCACGAATGAATCGGTCGATATGTAGCCCAATCTTCCTTGACCCGTACGGCTCGAGCGCCAGGAGCGTATCGAGTAGCCCAGTGTCCAACGCCGCTGTCAGGAATCGATATCCCGGCGCGCAAATTAGCACGGCCAAAGACTCGAGGCAGGCATCGAGGACATCATCGACCGCCTCCTGGGGTGTCCTGTTGAGCGGGATCAACGCCTTAACCAGCGCAGGTACGATGCCCGCATCGCACAACGGCAGAGACAGCTTCGAGGTCACCGCGTGACGCACAAACGTTAGGAGACCGTCAAGCGCCTGCACCGCCGACGGCTGTAGGGGATTACCAGCGTGCGCAGCGGAATGAATGTGCTGGACGGTGAGCTCCGCGATTGGAGCGATGCCACCACACCCTTCGATGAAGTCCTCCAAATTCGACTGCGTCCACTGGGAGATGCGCATGAACCGGAAGAGACTTTCCATGCCCACGTTCAACGCCAGGCGCTCCATGGATGGGTCAAGTCCAGCCCAAATGCGTCCAGCGAGGATGTGCGTGCCAGGCGTATTGGGGATGATGTGGGCGACGTCTTCGATCTCGAGTATCGATATCAGGCAGGCGCGGATAAATGTTTCCACGGGACACTGAGGGGGAAGGAGAGACCGGTAAATTTCAATCACCTGGATCCAAATCCACAGGCGTGGCCAGACTTCAGCATACACACTCGTCGGAACAGATCGCGTTAGCGTCAGGGCCTCCAGACAGCGCAGACCAATTGACAACGGGGAAAGTATGTCTGCGTCCGGAGCCCCCGTGTCCAGCACCTCGGTACTCGGGATTCGTGCGGGATCGAGATTGGCGTACACGACCGGGAGAAATCGAGAGGAGAGTTCGGGCTGCAGCACAATGCGCCCGACGACCTTGGCCATCGCCTGCTCACAGCCGTTCGCGGCAGCGGTGGCAAATATCTGTAGAGAATGAGAATCAGACGGTGGCATGACGGCCGAGGAATGTTACGCACCCGGACTGAAACGGGAAGTGTAGATAATCTTTCGAGACGAAGAGCTGGGTGCATAATGGCTAGAGCGGGGAGTGCTCAGGGAGAGAGATAGAGGGCGTTGGGAGAGAAGCCTGTGTCGATAGAGGTCACGCTTCAAGCTGTGACAATGGCAAGGCTTTGGCCACCGAAATAATATCCCCGGCAAACCTTGATGAAATTTCCGCAAGAGGCAGGAGAACGGCCATTGTTCGCATAGTAATTGGGTTTATCCCAAGAACACTAAGATTTGTAGAAAGAACCCTCAAGAGGAAGTTCCCCGAGAGCGCCATAGTCAGTCTATGTTGAGCCTTCCTGCAAAAATGGATTTTTGCTTGTCTGCCTGATGCCAGCGAGCCTTGTCAAGTGCTTGTACCTATGCCGTTGTCCGGGAAGCAGTCGGGAAACAGTTGTCTCTGTATCAGATAGGTCCAAGCACATATGGTGAAGGCGGAGGTCAAAGCAGAGGAGACGACGTGGCGGACTGCCGGACCGTGCCGAACACGGCGCCACCAAAGATGACCACACAATGCACAGCCATTTTTTTTCTGATCCCATCCGTCCGCACACAACCAACACACAACCCATTTGACCACTCTCCGCTCTGCGACATAACTGCCTCAACGCTGCAACTAACTGACGGCGACATAAAAAATGACTTTCAAGCGACTCGTCATTCAGTTGTGAGTTGATTTGGGGACAAGCGACCTGTTCCCGCCGGCTGAGAGGCTAGAGAGGCTATACCTATGCAAAAACCCCGTTGAATATCAACAACAAGATGCAGCCTCAAAGTTGGATGGCGTACTTAGTGTCCTCTGATGCGTTGCAGTATCCGACAAAATCCCGCCCCGCGCTCGGTTACTATTCACCCTCATTGCGTTGCTGACCAGCCGATTCCATCCTCTTTGTTTCTCGAATTCCGCGGTCCACAATTGGCCCTTCTCCTGGGATCATCTTGGCATCTTAATATTATCGGACCTGCTGACAAGAAATTCGCATGGCACGCCTCAGATTCTAGAATTTCTTGTCGCTCCTCCTCCCTCGAGGATTTTTCCGTACCATTCAGCGCAAGTGCAGGTGATCATCGGCGCGGGCCGTTGGACGCTATGAAGGAGTATTGGAGCGACAACTTCCACCAACTCTTTCAATCACACTCCGTTGAAGATGAAACTCGTCGCAACGGCACTCCTAGCTCTCGCCGCTTCCGCCACTGCGTCCCGAGTTGCGAATAAAGAGGAGCGTGCTCTTGAGAAGCGAGGCGCGGTGCTCTCAGCCCAGTTTGCTACGGAGTCTGAGGTGTGTCCGCTCGTTGGATGAAACTCAGCAGTGAATTTAATGCGATGCCCAGATTAATGGGTACATATCCTACATTCAGCCGGTTCAGCTCCTCACGTTCTTGTACAAGGCAGTTTATCTTGGAGAACAACCTGTGGGGCGAGTCAGCAGCGACGAGTGGCGAGTATCTATTCATTGTTCGTCCTGAATTTCGCCTAGCTCACTGTGTGGAATTATATAGGCTCACAGACTTCGCAAGTGACTGCTACGAGCGGGAATTCGGTTACTTGGCACACGACATATAGCTGGGTGGGAGGTATGCACCTACTGCTCATCATTCCCTTCCGCGCCGGGCGCTTATTGACTAACATTAACGATAGGCAACTTCAACGTCAAGAGCTTCTTATTCGATTTTCTGTGGCATTTTACAGCCCCCGTAGCCGGGGATCGGCTGAAAAAAGCAATTGGTCCACGAAGTCTCTCAAGACCGTAAGCTGAATCGCCTCCGAGACCCAGAAGAGTCAACCTCAACATTGTCTGTCCCTTTGGGTTAGGGTTAGAGTGATCATCACCCCTCAATGGCTGTGCCAGCGCGCCTCCTTTGCCTCCGCCCATGTCCTCCGCGTTCCTAACGCCCATCTCAGCGGCGCCCGGCATGCGCATCCGCGGCGTCGACATTCCCAACGACGTCCTCGCCAGCATCCTCGCCTCTGCGCCCGACTTCGACACCCTCCACGCGGCCGTGCGCGTCTGCAATACGTGGCACCGCGTCTTCGAGACGCACCCGAAGTCCGTGCTGCTGGCTGTGGCACGCAACGTCGCGGGGCCCGCGTTGGCGCAGGCGATGTGTGTTGTGCGGTATCCGTACCCGGAGAAGACGCCGAATGATTGGGGGAACGGGGACGGGGAGGATGGGGATGAGATGGAGGTGGACGATCCGGAGGCGACGGAGGATGAGAGCGATGAGGAGGGCGTGAAGCCGAAGCCCAAGAAGGCCGCGGGGAGACCACAAGAACCGGTAGCGCAGTACGAGAGCGCGAGCATTGGCCAGCTCACGCCCAAGGAACGAATGCAGCTGCAAGAAAACGCCGCAACAGTCCGCGCGCTCGAAAACATCTTCAGCCTCCGGTGCGTGCGTCTCCTCTTCTCCTCTCCAGCCACTTTGAATAATTGTCGCCTAGATACAAAGACCGCACCTCAACATCAAGCACGCTTCCCCCGCGCGAATCGCACCGTTTCGCGCGCGCCATGTATCGCATCATGACCTTCTGCGCGCTTTTCTATCTGCCGCTCAACCTCGACGACATTGACTCCATGGCGGACGAGGACGGCACCATCGACGCAATTCTCGACGCGCGGCACGCGCATTTAGACGCGTTCCCCACGGACGAGCTGCTGCAGCTGCGCGCCGTCGTGGCGTTCCTACACGAGCTCATCGGGGAGGTGCTGGACGACGAGGAGGACGCGGAACGTGCGTCGAATCTACTGTTTCGCCCGCTCGGTGCGAATTACCGGTTACGAAAACAACTAACGTTGGCTGAATGAATTCTGTTACTATAGGCTTGAAAGACATCTGCCTCGCCACGGGCCCCGAAATCATCCTTGCTGCCTACCGCGCGCGCACGACGGACGCGTTTGAGGCGGCGCTGGAGCCGGAGATGCTCAGCAGCGGCGAGGACAACGCGCTCTATGGCGCGTTCTTCGAGGGCCCGTTGGCAAGGATCTGGGAGGAGCGCGGCGTGGTGGTGCAGGAGGAAGGGGTGGATGCGGAGGTTACCCTGGATGGTGAGGAGGGTGTGGGTGTGGGGAGGGAAGAAAAGTGCGCACAATGCGGCCTCGTCGTCAGCGGTGATGCCAGGCTCTGGACCGAATCCAGTACGTCCGCCTTCCCTTCCTCTCCTGCACCTACCTCCGTTTTCATTCAAAGACAGCCTGGCCCACCCTCATTTCCATCGATTTCTGCGCGCTCCTCCCCGGCAAGCTGAACGAGAACGAAGTCGAGGCCGCTGCGCTCGTGCCTTTGCTCATGGACCCGAATCGCGGCGCGGCCGTTGTGCTGCGCGAGATCTTCGATGACGACTTGCTCGCAAAGGAGTACAAGGTGCGCGAGATGTCCGATGTGTCCACTTGCTGAGCATATTTCAACAAGGGCAAGTGGGGGAAGCGTGACGCGCTGTGCGGGGGGTGTTTGGATAAACTTGTCGGCGCGCATCTGCATTTGTGGCTGTACGAGCGGAAAGTTGAAGGTGCGTTTCGAGATCTGTTCTTGTTGCAGCTTCATCTGTTATTAACTTATTATTACCCCGTGTGCGCTGTGCTGACGCGTTTTCAGACGGGTGGAAGCCGACGCAGAACTGCTGGTATGGGTATAATTGCAAGACGCAGGTGCACAAGATCGCGCATGCGAGGGATAAGAATGTGCGTCTTTCTCCTCCTCACTTTTATTCCCCCATGCCCTCCTCACTTTTATTCCCCATGCCCTCCTTACTCTTCTTCGCTCGATCTCACGCAGTCTTCATTATCTATCGTTCCCCTCCCATCATCGCTCTTCGATAATCTCCCCTTCTTCCCTCTTCCCTCTTCCCACCTCTCCTTTTTCCTGCTTTAACCGTCGGTGGAAAATTCTGACGAGTCGCGAAATTGTAAACAGCATCTCTGCGTGCCTATTCGGTAACCTCCTGTCCTCGGTGACGGGTGTACGATGCACTTGTGTAGTTGCGATCTAGTTCCGCGGAGGAAATGGGAAATGGCATTGGGAAAGGGGAGGAGAGGAGTGTGTATTTCATCAGGGGTTTAATTTGTACCGTTGAGGCGAGTTTAATCCAGGAGATGTAGCTTACGATCCCAATAGAATATCACGCCGGGCACTTGGTTCCTTAGCAGCGGTCTCGTCGGGCGATTCAACAGCACCTTGCCAAAAGGTGGAAACTGGTTCAGTGTCGTCAAGCTAATCTGTACCTTGGAACCGGTTTCGGAGAAGGCTGAGAGGAGAACAAGAACAATTTGGATCACTCGTTCAGAACATTTGATTCCGTCCCCGGTCCCGTCGTTTGTACTCTTGGAGTCACAGGGTCATTGCCCCTCGGTCAAATAATCGACCCCTTTCTCAGATTCTTTCCCGCGCGCCCCACCATGAGCACCTTCGACACCAAGCAAGTCGGCAGGCTCTTCGACGACACTATCTCTGCGATCCGGGAGGACACGCCCGACATGGCGACCCTCGAGCCCCTTCTCTTTGAATTTCCAAACAACACGGATAGCGCAACGTTGAATAAATGAATTCATGCTGCATTGGCAAATAGAATGGAAGATACTGGGCAGACTCCAGTCAGATGTGCACAGAGAGGCAAAACACACCAAACCCCGAGCCGCCAGCTAACTCGTGTTGATGAGACAGTAAAGCGTCTATGCACCACATCCGATAGGTAATTGCTGCGTGTGGCAAGATGTAACTTTACTTTGAGAAACTGAGTGGCAGTGGACCAGTGGGCTGTACATGTTCAGCTTCTCTCGCTCAATCATGTTGCTGAGATACACCCACCGCAGACGCAAACTTAGACCTCCGCGTAGGGCTGGGAAAGACAGTCGCATCCATCGTGTCCATCCCAACGGCGTGGCAATGGACGTATAGCTCTGCATCCTCCGAGCTTGTCGCGGATGTTTCGTACGACCTGTGGCTGTCGAAAACCGCCGGCACGAGCGGGGCTTCGTCAAGCTCGACTTTTGAGATGTGCGTTGGTTGTTTGATTTGCGTCGAATTTACCAACACATGCATCTAGAATGGTGTGGCTCAGCACACGCGGAGGGTCAGTTGCAATCGGATACAGAGACCTGCATGCAACACCTTGAATCCTTCACCGTAGTGCCGGACCTGCGGGGTCGCAAATTGGAACCGCCACGTACGCTATGGCGTTGACTTGCGATTGATTGTACCGCTAATCCACCGACTTTCTACATCATCAGCGTGAACGGCGTCACTTGGCGCCTCTTCAAGGGCACCGTCTCCACTTGGACCGTCTTTTCCTTCGTCGCGCCTACTGAGATCACGAACTTCAACTCGGATTTGAAACATTTCCTTAGTGCGTTTTGGCCTTCACTGTTCTTTACTTACCTTCTCTTCCCCTCCTCTTCCTGTTCCGTCCCTTCATTCCGTTCTGCCTCCACACCGCTAACCTTGATTCCAGCATTCCTGACACAGAACTAAGGCGTGCCATCCTCACAGTTCCTCGTCCAGGCGCAGGCAGGGACCGAGCCCTTCATCGGTGAGTGTTACTCTTCTGACAATCTCGGTTAGCGGTGAGTGGAAAAGTACACTGAATTCAATTGCAGGGAGCGCTACGCTCACCACGAACTCGTACTCGATTTCGATCAATTAAGGCGGATTTGACGTCGCGCGCTTGCTAGGATGAGTCAGGATGATATAATATCATGTCCCTTGGGTAACTGGGAAGGATGATGGATAGCGTGGATTCGGAACTTGAAGGCCATGGAATGTTTACATGTTCGAGAAATGGGACTGACGACCATTCATATTCAATCATGCCACTGTGACAACCAACGATAAACCAGTGTTCCACGCTCCAACTGCTTGCACGCAAGAGAAACAGTGCATTCCTTCAACATCTGGACCTTTGGACGGCTGAACGGAAATTACGTAAACAAACTTGTCGGCCGAAGCAAGCCGACGGAACCGATGCCTCGGCAAGAATGCCACGTCTTGCTACTTGGTCTTGACTCTTGACCTACATACGACGCAGACTCAAGTCTCTGACGACTTGCTCTGCCCTGTGGGCAACGCACACCTTCAATCCCAGTGCTTCCTTTATACTAAGTGGGCCCCTATTGTCCTTCTCAATCGGCACTGGAGTCTGGGTCCACGCGTCGAAGTCGCTCAAGGGAATGCGAATCTGGGAGCCGGCAGGGATCGGAACTGCACGACTTCCAGTGGGAGGTCGGTGATCCACCCGCGAGTCGGCGAGAGGGCGAGGCTAACCAAAGTCCAACCAGCGAGCTGAACGCTCACTGCTGCGGCAATGCTCATCTTTACTGCGGCAATGCTCATCTTGGTCCGTTGATTTTGCAATCGAACTCACCTTCTCAGCTTAATGCTCGTCCATCAGGAAATTCGCAGCTGCCGGGTGTCGGCTGATGGCGCTCGCGATCAGATTGAGGGCTGATACAGATCTGCGCGTCCGTATCCGTCCTCACTAGCTGCCATGAGTTTCGCGCCAGCCTGGGGAGCTTCGCACGAGTTTAGGCCAAGTCGGGCAGTGGATCGTACTGGGGGATGATCTCGACCCCAGACGGGTTGGTGACTGGCTAAGTCTCCCTTGTCCTGTAGGTGTGTCCAACGTATCGTTATGGAGAAAAGTTACTGGAAAAAACCCGAACAACTAGGATACTGTACACCAAGGGGTACCGGAAACCGTAATGCCGGATATGGACTCCCAAAATGCACGTGATTGGTCCATGGGGTCCTCTTTCCTTTTGGATCTGCCGGACCGCGTTACCGCAATCATTCCTCGTTGAACTAACATTGGAAGTGTTCGTTCAGACGCGAAATCCGTCCAGATATTCTGAAACCTTGGGGCAAATCATTTTAAATCTCACTGAATGTAACCAATGTTCTTGGTAAACGTAGGCATCAACGCTTGTCGTGTCTTGACTTCCAGTGCATCCTTAACTGCCCATAGCACTCGGAGGAGCGCTTCCACGGACCCAAAAATAATCCCAGCATGTAAATACATAGTTCTAGCAAGTTGCAACATAAGGACATGCCCACACCATGAGAACTGAACTCAACCAGAGCGCCGTTCAGCAGCTGTCACGCATCCGTCACAGGCGTGATGGCTTCCGCATTTGGGGGGTTGTACCCCCCCTGGTATCCGGGGTCCTGGGGGGGAGTCGACATCGTCGCTTAGGTTTTCACTCACCCCTTGCTGTACACCGTGCGAGGAATCCAGATGATAGCGCTTCGAGGCCTCTGAGGGTCCAATGAAATAGGGAATGATTTCGGTGAATATTAATCCTATTTTCTCCGAAGCTTCAGGTAATTGAGTTACACAGCCAAAGCATACAGACTTGCAGTTACAGACTTGACTGCAACTTCGCTCGCTATACCGAGCGAGTCGCTCACTACGGTGATCGACAATGATTTCGAGTCGGACTTTGCACGTGGATGGTCCGTGCGCGGTGACACATTGTTGATCGCTTTGATGAGTGTTGACGTGTCTTCTCTTCCCAAACCCCCACCTTCTCCACCAATTCTCCACCGCCGTCGCCTCCTTCTCCACCGTCGTCGCCTCACCGTCGCCCCTCACAGTCGCCCCTCACAGATCCTCTTCGATGGGTCGTACACATGCAGCAAGACTTCTGGACCTCGCCCTCCCAAGTGCTCGCTCGTTCTTTTCCCCTCAAGCCCATGAATGCTTGCGAGCAATGTGTTATCAAGCTGCCTTCAAACTACCAATCCTCTGCGATGCCAGCATATGTTTTGAGATCATCCGCAAGCCACCAAGCCTCACCCTCGCGCAAGACCTTCCCGCGACTGGTGCAAGCGCGCGGCGCAAAAAACCTTCCAGCGCAAGACTCATCAAGACTAGTCCTCGTCAAGCAATCTTCAAGCCACCTCCAAGCCCAATGTTTCAAGTCTCTTCAAGCCCGTCGGATCGGTTCTCGTCTAGGATCGACGGTACGTGTCAGTATGTACGCTCTCTATGTCTAGTTACTTGTGAATGCAATTATTTGTCATTCAATCTATGTCGCGATTCAAGCAGCGGGGAGCCGGAGGGGGAGAGTGAGCCACTGGTGCCGGCAAGTGCCTGGTATTGCAATAGCAGGGAGCTCGCGAGTTGCTGGCGTGCAGCTGGCGCAAAGCTCATCCGGACGGGCCAAAGTGGCTAGCTCCGATCTGGCAGTGGTCGGTGCGCGTGGGTTGACCGATCAGCAGTATCTAATCTCGTGAGGCGGGTGCGGATCATCCGGCCAGATCCGGCCAGATCTGTTGGGCCACTTTTTCCTGATGTCGGATGCCCCTATTATGGCGATCTCCTTTTCGTTTTCGATCGCAGGGTAAAACGTGACTCGCTGCGCTTGTCGTCTTACCCTTCATCGCTTTTCGATGTTCTCCTTCAAGTGGTTTTGGTCGACCTTGAATCATAGAAGATTCTTTGAAGAGGAGCGTCTGCGAATCCTACCTCTCCTCGCTCGATATCTGTCGAACTCTGGCGCAGCTGTTCTCCTGCTTCAGAAAGACTCGGGGCATTCCGACAAAGGGGAGGACCTAGCCATGCCCTTCGCCGCTGCGGACTCATTTGACTTTTCCTCTGGACGAGCGCTCGATTCCAGTGAGTCATTGACTTGGTTCCACTTTTGGACGCTTTGCTGACTTGAATCTCAGTCAATTATGCGACAGTGCATGTGTTACAGTCGCTTCGTACCCAAAATCACCGTTGTGCCAAATTGCGAAACCCAGATTTGTGCATGTTCGCAGAGTTACCCGTTGAGATTGTACTCGAGGTGCGGTCTATCATGCGTATGGCAACGCTTACGAAATCGATCCTCATACTCAGATCTTGCCACGGATGCATATTCTCGACTTGTTCCACCTCTCGCGTGTTAATCGCTGGCTTCGGGTTGTTCTCCTTTCGAAGGAGGCGGAATCAATCTGGGGGGATGCGTTTCGCGCACAGGATGATCTCCCTCGCTGCCCGCCATCTGTGTTGACTCGGCACTGGGTGGGATTGCTCTTCGGCGCACATATATGTGAGGTATCGTACCCTGCTCCCATTTTCCCATAATATGCCAACACGCGTCGTCCTCAGGTCTGTGGGGCGCCCGGCGCTGTCCTGGATTCCGATATCTGGCGTCGCGTGTGCTCGCGTTGCATACCTCACAAGTCAGTCTTTGTGTACCCTGTGTCTCGCGAATTAAACACAAAACCTTTGCGCAGCCTTGTCACACAGATCCCCCGATATGAAGTGGGCCACATAATATACTCACTCATAGTGCGTGTTGGTCCATCACGGGATGCCAACATCGCTAGCCTGGACGGCAGATTCTGGCTTGCAGACGGACTACTTCTTGCGCGGCTGTACGAGTGCCGACAGGCCCAAGGTACAGAGGCACTCGGGGAATTCATGAAGTTCCGCGAGAGTATGGCATTGGATGTCCATTGCGTAAGTCGGGTCGTAATTTGCGTCACTGGCTGTAAATATCTTCCAGATTGGCAGTGAGATTCAGTGCTGGCGAGAGAGAATGGTGTGGGACGGTCGAAGCAAGAGCTTCCGGAGTAGATTCCGGCTTATGGAGAAGTACGTTTCCATACACTCTTTCGAAACACCGATGAATTGTTTTCCTAGGATCAAAAGGCGCCTCCTCGCGTCGGGCTATCACCCCCACGACGTCGAAGCTGCGGTACGGCCAATGCATGACCTTATATATCAGTCTCCAAACTTGTGTTGCAGAAGGCGTCTAACAAAACAACGTACATCCACAACATCCTGGATCTCCTCCCCCTTACTAATGGATTCCCATCTAGTGTGGCGCAGCATTCGTCCCCAAATTGTTTCTTGCCTAACCGCAGCGGAGAATGCGCGTCTTGAACGTGATTGTAGCGGCCTCTCCCGCCGCCGTCTCTCCGTGGTCACAGAATGCGCATTCACTGCGCTACGCAGCGCGTCGGTGAATGCGCCATACGAGCGCTACGCTCCTCCCTACGGGTACGACCTCGGCGCCTTCATGCCCTTCACGCGGGTCATCAACGAGGATTCCAAGAAGGAGATGTGGTATGCGCCCTACCGTCTAGCGAACGAGATGAAAGCCTTTTCACTTGCGATGGACAAGTGGAACGTCGAAACGCGCAAGACCCTCGCGCAGTCCGTCCCACGGACCGCCCGGCGGGCACACGGAAATGCGATGGACCGTGCGACGAGCGTGTTTATCTGCTACGGGGAATGCTGTGAGTATCCAATTGCCATCAGCTGGGCAGAGCTCCGCGCACACTTGGGCTGGTGCACAACAATCGACGGTGTGCACCGTAGCTCGCTCGGATACGCCGCGGCGCTGAAACTGGTGACGCTGTTGGGGCTGGACCCCGAGAGCGCTACGGATGCGCAGATGGACTCGATAGATGCGCGCTTTCTCTGCGAAGATTGTCCGGTTGCGCCGCCAGGGCGACTTCCGGGTCGTGCGGCTCTGAAGTGGCGGGAGTGTGTATGTGACTTGGGACTCTTTTAATTCGCACAAATAACTGACCGCCTGCATTGTCATAGGTGCAGCATGCCCTGGAGTGCAACCGTCGCGACCGCTTGTCGCACTCATATCCGCGCTGGGTACTGCTGTCGGACAGAATCACTTTTGACATTCGTCGGGATGAACCTCAAGGAGAAGAGATCAACGCGATCCATTCCATTAATGCGTGGGCCTGTATAATCTGCGATGAACACCTTCCGCGGAGCCACAAAACCTACACCGAAGTCACGAAGCACATTCGCGCAAAGTGCGTATACCTTTGCGAAAATTCCGGGCCTTCTCTGACGTGCATTCGAGGCACGGTGTCATGCTCCCAAAGAAGGGCATGCATCTCGTGTTTTATGTGAACAAGCGGCACCGGAAGCGTCAACCAGTCATTCTTGCTGAGGGTGAGCATGCACCAAAGTATGAATGTAAACGCTGCGCAGCAATCAGCCTGGACAAGATCAGGCTCCTCTCGCTGCCTGCGATACTGCGACATATCCGCGACAAGTGAGGGTTGTTCTTTGGGTTTACGGGAGACTTATCCGTCTACAGGCATCACCTTAGATCGGCGGGAGCGGACGATTACACGTATTTCGAGCAGATTGTGGCCCGTAATAGGTATCTTGACTAGGACCCGTTTCCATGTCGCTGCAGACCGCATAAACAGTTGCTCACTCTGCGCCGTGTTTTGAAGAATCATTCGAATAGTTTCCTATCGACGGACCCATCCGAGGTTGAATCTCCGTACCCGCTCGCTGAAAACGACGCCCACCATTCCAGGTCGTTATTGCTTAGGTGTAGGTAAATGAGATACGTGATACACGTTCAAATCTAGGTTTAATCCAATGCTCAATCAACAAAATTTATTCAAACTTCTTTATTTCTTCTAAATCCGCGCCTGACCGGACTACTGAGGCCGACGACCCAGAGCAAGGCCCATGCGCAGATAAAAATTTACACCGTCTGCGGAGAAGACCTCAAGCAGCCTCAACTGCTCGTACTCGAGCCTACCGGGCCCCAGAGGAAATCCAGGCTTCCCGTTGGTCGGTGCCACATATTCGTCGCCGTGTTTCTGTACAGACAATACGGTAAGCTCAAGATATGGATACCCAAGGAAGCAACGTGCCTCAACGAATGCCTTGAACAGAGCGGCGATCTGCTTTGCAAATGCCCCACGAAAGACGTACTCTCCGGACACATTCTTCAGATTGAGAGGGACAGAGACTCTGGTATTAGGGTAAGTGGGCCACTTAAACTTGGCGTCAGCCGAGCAAGATATTGACCCAAGAAATACTGACAGTAAGAATCAGCTGTCCGATGGCAACCCCGGGTGGCATACGCCAGACGCGGTCGCGCGGGTGCAGAAAACCCCTGGACAGTGCAAGCTCAGTGAGCGCAACACCGTACTTCCCCGGCCCGCATAAGGGGCGGAAGGGAATGGAGATATTCGCAGGCACTGGGGAGACGACGGGAATACAGAGGATTCGTTCATCGTGCCAGAAGTCTCTGGCGTCTCCGTTCTGAGGCCATGGCTCCGGGTTGTAACATGGCGCTAGCAGAGCCTGAGGAGATACACTCAGTCAGTAAATGTACTGGCAATGATAACAATGTCGGACGTGCCTGCAATTCAGGTGACATTGGGGGCAGGGGCAGTGAACGGGAATCGGTGGAGGCCGCGGCATTGGCGGCCGCCTGCTGCCTATGTGTGGCTGGTAAACCCGGATTGGACAACACCACGCGCTGGATCATCGGAGCGTCTCGTTAGACAGCGATACCTATCCTCCATTCGGACGCTCGCACCCCTCGCATACTGGGCCCGTGAAAGCTTTGGCTGTTCGACATAGCCTGATTGTTACTGTGAGGAAGTCGGAAGAGGGTGGGGAGAAGTGGGTTGCCACCAGAATGCGCTGGACTACTTATAGTGGGGAAACAATGGCCACCGCGCTTTGTGTCGACATGATTGGACCGTGGCATTTCGCTCAAAAGGGTAATAGGTCACTGGGGCTGTTCCCTAGCTCTGACAATTCTTCTCGACTCAGAACAAAGGATCACCGACGAAGATATCATCCCAATCGGAATCTAATCTGGGTGGTGGCATACTTAGTGCTTACTACTTACAAGAGAGGTATCAGTGGCATACGAGATACACACGATTAGCCGTGCTAGGAACCATTTCAAGGCATGCAGAGTGCAGTAAAGGACTGGATTTTGAACAAAATGTAAGTGCAAGTTGAGTGCAAGTTCGCCTTTGTTTGGTCACTGCGTGGTCCGCTTACGCGGCGCGGCTGATCATGTGCCTGCCATGACAGACAGTCACCCTGTCACAGCGCCTGCTGCTCCAAACCACCACCAACCTCGACAATGGCAAGGGATTGGTAAGTCCTCGCAATTTCAAGTCCGCGCATTTATCTGAATGAATGCGCGTACTTGACGGCCAGACCGTCTGGAGCTGCAGTGCCTTCTCCGGAACCGAATTCGCGGCGCCGCGCGAAGGCAAACACCTTGCAAACACCTCATGTCGGTCTTGTCAACTTGTGCCGGCAAACTGCTTTTCATCGAGCAGATGCGAATAAGGGCCCACGGTGAACCTCACGGCCCTTCGAGCAGGATATCTGCCCAGCGTAAGCGTACAGAGCAAGTGCTTCGTCGGGAATCCTTTCAACGCCAAGTCCGTCATCCGCGTGTCGCCGTGACATTTCCCCTCCCATTTTCTGCTTACGATCAGCTCTGGCCTGCCGGCTGCGAGCAGGAAACGGAAGACACTGATGATCCTTCGGAACTTCTACGAACTATGGCGATCCCTTGTCGACATCATCTCCGTAGCACTCAGCTCGCCGATGTATCCTGGCTTGTCCTTTCCTGCCCCAATCCACGGAACCGTCTTGTAGCACTATCAATACTCGCGGACCGCTTATCACTGCGAACAAAAGTAACCCTGGCATGTATTGCTCTGATACGTCCTTTTCGACCCGCAGATTGATCACTGTAGTGCACAAAAAGGGCAGGCGAACCAATGATTCTCCCGTATGTACGTGCTTCTCCGTTGTTTGGTGGTCAAATTGAACTCACTACAGGTGCTCTGTTTGCCCCATCTAACTTCATTCTTTTCAAATTTACCCATCGAGTCAAAGCCTGATTCCTGTCCTTTTCTATCGGATACCTTTTTTTGTCCTCGGAGAAAGCAACTGGCGGTCCGTCGGTCCGTCAGTCGCCCATGATCCGAGTCCGGCCGGGGTGATCGGGTGAGCAGGTGTAACAGAACTGCCAGTGTGCGAATAAATCGCTCAAAACGCTTTGAAGCGGTGCGCTTCTCTTCCATTCCCCGAACTAGGCAAAATTAAAACACCATGGATCTATATGCCGTTCCAGTCATTGTCACAAACTGTCTTCGCCGTCCATGGGACTCCCGAGGGTGGATTTGGGGCAGATAAAGATCTCGGATTCTATCCCTCTTAGTTGGGCGGAGAAGTCATGGGTGAGCCGGACATGCCCTCCCACCCCAGATGGCTCTTTGACATGGAGACCGCATCTTCGCGGAAACACCTACTTCATTATTCACCTTGAGATTATCATACACGAGTGCCGCCCGCAAACTCTTCATTTAGCGTTCGGGGCCAGGACCAATTTTGGCAAGCTCGTATCAGGTACCCCGCTTCAACGGATCATGAACTACGGACGATGACGGTACCTCCGCCTTGTGTGTACGTTGGGTGCAAGTCTTTGCTCTTGTTCGACGGGAGGTGGTTCACTTTAACGCATCCCGAGACAAATGCTTACGATTACGATGAAGCAGCGCCGCGGCGGAAACACAGGATAATTACTTGGGTCTGGCTCGTAACCAAGGCAAGGCGCAAAAATGCCTCGCTATGTCGTACTTTGAGACGTCGACTGATTGGAGGGTGTGGGTGGGTGCTGATGATTATATGCAACACTGGACCATGATTGGCGACGATGAAATAGATTGGGCGGCATTTCCACTCTGTGCACACCGGCCATGCGCTGCCCCCGCGAACTCCGCAGCAAGCTGATGCCGGTGATGTTCTTCCCGATCTTTTCTAGAAGAAGGGCGCGATTAGGGGGTGCGAATTGTTGGAGATGTCCGAATTCCCCAGGGCGTTTGGAAGGGCCGCTTCTGCCTTCTCCTCGGAGGTTTAATTGGGGTCCTATCCTCTCGGCGAAGCTAACGTTTTCTCGCGAAGATATAAACAGATTCAAACAGGTTCCCGAGTAATTGCAGGAATATCCAGTGCTCCTCGCCTGTCTGAGCGCCGACTTCGTAGCTCTAGCATGCCTCTGCTCCCGCTGCCCGCAGACTGATTTTTTCATCGTTACTTACTTCACGGTACATGTCGGCCCGGACGCCCACATGGACCCATGCGTCAGAAACAACTTCAAAATGCGAGCCAGCACAATCGTGCTTGACCCGCTGGGCTTTACACTCTCCGGCTACTCGCACGATACCTTGGAGGCGCTGGCCATCCGGTGTTTCGTATTCTTTCCTAGAAACCGAGAACACAGGAACCTTCCCGCCAACTTCCCGCCCTGAACGTCCACCGCGTCAATGGCTAGAATCCATCGCATTCCTGGGATCCGCCAAGGCGCACCACTGAATCGACAATACACTCCTTTTTTTTGTCAAACGGCAGAGTTGCGCCAGAGGATCCGTGGGCCTTGTCCAAGAACGCACATACGGACCCCAGAGTTCGGTGCCCAATCGAAAATCGAGCCCGCCATCATACATCAAGCTGCTGTCTGACGTCTCCGTCTCACTAGGCGACTCGCCTGTGCTCCTTCCCCCTTCCCCTCGCCTTCGGCTACCTTCGGGCTGAACGGTCAGCCTTGTCAGCCTCCATTCGCAACTGTCCACACGCATGTCATGGTCACCTATGAAAAAGCCGTGCCCGGAGCCTCCCGGAGCCATATATGGTCTATCTCCAGACTTTATCTCCAGGGCATTGTGATCGGCCCCTCCCAATCCATTTTATCGACGGGCTTTGCCTCGAGGATTGGCGGTTGGATCGAGATCGTCCCGCGCATTCAACAGATCCGTCTGTTTTGAGAATGTCCACGCGAGGCCGGCCCCGTTTGGTTGGCCCCATCAAGTGCAGCCAGCGTATAAATACGACGTCCACTGAGTCAAGTCGTTGTCGCTCATCCCTCCCAACCCACTCACTCACCCCACCAAGCTCTCTTCTTGATTACACCCACCCCTTGCTCCGTTCTCCACTCTCGCGATGGCTGCCAATACGCAGTGGACCTACGTGCGGATGTACAATCAATTCACACCCTAGTAACTGACATCGGGCTCAGAGTATGTCGGCTTCGCGCGGCGATGACCTTACAGTAAGACCTTCGGTGAAGCTATACATGCCCAAGCTGACATTGTCTTCGAAGACCATCCAAATCATTGGGGTGGTGAGGACTGGGACCTCCTCCCTGCTCGCGCGACTTATGTCTGGATCCCATAGCCGCAGTTCATCGCACAGCGCGGACCGGTAAGTCAATACTTCATGATGGAAGACCGATTACTGACGTGCAGTGTGCACAGGTAATGGTATCCCGGGGATATCAGGTATGTTGCATCGCCTTGGAACAATCGCCGTTCTCATTATGGGCGGCGGTAGTACTATAACCAAGTGAGCATTAAATGCACGCCTGACTTGGAGCCTTTCTAACATTGCCCAGTGTCCACCCGCTCCGTACATCCCATATGTCTCCCTGCCACCACAAACTTCCGTCCAGCTAGAAATTCCACCCATCTTCCCCATCGACCTCTCCCGGCGCGAACTCCCCCCGCTGCAAATGCTGTCCATGTACGAGCCCATCTTTCCGTACACGACTGTACGTGTGGAGGACGTCGCCCGCCGGGGTCTGTTCAAGGTCAGAACCGGTGCTACGGTCATGACCTACGCGGATTTTGTCCAGTTCCTTCAGTTCCTGTACCACTCCAAGCTTCCGTCGTATGCCAGCCTGGCACCGGATGCGCGGCTGCATGTGGGCGCCCATTTCGTCTCGCGACACGGGTCTCACGGACAACGGCGCTGGTACGCATTTGCGAATGGGGCAATGGACCTTGGCGTCCCGACGGGTGAAGACCTCCTGGAGGGGAAGCGCAACCTGTGGATGCTCTATGTTAACCAGGACAACACCTTGGTCGCGACGGTTGATCCCCTTCCGCGTGGAGCCTATCAATCTCGGTGATTCACCGCTGGACCAATGAAGGTTGCCAGGACCTTACTGTATTAACACCCCGACTCCTTTCTTCTCATTCACATTATACCAAGACTCTTCAACGCACCACATCTCACGTCTGTATTTTTCGCGCACCGCATAGCATAGCATTGTCCCTGTTCCCTGTCCATCGTACGGCCCGGCTGTGCCGCCTCCCTCCGCTGGTTTCTCTTGTTCAATTTTCTGTACCTTAGTCTACTCTCGCAATGTACTCTTGATGTACTTGCTATTGTTCATTTGAATTGTACTTTGCATGCTCGTCCATTCACCGTGATAACCATCTCTGCCGAAGGGCGTCAAGGACGGGGAGAAGCATCGGAAGCCAAAAAAATCCAACATCACCCGGCCGCCCGAAACATAACACAGAGATGGAAAATGTCCGGGCCGTTGTGGCCCCTATCACAGATCGGTGTTGAGAATCCTGATCTGGGTTTGTTGGGCGAAGTGAACAAGCGCTGAGGCGCGGCGGCGGAGTTCGTCGTCCGACGGTGATCACGACACACTCCCGAGTCAATGATTGCAACAAAAAAACTTTTTGTCTCGCGGAAGTAAAACGAGCTGCCTGGCCTCGGCCGATCGCGAAAGTGGGATCAGTGGCGTGTTCTCTCTGGTGGTCGAGGGTACCTATTGTCCATGGTGAAACGCCAAAAAGCTGTGTACCTCAGGTTTCAAAGGCGCTTTGTTTCAACGAGAGGTCGGATTATTTTGCTGACTTGCCACTTGTCGTCGGGATAATTTTGGCTGTACTAACACAGCGCAGACGAACTCGGCGACGTTATGGATAAACGATTTTCAGGGATACGGGAAGAGATAGTGTATCGTCAGCGAAGTTCTTTCGTACATTGCATATCAACATTCCATTCAACCAACCGGACAAACAGAACAATTACATTGATTAAACGCGGAACTATAATTGGCGCTGTATAACAGCACACTGCACGAAGTGGGATTAAAGACCGGATATTGAAAAACAGCTAATAGCTGTAGTGGACAGGCGGTGGATGTGGATGTACGACTCGGCGTCGTTGCAGGTCGACATCCACCACCCAGTCATGGCCATCCTGCCGGAAGCCCCACAGGAACCGGTGGCCTTGCAAGAGGACCTCTCCTGTCGGGCCTTGTGGATGCCGATGCCCGTTGAGGAAGTCCAGCCACAGCCTTGGCCCATTGTAGCCGCTGCGCGAGAGAAAGTAGCTGCGAACGGCCTGTTGAGTCTCCGGCGGGAGCTCTGAACGATAAACGTTAAGAGATAGTGGTGCACGAATAAGCCTGCGGAGACGACGAATGAAGGAAATTGTCGAGGTTGGCGCGTCGCCCGAGATGATTTGGAGGAGGCAGCGATCGGCTGCTAGCACACGGATGGTCGAGTGGTGCAAGATACGGTCGTTGCCGATGGCTCGTGTCAACAGCTCCAGGTCGAGATCGCCCAGCAGGTCGATAGGGAATGGCTCGCGATTGAGCATGGGAACGATCTGCGCACCCCATACATGAGGGAGAGGAATGGTGGGGATGCGTGGGGCAGGCGGTGGCTTAAAAGCTAGCATTAGACGCGGAGAGCACGGGATGCACTGCAATACCTGAAGCTGTAGAGAAAGGCGGATGCGATTATGAGACGTCTTCTCGAGAAAAGCTGAAACGTACGAGGTGCGGTGCAGTAGATGGAAGCTGGCAGAAGTGTGAGTCTCAGAATTGGTAATGTAAAAGGTGTATTCACATAGGATGTCGGCGGGGGTGCTAAATATGGACCCTGTAGGGGCGGGTTAATCTCCGCCGATGCAAGGACACGTCCGCATGCGCACTCCGATATTCAGTCGGGACTGTACGGGCTGCGCGCTAGTGGAGTGGCTTAGTGAGGTTATAAAATCGCACCGATTCAGGCTGTCCCCGCGCTCTGCTGGTCTTGGCGACGTCAGAGATAAGGCGGGTCAAGAGACCACGAGTTGCACACACCGGTGGTTGGGAGGGATGGACTGGCATATGTGGCGCAGGGAGGAAGTTGTACTCTGGTGTGAAATTGACATCCGATGGTTTTATATGTCACAATGGTTCGATTTGCCGCGGCCTATCGTAATGTTCAAAGTAGGATACCCCAATCTGTCGGGGACCCTGTTCCGACGGCCCAGATACGCAAGTCCCCGATTTGCACTTGTCACAATAGTCGCAATTGTCGTCCGCAGTCCAGTCCACGATCCCTTGTACGCTTTCGGACGTTCCACTCCATCGCGTGGCTTCGATCATGGATGTGATTGACCGAGGGTGTTAATACGATGAATGAGAGAGTTGAATAAAGACCGGACTCAATAGAAGGTGCCATCCAGCCTCTCTGAATCCGCTAGTCACGAGGACGTTCATAATCGCGGCCAAAACCTTTGGGCGATCCCTGCCAAAATTGCTATCCGGGCGTTAATCGGGTCCCGAACCGGTGGTTTGAACCTGGGGGTTGTTTGTTGTAGAACACGTAGTCAGGCAACTGCGAGTGATCTGTCAACCCTATTCAGTTGGCGGGGTTATCGAGGCAGCAGCCGATTTCTTTTTGAAATCATGGTCAGGGAATCAGTGTTCTCGGACGAGTCGCAATGGTATGCTGAGGAATGCCGCTCGCCTCGGAGTTATCTGGAGGTCAATACAAGGCGGGCCGGTTGAATTCACCTACGTGGCTTTCGATTTCGAATCGTAGATTCCTTTGCTATGCCCCTCCGTGTTCCGTGTTTTCAGGAGGACCTATCAGTGTCGAGTTTCCGGACATCTTTGTGAGTCGACGTCTGAGCATCTCACCTTCTTCTGCCACGTTTGGTGGAGTTCGAGGCGGCCATGACACAATATGCCGCCCAAATATACCAGCGCAGCGGTGAGCGACACCAAAATATCCCCGAGTCAGGCGCGCAATTTATTACCATGCGCGCGGTCTAACTGCGCTCGAGTCGAGGCCCACGTGGAATACTGCCCCGCAGTTTTCCGACAAGTCGATACAGGTGCCACGCGACGGGGGTGGCTTCTGTGCTCTCCTCAAGTTAGAACCATCGAGTGCGCCTCGAAATGGAGTCAGGCGAGAGCACGATGTGGGTGAGTGGGGACTCCTACTTTGAGTATTGTGGCAACCATGAGGGTTCACCAAAGAGGCGAATGCTCGTCTGTTCACAAACGAGGCACGGCCGAGCTTTCAGGAAAACCAGGCTACACGCTCTCCGAGTCCCACTCCACTTATCACATCCTATCAGTCGAAAATTGATAAAAGCTCGAGTCTGGGCCCTGCTTTGTTTTCGGTCAGGGACACGTCAAAGATAGTTGTGGGGTATCAGCTACCCCGAGTTTACGACTCCGCCAAGAACGTTCCAAAATAACACCTCCGCCACGTGGCATTGAGTGGGGGGCGTCGAAAAGGCGCCGCGGTTGTTCCATCTTCCCAGCGAGTGCCCGGTAGCTTGCGTCAGACGAATTTGATTTGTGCCACCACTCAACTTCGAAGGCGAGCGCAGTATTTTTATGAAGTCTTACAAGATGATCAATTTATAATGTGCGGTCGCCACGCAGTAAATTCAGATGTGGACTACTGCACACCTGTGGTTTTCGACGTCACCAGGAGGAAGACGGGGCTGCGTGTAGGTATCCACTCTCTATCCCCGACAGCGCCCAGTTGGCATTTGATGAGCGGCGCCACATAAGCGCTGCAAATGACAAACACCTAGGAACGATGTCCAGGCGGATCTCGGGCATGAGCATCAACAAGAACGCCCGAGAGTGCTATTTGTCCACGTTCAGTGATTGTCAAATGTAATGAAATTCACCACGTACGGAGGGCGGCGCCTCCGAGCGACGATGTATATGTGCAGCGAATAATGGAGCGCGCGCCAATTAGGCCCAGATGTTTTCGAGCAATAGCTCCACATACAGTGAATCCTCCAAGAGTCTATCACGAATGCGCGGCAAGGGGAGACGGGGGCGGATTGTACCTGACGAATGCGAAGAGAAAACGAGGAGCTTTGAAAAAGGATTCTAGTTCCTTCGCCGATATCAGGCGCCGCAGTTATATCTTACCCACCTTCGTACGCCGTGATGATATCCGGCCACTGCGGTCCGATGAACGTTCGTAGTGGGTTTTAACTTTTGCCGACATGAAAAGGCAGGGAGAGCCAGAGCAGAGCAGCGGGTGGATATTGTGCAGGAGGGCTTAAAAATCCAGGTAACTGAGTCCGGAGGACCAAGAAATGCGCGTAGAAACTTGGAAGTAAACAGCAGTGACAATGGGCCATGGCGCCACTGCGATGCAGAGTCGCAGACCTCAGACTCTCGCATGAGATTGTTCCAGTAGCATTGAGCCGCATTCAGGGCTAATTTGTGAAGCGCAAAGCTAAGGAGTAGAGGAACAGTCGTTGTATGGGGCTCTGGGTGCCCCAATCCGGTGGTGGTCTGCGACAAAGATGCGGAGGCCGGTGGCAGTGCACCCACGCATCACCAAGCACTGATCGGCCCAGGGCACGTGGTCCCTCGCATCTTTTTCCATTCGTTCATGTCTGCGGATTCGGGCTGTGCGACTGCGACTTGATGAAGGGTTAGGAAGCCATTATAACTTCAGTATCGTCCTTCCCTCTCTGAACATGGCTTCCCCACCTTCCTTACCTAGATTGCTAGACCCGGAAAGCCTCGACGCAAAGCGCATTCGTGGACTGGTATGTTTTCGTTGCTTTTCAACTGCGCTCTGATTTGTTACCTCCCCCATAGGCCGCCTGTGCGGAGTGCAGAAAGTCTGTGATTTGGGCTCTGGTCTTTCCTTCGCCGTGTCAATGTTTCCTCAGACGCAGGATCAAATGCGATAGAAAAATTCCGTGTTCACCATGTGGTAATTCCGGTGGACCGCCATTCTGCATATTCCCTCACGTTGCACGCAGTCCGCCGAGGACGAGTAGACATATGTCCCACAGGTATGTTTACCTAGATTACATCTATTCCTGAACCTAATACGTTCTGCAGGCGATCTGGGCATCATAGGACGTGGGAAGAGGTATGGTTTCCACCCTACGAATCGCACGAAGTTCAATCACGCCTGGTAGAATTATGCGCTCCGATTTTCTTGAGATCAGTACGATTCACGCAATGCGCGATCGTATCGAACAGCTTGAAAATGCAGTCGCCGAGGCTCACGGAACGGGGGTTGTTTCGCCCCATCCATTGCTACGCGATGATCTCCTCGCTATCAAGTTCGCCTCCGATCCTGCGCCGTCATCCAGTGTTACAAGTCCGTCGGAATTGGCTGACGCATTCGGCGCTTTAACAGTGGGAGAATCTGTGACGCCAAAGTATTTTGGCCCTACAGCTGGACCCGAGGTTCAGTGGTTACATTCTTCCCGATTCTCAATGTTTTGAACTCGAGGTGGTGCAACAGGCATTGCTCTCTGTAAGCGCACACGCGTGTTTTGTTCCGGCAAAAAACTGACATCGTATTGTGCAGTTTCAGGGCAAGCATGATAACCATGGCGCTGAAGGCGACTCCTTTCTCGCAAATCTTCTCCATTCTTTCCCTTTCGATGGCTCAACATCCTCCTGGGACATCACTGGGTCCCTCGAACTCCTACTCGGCCAACTCCCCTCCGAATTCCGAGCCTGGGCGCTCTATGAGGTGTACGTTACCGGCGGAGCTTGGTATGGCTCACCCATCATGCCTGATGAACTGCACGAACTTATATCCTACGTGTACGACCCCATTTCGAATCTCCACGAGCTTTCTCCACACGCTTTGGCGGGTATCTTCTTCGCTTTCGCCCTGTCTGCACTCGCAGACATATCAATTGCACCCTATAGCGCTGAGGCGGATGTGTATTTTGATGCCGGCCGCGCCGCGCTCACACTGCAGTCGGTTTTCGGAGCTACTGGTTTGTATACCATCCAGGCACTTGCTTTAGCGGGGGTCTTTTCCCTTATTGGCGGGCCACGATCCAGCGCCGACAGCGCATGGGCCTTCATCTCAATGGCTACCGGTCTTTGTCAAACGGTGCATATCCATATCTTCTGGCTAAAGCGCAAACTGACTCCACCCATATTCAAGAGGCGTCTACGTACGTAATTCGCCTCGAGTCAACAACTTGTATCTATACGTCCCTTTCTAGATCGGGAGGGAGATCACATTCGCTTCGATGAGACAAGTGGGCGAAGACGACGAGTAAGGATTGCCTTTCTGTTCAGTCTCGTACTGATTTTTCGGTTGCTGCAGGCTCTCTTCTGGGAGGTCTATTCGCTAGAAACATATCAGGTGTGTTTATTTGCGCTCTTGGATTGGGGTTTCTGATCAGGGCTTAGTCGCTGTCTTTCGCGCGACCACTCACAATTCCTCTCACCGAAGTCAGCTGCGAATTCCCTTCGGATCTTGAAGAGACATGGGACAACGAGGGCCGCCCTGTGCCTGGAAGTCAGTCGGGGCCGACCTCTGTTCTTGCCATTCATTCATGTCGGTTTAGTATTTCATGCGAGATGGAAATTCACGAAAGAGGTGCACTGTCTCCTTGAAATTGTCTTGGTCCACTGATAATAACATCAGCTTTCCTGGTTAGGTTCTCGCACCAACAGCGCAAACGTATACGGGCGCCCAAACCCCAACCTATGCCGGAGTTTTGGAACTCGATCGGGGACTACGACAGTTCATCGAGCGCACACGCTTCCCACAATATGACGACGAGACAAATTCGTTTCACGCGTACGCGCACGCGCACCTCGTTCCTCGATTTGCTGCAACCAGTCAGATTTTCCTTCGCTATTCTACATAGATCTCTGGTATTCCGTATTGATATCTGCTGCAGTGATGGTGTATATCCACCGCAGTGCGTTCGTCCAAGCGCTCAAAGACAATCCCTTGAACCCACTCGCCGGTCCATGTGCTACATCCTTTCCGGCCGCGTACCGGGGTGCATCCATCATTATTAGATCGGATGTACGGAGCTTCTCCTTATTTCCAGACCGTTTTTATCGGTGGCCGCTGATTTGGAAGGGTCGTAAGTTTCCTGTTTTTGGTATCTTCAACCGCTGACCTCCTTCCGTAGTGATCAATGCATGTGTGAGTGAATGTTTCTTTTGTAGACTCTCTTGTTGACTGCGGTCTACAAACAGTTCATCGTGGGATCGATCGTTACGAAGAGTTCCACATCGGCGATGGCTCCCGCTGCATTTTCGGAACTATTAGCTGCCGTGAAGCTCGTTGAAAGTGGCGCGGTGCACTCCACTTTTGCGGAAAGCAGTGTAGCTTTCCCTCCGATTCCAATTGTTTCAATTCTCGACTCACGCGCGCTGGGGTCCCATAGCCCATTCTTCGAAGGCTGCGGAATAGAGCCACGACCGCATATGCCGCATCGCGACCCCTTGAACCGCCTCCGCAATTTGTAGTTCCCTCTGAACTAGCGGACGAGAGAGACTTTGAACTCCTCGGCGGGTCGTATGCGATCGTCGAGCGTGTGTCAATACGTCAGGTGTCAACGCGTTGTGGGAGCAACGTGCACGACACACTCACCTCCAACATCATATCGCCGCCCGGAATTTGGGATGCCCAACTTCCCGAGACGTGGTACTCAAGCGTTCAGCTCGACATACCGTCGGACGCAGGGCAACAGGGTCTGGAGGAATATCTGGCGGCTCAGATGCGAATGCAGTTAACACCTCCGCTGCGCTTTGAAAGGTTCAAGCAAGCCGACGTAGTCCCTGGAAGTAGTGAAACGCAATGGGCAGATTTTCTCAATCTATAGACTAATGAATGTGGAAAATACGCTGCCCGTGTCGTCTGGGTCGGTCATCTCTCTTTCCCAGGAAGTGAGAAACACAGTAGACATGAATGGCCCCCAAGGTACTCGTTCACACTATAAACAACTATAATAAGCACTAGTTGCTGTTGCTTAGATTCGGCAAAGAAAAAACCAAAAAAATGAAACCTGGAACCATAATGAAAGCTGGTACAGTACTTGGACCCCTAGTGATGGCCCGTCTGACGCATCACACTGTTCAAATATGAATCCCAGTCTGAAAGTCTAAAAGTCACACAGTTGAAATCTATTCCCGTGAACAAGGTCTATTCACTTACCCGAAACTGCCGGGAGCAGCGGCCCAGACGGCCACATCCATATCCATGTCCGCAGGGTTCTCGTTGCTGTACCTCGGTGGAGTAGCCGAAGAGAGTTCTTGAACTGCCAGATCTAGAGTGTTTGGGAAGTTCTTCATAGCCCAGTCATCCAGTCCCATCTCGTTATAGTCGGTCGCTGTCTCAAGTGCGGGGTTATATTCGGGCCACGCATAGATCGAGTCAGCCTTCGGCAGCCCGTTGATCGAAGGGGCATCGCCGGTGAAAGACGAGGGTCCGGGACTGAGAGGTACATGGTCCACTTTGATGAGCTGCTCCAGGATGTCCCTTGCGAAAAGCAGAAATTAAGAAATCATAATCACAACAAGGAAGAGAAACGCACAGCAGAGGAGCGGCAGAGGGCCAGTGCTCACTGTACGCACGCATGACAGATATGCATCGGTGCACATCTGACAAGTCTGCATCTTGCACTCGGCCGCGGTGGCTGCCGCCCCAAATGTTGAGCAAAAGCACGATGCCAGAGGTAAAGACAGCAGTCTGTGGATATATGAATCCTTGTCGAGTCAGATCAACGAAAAGACAAAGTGCCTCCTACCTGGCTAAACGGCAGCGGATTGTTCGGCCTTCGCTGTTGATGGGTTGCAGCTATGTGGCTACAGGCACGTGCTGCGCTGTTGCATATCGACAGACACGAGGAGCTCTGGGGTGGGTGATGGATAACCGTGTCGCGAAGAAGGATTGTGGATTTATTTACCCTTGGATCCGCTACAGGTCGAACGGCAGGGATAAATGGCCGATGGATAAGTATCTGCGTCAAGTAGAAGGTGCAGTACAGAGCGGCGGCCTGGTCAAAAAAGACGTCTGCGCTGCGCGCTGGATCCCAACGTACTAAAGGGAGATGGGTCATCGGTGTAAAGCTTACAATTTGCGAATGATCACCCACGATGCGGTGGTACGGTTTCCAAGAATTCATTCAATGAGGAATCAAACTCCATCACCACTTTTTCTGCGCACGGTTGAATGCAATTATATGTGGGAAAGGGAAATGAACTCCAACCTTCCCATGCATCGTCACGGAATCCGATTAGTCCACTGATCCGGTTTGTCGAGTACTGCCGAGCAGTAGTTGGGTCCTCCATGAATACAGAAAGAGAGACGGCAAGACGCACCAGGATCTTGACTGCAAACGCGAGAATTCGATTGATACATAGCTCGCAATGAATAAAGTCCACCAAAGATGGCCTGTTCTCCGGTTGCTGAAATGCCGCGTTGACCGCACTCGCGACCCAGTATTCGTCGTCGCATCGGATAGGCGCATCCAGATCATAGCTAAGATATCCAGGTTATTGCGTAACTATAAGATGTGGGATGAGCGCTCTTACTCGGGCTCTTGAATAGCAAGCGCGCGGCCCAGGGCTGCGCTGAATTGGACATCGAAGAGAGCTAGGATGCTGGGACCAATGAGCCTCTGGTTGAAGGAGTGGGATACACGTACCAAAAGGCGCGCTTCTCCAGTTCCTCTTCCGGCGTGATTGACCCCGTCCGAATTTTCTGCTTGTGAGCGCCGATGTCTAGTGACAGTCGGATAGCAGACCCCGTCAGCGCCCAACAGGCCCGTGGTGCGGAGGTGCGATCAAGATATTCGATGGTGAGCTGCAATAAGAGCGATGTTGGCGGGGTGTACGGAGGGGAAAGAACAAAGGGACTGACGCAGAACGTTTGCAGATCATATAATGTCGGTTGTTCGCAGAGCTTGAGGTGTACTTGGTCAAACCATTGGCTGCCAACGGGTCCAAAAGAAGCGTTAAGGAGGTGTACGCGGGGATCATCCGAGTAGCGTGCGCCGAGTGCGCAAACGAGGAGTAAAGTGCTGGCAAAACCGTGGTCTGACAAGTGCTGATTCATAGCGACCGATTTCTCGAAGGTCGGCCGATGGAGGAGGGGGAAGAAGCTATTAACGTTCAAAAAGTACAAGGCAAGGAGGGAAATCATAAGATCTTCTGGGGGAAAATGAAAAGTCGGCAGAGGAGAGGGCGGTAGCCACTGTACGGATGATCAGCAGTCTATACTATTCAGAACCGATGGGGAAAAGCACCGGCTTCAAGCGCCAGGGTTTGGACGGCGGGGCGACAGCAGGGCGAGATGGTAGAGAAGAGGTGCTTTGGGGTTTGAGATCTACAACAGCCTTGACAAGGAGGGCTTGGCTTGACTTTCCCTGGAAACCTTGATTGTTGGAGTTATCGATAGATAGCGAATCAAGATTGTCCGTAAGATTACGAAGATTGAGAGCGTCGGAGTCGGGAGGGGGAAGGGGACTATTCAGCCCTCTGATGGCGCGAGTGATCAGGTGTACTGCTGATCCGTGACCATCCGACAAAGTGTCCTCTGAAGAATGGGGAGATCCCGCCGCAGGTACGACACTCGATTCGCGGAGAAGAGCCTCTACGATCTTGAGGCGAGTCTCGAGCGAGCGGACGTAGCTACTCTTCGTCAGCGAAGTCGGGAATTGAAGTCCCGAACCTACCTGCTGGATGGCGCTCGTTGCTTGACCAAAGGTACTTAGTAAGGTCGACGGGAATGGAGTCCGACCCACCATCGCTTTCTGTTGGTAGCTGCAAACAAAATCATACTTCACGCAGCGCTCGCACGGTTTACCTCCGTCACCTTTCGAGAACAAATCAGTCTGGTCAGTCAGCCAATGCAAGAGAAGGCTTACAGCGTCCTAGAAAAGGTTTGCCGGTACTAATTAGTCAAGCGCTGCGTGGTGCATTGGGACTCACTTTTCTTTGTTCGACACATGTCGCAGGGCCTGTGCCCTTTCCGCGTCTTGGAAGCTGGATCTGCAGCTCGTTCTTCTTCGCCACTGGACGACATGGTGGTTTCAAATCAGAAGGGTCACACCTTGGTCAGGCTGTAACGCACGGCCAAATCGGCACGTCACGCGTCGGTTGACCCGGGCCGACAGCCCATGGAGGCACCTTGACGAATAACACTCGTTGCAAGGCAGGACTTGTAATCGGATGTCAAGATAAGAAATGATTGTGGGCGAATTTGAACGCCGAGAACTCCTCCTCGAAGAATCGTAAGATTTCATCTAACCGAGTATTCAACCTTGAAGTTTCAACGATTATTATTAGCCACTTGTATTCAGACCAGACGGCGTTGCTTGTCGCGGAAGAAGTATCAAATATAGAGCGGAACTCCTTTCCCCGCCCCGAGCGTCACCATCTGACCGGTGCTGTCTTATCAGGCTTCTGACACAGATAAGAACCGCCTTATATATGCGCACCTCTCCGCCTTCCTGCATCGACCAGCTCCAATGTACTCCCTCGGATATTTTGCCCTTCTGGCTGCGGTATGCGGTACTAGCAGCCAGCTTGTGAATCCAAACAACGATACGTTTGGGAATGTGTTCAATTTCTGGACCAAGACAACGGACGGCTGGGATGTGAGTGCTGCCACCTCAGATAGTCTGTCTTTGGACTTTACTTTTGTCGAAAGCTCACTCGTGGCAACACGACAAGCTCAATCACACTACCGTTACCGCATCCTGCGGGCAATGTGACGATTCAACCCGCCTCCAGCGCACTCGTCATTATTGACATGCAAAATTTCTTCCTGGTTTGTGACTCCTTGAACAAAGACATGGTCCATTCAGCCACGGCGCTAGCATCCTGATCTCAACGCAGATCCTCCCGGAAGAGCGCTCGTTCGTCAGTATTTCTCCAATAAGAATCTTGCAGGGCCTTTATCTGATCCTGCTTCAGCAACCACCATTGACATGATCCACGCCTTCCGCGCGAGCGGAATGAAAGTCTTCTGGACAAACTGGGGGCTCACTGAATTTGATCGTGCGTCCTTGAATTTTCTGTTGAACTGAATTGACTTATCTCCCCCGCAGTGCAGAGTATGCCGCCTGCGTTCTTCGTGAGTAAGACCCCGCAGGCAGGAATCAGTGCTAAAACTCCCACAGAGGGGCTTCTCCTCCGATGGAACTTCCGCGACTTCCTTCGGCTCCGACATGGGAACCATCCAAGGAAATATCAGCGTCGGACGGAAGCTCATGCGCGGTAGTTGGAACGCCCAGCCTTTCGGGGACCTCTTCGAAGAACAAGTAGGCGGAGTTGCTAACGGCACTGATTTCTATTTCAACAAAAGTGAGTCCCAACTTGTGTTTTATCATGACTAGTTACCAACGCCAAACTCTCGGACCGATTGTCCGGCATGTGGGGGCCTTCAACGCCGATGCAAACCTTCCTGCAGGATAGCATGATCACCACTTTGTTTTTCGGAGGCGTCAACATCGGTGAGCATGAAGTCTGAAGGCACCGTAGCAGCAAGCTGATTTCATGATTGAACCCAGATCAATGCGTATGGGGAACCCTACTTGAGTAAGTGTGCGGCACAGTAAAATGAAATCCACTCACCGGATAAATTCAGCTCATATTACAAGGGGTATGATGTGGTACTTGTCGACGACATCTCTGCCACAACTAGCCCTTCCGCGGCAACTGCTATGGTTGATTTCAATGCCGCAGGGAATGGCTGGAGAGCGAATTCCACGGATATATTGGGTGCTCTCATGTAATGCCTCTTTGGTCTGTACTTGACACATATTCATATCATAGCTATCCAAGTGATCCTTTAAGAAGAAAAAATATACCCACCAGAGAGGTAGCCGCAGTGGCCCAAAGAAATCATTGTAACAAGATTAATGAAGGCGAAGCTCCTTCCACTCTTGCGTCGCTGAAAAGGAGTCCCTGTCCCCATTAGACAGTGGACGACCCAAGCGGTGGCAATTATACTCAAATATTCAGCCCATTTACATTCTCTGCCCGTTGTCACACTTCTTTGTATTCGATGTTGAGTTTGTTCAGCGCGATTCGGTAACCGGGCCGACCTGATCGATCAATTGATGACCGTCACTCTCGTCACACCATCAACGTGCTCTTGCCACCTCCCACCATGATTCTTTCGCCGCAGGGTTATCCTCACGCGACTCCTTCCATGGCCAACCACCCAATCTAACCCAAGACCAATAACTTGTGCCCATCTAAAACGACCTCGATTTCCTGCCGCATGCGACGCCTTAAAATTAATCGCTGCACCCGCACGCCGAATTCGCCCGGACTGTTCAAGCAGAATTATGGAACTTGTGCACACGGCGTTATTTAGCGAAGTGGTGAGGTACGCTCCTGAGGGGATGTGAGCACGGAACTCCTGCTCAACGCGTCGCGAGGATGACCAGCGAACTTGGGCCAGCGCCGGTCGACATGAGGTGCCAATGTACACCTTCTTATACCAGAGATTCCGCTATTGAAGCTTTGTTCAGATGACTTTGCCGCGGTGAAACAGTGGTTTGGACGACTGCGGCAAACTGGCGCCGGCCAACCAACTTTCCCGACCGCGGTTGATCGGGCATGCGCATCGGGCTGACTGATGCGCTGCGCCCTCCAGGCTCGCGGAGGCAGGATGTCAACATCGTCTAGAACCAATGGCGTCCAGAACCGCCATGATTTGTACCATCAAAGACATCGGGATGTGCGCTAGGTCGGTGCGAGGTGGTGCGAGGTGGATCTGCAATGAATCCAGGAACGCAGCAGGAACGACCAAGCCATCGCGAAGCTCTTGTTTTTGACGGCCTGAGAGAGTTGCCATAATTGTGTGTCTCCAAGAGTTTCCAAGAGCACAATGGCTATCGGGAGGCTTGGAGAGGCTTGGCGCACTGAACTTCCGATAAGCAAGTCAGTTCAACACGCACATTCTACTTACACCGTTCGAACGAACAGCTACGAGCGGTGTCCAGAATTCAAGGCTCCAAGCTGCCCGCCTCCACAAAAGCCCAAACCGGAAAGCCAATCTCAACCAAATAAAGGTTCGAAGCTCTCGGAATTTCAACGGATGATCGCTGTTCGAAAATCCATGTGATGATGCCTGCGCCTGCTGATGCTTGCGGCGCGGCCCGCAACTCAGAACTTTCCCGCCTAAAAAAATGCAACTGAAACGCAGGAGAAGCCCAACACACGTATCCAGTGACACTTTTGCTGCAGAATGAAGGGAGAATTACTTTATAGCAATTGGAACTAGCTCCGAAACGGTGACTGGCGACTTGATTCTTCCGCTCCCTGAAACCGCCAACAAACCTTGGCAGCCTCCAGCCTTAGCTTGTGTGGATCTTCCTTGCTTCCCAGTCTTCTCTTCTCTTCTGCTCGACGACCGCAAAAGCCAAACAACAGCTGCGACCTTCCTTCAACGGACTGACTCAAAGTGCTGAATATAACGTCTCTCTCGCAGTATTTTGTGCTAAAACCTCACAAACGCCAAGAAAACTAACCATGTGGAGACGCCGCGCCTCGACTACCCGACAATATCGCACCCGAGCTCCAATCGCCATTGATGCCTTAGTACTTAAGCCTTGCCGAGCGCCCATGGATCCCCGTCTCCACTCTTCGTTCCGCCACCTTTCACAATGGCCGACATCGAGAAAGTCGCGTCCGAGAAACCGGCGAAGGACAGCGCCTCCTTCACCGATGACCACAAGCACGGTGTGAGCACTGACGCCGAGAGTGTGCTCCCAAACTCCGACGGCGTGACGGAGCATGAGCTCGCGACGCTCAGACACGTACGAGACAAGATCCCGTGAGTAGATATCTACTTTCCGCTCACTGACTCAGTTTTACTTACATCCTGCCCAGTTGGCAAGCGTTCACCATCGCCAGTGTTGAATTCGCGGAGCGTTGGACTTACTATGGAACCACGGTGCGTTTCCTCCGTCTTTTATATACTGGTTGGTTTATGAATCATCGCAGAACATCTACAACAACTATATCCGAGCACCCCTCCCGCCTGGGTCGACCACCGGCGCCGTCCTGCGCGCGAACCGTCTGACTGGTATCGCCGGCGCACTCGGCATGGGCCAGGAAAAGTCATTTGCCATCCGTACAGTAAGCCCCAGGCCGTCGTCAATTTAATTAAACTAACTTAATTCTCGCAGTTCAACTCGTTCTTTGTGTATGTAACACCATTCATCGGCGCGATCATTGCGGATACCAAGTGGGGGCGGTACAAGACCATCTGCGTGTTCACTGTCGTTATCTTGTGCGTATGCTTTCTATTTTATGCCCTCCGTGTGCAGCTAATGATGTTCACGCAGCCTTGGTCACATCATCCTTGTTGGCTCTGCTACACCGTCGTCGCTGGAGCACCCCCAAACCGCTATGGGGCTGCTTATTCTTGCCATCTTCGTCATGGCCGTCGGCGCCGGGTGCGTTTTCACATTTCTCGTTTGCTATCAACTTGTACTAAACGAAAAACTTAAACAGCTCTATCAAGTCCAACGTCTCACCCATGATTGCGGAACAATACCAAGGGAAAATGCGAAAATGTGCTCTTCAATTTTTGATACCGTGCCATGCCGATATTAATTCCATTCGAAGCCACTCTCCCCTCGGGCGAAACCGTCATTATTTCCCCGAGCATCACCGTGCAGAGCATCTACCTCTGTACGCCAAACTATCCCTTGCCTGCACCTGATGTACTCACCTGCACCGCGTCCAGACTTCTACATGGCGATCAACTTCGGTTCGACGGGGGCCATCAGCGCATCGTTTCTCGCGCGCGACAACGGTTACTGGGTCGCCTTCCTCGTCCCGACGTGTATTTTTGCGTGCGTGCCCGTTGTGCTCTGGGCCTGCCGCAACTCGTACGTGAAGACGCCCCCGCGTGGTAGCATCATCCTCGAGACATTCCGCGTCCTCGGGCTGTGTTTCGGCTCGCGCTGGTCGTTCAACCCTGTCCGCTTGTACCGTAACATGAAGAGCCCTGGGTTCTGGGATCCTGCGAAGCCGAGCACTTACAACAGCGGCGAGCTTCCGGCAAAGATTACGTGGGACGAGGAGTTTGTGGGCGAGGTGCATCGCACGATGTCCGCCTGCAAAGTCTTCCTCTTCTTTCCCATCTTCTGGCTCTGTATGTCTCCCTCATTCGAATTATCCTCCATGCTCACGCGTCCAACCAGGCTACTCTCAGATCGACGGCAACCTGGGCACCGTCGCCGCCGGCATGCGTCTGAACGGCACGCCCAACGATCTCATTCAGAATCTGAACCCCATCTCGATTATCATCATGATCCCCATCTTCGAGCGGGGCATCTACCCCTTCTTGCGCAAGCACAAGATCAACTTCACGCCCATCAAGCGCATCACCGCTGGGTTCCTCGTTGCTGGGCTTGGTGCGCTCCCCTTGCTTTGAAGTGCGTGGAGTAAATTAACCTTACTTCAGCGATGGTGTACTCCGCCGTGCTGGAGAAGTACCTGTACGATACCTCGCCGTGCGGGGACAAGGAGCCCTCAGCGTGTACGGACGCGGATGGAAACCCTCTCTCGTCGCCCATCAACGTCTGGGTTGTGTCGGGACCATATATCCTGGTTGGCATGGCTGAAATCTTCGCCAACAGTACGTCTTCCCTCCCTCTTCTGCCATCTAGCATTTTGTTAACAAAGAATAACAGTTACCTCGCTCGAATACGCCTACACCAAAGCGCCCGTGCGCATGAAAAGCGTGGTGATGGCATTCGCGCAGCTGCAGACCGCGCTCGCGGCGGCAATCAATTTCGCGCTTGTGAGCGTGAACGTTGAGACCAAGTTCCAGTGGCTGTTTGCGAGCTTTGGGATTATTGCGGCGATCTTTGCGGCCCTGTTCTACTGGACGTGCGTACCCGTCTATCTACCTTCGCACACCCCTTCATTTGTTCTGACCATTCGCCCGTAGATTCCGCGACCTCGACAGGCAAGAGATCGCCCTCAACCTCATCGGGACGGGCGAGCGTGAAGGCTTTGCGGGCGAGCGGCCGGAGGACAACCATCCTCATAAGTCACAGGCGTAGTGTAAATGTTCTAGTAGTTAGTTACGACTTTTTATGCTTGCTTTGTACAGTACTGCTACATTCACACTTGCGTGTTTGGTGATGGCGCATCAGATGCGCAATCAGCCTGTTATCAGAGTACGGCATTTCCCGCCAAATGTTCCGCTAGCTATTATACAGTAACAGCGCGGTGTAATGAGACATGGCGGGAATACAGCTACAATAAAGTATACAACGCCAGAAAATGGAAGGAGGGAGGGTGATACAGTGTGAAGAGGGGAGTACATTGGGGAAGTGATACATGTACAGTCCAACGGACTCTGGGTATGGGAAAATGCGATCACGGAAACCGCGGTCGACGCCAGGGGGCGGCGATACAACGGGTCCTTGCGACCTTTGTTGGCATGGGCCCGCGGCGAAGGGAAAGTGTGTCACCGCCACTGGGGCTGCCTCGGGACATCGACCGTCGCGACCAGTTTGTTGCGCTCGTCCGGACCGAAAGTCAAGAGACTCATCCTCCCCAACAGGAGATCTTCCCCAGTTGGGACGCCGAGGTCCATTCTCCCGTTCGCGAACGCATACCATCTGGCGTGCCCATGTAAGGCGTGTCGCGAAATGAAGTGTTGTCCGACGAGCCGCTGGGTGTTCGGCGACAAGCCTGTGTACGAGGGCAGTCCGGATTTCGAGAGGAATTGGAGAAACTCGACGAAATCCGCCGTGGTCATAGAGGTGCGTCCGGTGTTGACCTTGAACAAAACATAGCGCGATATGTCCTCCACAACAATTGTGGTTGAAGGCGGGATGAGCTCGAACAGGGAGAGAAACTGAAACGCTGGCAGTTCCGATCGTGATAACTCGATCGGGAAGAGGTCGGGGATTTGCAAACGGACATAACGCGGTCCGGGAAGGGGTATGAATGGAATGCGGGGAGCGGGCGGACACTTGTGGTAACAGACGATAATCAGAAACGGCGAATCCCAAAAGAACGAGAGGCGATGCCAAGTACTACCTGATACGCGGGACGAAACGCAACCTGTGTACACCGTCGGTCATCGTATTTACAACACGAAAGAAGTCGGCCTACCCGTTGACGTTGCGTAATAACCTCTGACTATCATATTCGCCTGTTTAGTCCCAAAAATAGTCACCCAAGGCCGTAGTCCTCACCACTGCTTCAATTCGTATGGTCTAAAATAAAGATCTCAGCTCTCAAGCTTATGCCCTCATCAGAGACAGAAAGCCTCACCGTGAGGTCCTCTCCAGGCAATACCGACATGCTCTGAGGGAGATGTCAGTTAGAGATGTGAAGGATTTACGGTTTGGACGCACATAAGTCCAGTTCGCAGGCATGGACGGAAATAGGATGAGAGGGTGGTGAAAAGAGGAGGGTCTGGCTGTGGGTAGACAAGGCGGGTGAGACTACCGACAACTTGACTCGAAGGTCACCTTGGGATTTATACCCTGCTAGTGTTCGTCGTAAATGGTCGAAGCCGCATGGCCATCCTCTCATAATTGACGGGATCTTGGATAAACGAGATTGAAAAGCTCTTCGCCGGGTCATGAACACCGCTGACAAAGACTTCCGCGGTTAAGACAGGGGGCTTCGCGATGAGAATTTCAACTGGTGGAGGTTACGAGAAGACCGGGGGCGTTGCATGACCGATATACACTGGGATTCAGCAATCCAGGCGCTAACCAATCAACCGTGTCCCAGCCTTGCGAGTTAGACGTCCAAAATAAGATCTGGATCTCGGGAAACACTTCGCCCGCACACTTACTCGCGCGTAGGTCATTCGAGTTCGAGATGTGGAATCTTATGGAAATAAAATTAAGATGGCAGTTCGCTGGCGTCAATGCTTCGGGCGAGACAACGGTCCGTCCTGTTGCTGACCGGATAGCTATACATAGACGTGAGTATCCGCGGCACGACATTGACCGGACACTGGATACCGTGAGATTGAGTAGTTGACCCAGGCGTAGGCTGCAAGTGACACTCTGGAGATTGACAAATTTTGCCGCCCTCGAAGAGGAAACCGAAACTTATTTAAAGTTTCAGTTTTTTCTTCAGGAGCGCCGAAGTTTCTTATTTCCCGGAGTGTGAGACATCTCGGGCGCCAGTTAGTTGACCGTGATCCGAACCAGAGGTTGCGTATGCGTTCAAGATATCAGGGTATATCGGGAAACCCTCCGCCCGAGTCATCTGCGCGCAGGTGTTTCTTTAGACGTAAACCCGTGGAAATAAGCTAGGGCATCTGGCGATTAGGATAGCGGGTCGGCCTCAATGCTTCCGGGACTCCTAAACATGAATGAAACGTTAAGGATCGAACAGAGAGGTACTGTACTGTATGACCGCGCCTAAATTATTTCCTCCTCATTTTTTTAGCAGCTGAAGGCAACGCCAAAACGGGATCGGAGCAGCTCACCATACGCATCTCCGCAGGTTTGCCCAAATTCCAGACCGTGGCTCCCGAATAAAGACAGGGGTGGCGACCGGAATGCCATCCGGCGCATTGGCGGGCTGTAGAGATTAGTCTGCCAAAAATGGAAAGCCCGTTACATCAGATGCGCCCACTGCCATGAAGTCCTATAGCCATTTTAGCCGAGGACACATATCCAGTACGCACTCTCGCCCCCGCGGCGAAAGTGAAGCTTGCCTCAGAAACTTGTTGTCGGTCAGTCTTGAGGCAGAGTTTATATTGCACGCACGGACGGGCTCGCTACCGCCCCAGGTCAATGATTAATCCGTTGTAGTGGGATACTGTCAAATTCTGAGACCTCGGACGCCATGAACGGGAGCAGAACAATCATTCAGTGGCGCGGCTGACTCTGGGCTGGATGATAGCGTAAGTACCTGGTGAGGCGTGGGACTCCAACTTGGGCCTCTTGGTGAATCTTTTATATTGAGTAGATCTCCCGGTCCTCGTGTCATGTCCGAACTCTCTGTGGCCTCGTTGCAACCGGCGGCATGAAAGGAAAGTATCCGGATCTAATCTGAGATCTATTCTCGTGTCTGTGGGCTCACAGGGCGCGACAATGATCGGAGGTCATGACAGATAGCGCTCTGGTTTGATTTTGCCCAGTTAGCTGAAGAAATGGAAGAGTGAATCTCGCTTACACTAGATCTCCTGCGGCCATGACAAACCAGGATGCCCAGCCGAGCTGTCCGGTGTTTTCGCGTAAATTATAATGAGACAACGTCCGAGCTCAATCCGATCGATGTTGAGTATTTTCGCATTGTGTTCAGTTACAGTCCCCATGCATATTCGGTTGAACTGCGAACGACGAGTTATGCGTTATCAGCGCACGCAAGGATCAGGTTTGAATGGGTACCCTTGATGAATTCGGCGAGAACCGGAGTTGAAAGAAATCATATCGGGACACTTAGGAGCCGTTGTACGGGTGGCCGGATATCCGGATATCGTTGACAAGCAAATGAGTACGAGATTCAACATTTATAAACTGGTCTTACCCTGCAAGCAAGGGGCACCAACCTACCGCAAGTCCTGAACATACTCGTGAGTCCTCACCTAGCTGTGTAGAGACAAAGGCTCACCTTCGGTAATCATGGGCCAGAACCATCGATGGCGCCGAGCATAACCACAAACAAAGAGCTCATCGCGCATTACAGCGCCTACGCGGCCATTATCGGCTTGGCCACCACTGGCGCCGACGACCTGGCCCCGTACTTCGCCCCCTCGATCGAGGCCAATGACAGGATCATCACGCGTGAGGAGTTCCGCGCGCTCATCCCGCCGGACACAGAGATCAGCATAGAGCGCATCGTGGCCGATGTAGAGCGCCGCATACTCACTTCGCGGCTGCGCATCCATGTCCCGGCGATGAACATGAGGATGATCGAGCATGTTTTCTACGACTTTGATGAGAGTTGGAAGATCCACAAAGTAGCACGGGTGTATGCGGTTCTGGGCAAGGATTAAATAATGGAGCAGTGCATCTTGGGGGAAAAAAACCTGCAGCTGCTGACCTCAACGCAAGATAATCACTCTCAACGGCGAGGGGTCGCATTAGTAATACCTCCGTCCGATGCTTCCCGGATCGAGCTACGCGTGCATCGCAACGGGTGTCTGCCCGCCGTACTTGTATCGAGAACTTGAAGGCAGGCGACTCGGGTGATTGCTCCAGCGAGGAGATGGTCTATATCTGTGGTCATATCATTCAGTAGCTGTGAGATTGTCCACGATGACATACCACGCCGCGATCGCGTTCAACTACAGTCTTGCACTTTCCGGCGGTGGTGGACGGGATCAAGAGGGTGACCACGTGATGTCACGCTGCTTCGTGATTGATTGCACGTGGTCATCCGCGTCGCGTAATGCGTCCACGCCGAACCAAACAAACTGCAAGCATATTGCTTAGTACTGCATGCAGGTGGCAATGAAAAGCACTTAATCTAATTGTGTGAATTTGTTGTTTCCTGCGATTTTCCTAGACTCGTACGGAGCTTTAGGGGTATCGAGACTTTGTTTCTCACTTTCAACCGTTGACTCAAGGTTGAATGGCATTGATAGAACTATCCTCACCGGTGGCATCGTTTATTTCATTTGCAGCGATTATGGCAAAGCGCCGGTACTCGCAGACGATTGTGCAATTCACTTTTTATTTCCTTTCTGGTGTGATGCAATCATCGCGACAAAGCGCGGTGGCCCCGGGTGGCACATTGTTGTCCTGGTATAAATGGCGCGCTTTCCTCTGAGGACCGTACCAAGTCACCCTGCCTTTTTTGCGCTTTCCACTCAATCATTCTTCCGCCATGCACGCTCGCCCCCCAATCGTAGTGCAAATCCCTCCCGCCCCAACTGTACGCGCCGTATGTGTTTGATCTTGAATTACAGGCAATAACCCAGATCCTCACCTCACTTGCAGATCCCGATGGCGCGATTTGATACTCCAGAAGCCCGGCTACGTCCCCCGCGCGACGATTCCACCGACTACTGGCATGGATCTCGCTTTATATGCGTTCCCCTCGCCTGTAGCGTGATCACCACAATTTCCATCGGGTTCCGCCCAACGAATGGGCCGGGACGTGAGGGTGTCGCGCTTACGGAGCTCGCATCATCCAAGGGTCTCACTGACCCCAACAAACGCCTCCATCCGATGGAGCCAGGGCATGGTTCGGGGCGCTTGGTGTTCAGCGTGAGCACGTTCTTCATCCCATTTCTTGAGATTGCAGCTGACATCTCACATAGTGGCCTGATTACCCCAGGACGCGTATATTCGCCCCACTGGATCTGAAGGACGACACCGGACGGTACGTCACCCGCAAGGCATTCGGAAAACAGATTGCCGTGCTGTTCGAAAAATTTGTCCGGGTACGTCGCGCGTCACCATTCTGGCATGCTTTGTTCTGAGTTCACCTGCAGAGGTTCAGCGAGGAATACGTGCCACCTAGAGAACGCAATGGGTGGCGTCTAGGCCCCGGCGGCATCCGGTACGAGCAGCTGAGGCTGTTGGAAATTTTCTCTGAGGATGGGTATGAGTTTTACGCGCGCATGGCTGTCGCACCAGCTCCCCTTGGAACCCTATTTTCTGCGGACGCCATACCGATCTGAGTTCTGGACGGTGTAGATGAGTGTACATGTTAAAAATAAACCTCTTTATTGAATCACGACGACCAACTTTGCTCTGCCGAAGACGTATCAATCCCACCGATATGCGAATGAATCAGCCGGAAAAAGAGGGGAGTCTCAAACTGAATTCGAAGCTGCATCATCATGATGTTTCAACATTGTATCAACACAAATTTAACGCACGCAGCTTCTGAATGCCGGTGCCCGCGACGATAATTCACCTACGGTGTCCGATTTTATATCGGACTTGAATCTCAGCCCACTACTGGCTCACGATTGCTTTGAAATTTCGCTGGAACTTTATCGTTATCGCCGCCGTGCCGCACTGATGGTACATCAGCGATCAGCGACGGAGCGCACGGCAGTGCCACGTCAATTCCTCCTTGCTCCCTTCTCTCACCAGTTTCTTTCCAGAGATCCCGAAACTGGGTGTGACCAGCTACTGCAAACTCCGCCCTACCTTTCCTGTACCACAAAGGAAACTGGCGATGAACAATTCTACCGATTGAAGCTATTCTAAAGCGGAGCCTTCTTCCCAATGAAACTGTCGCATTCGACTGGTATTCGACATCCTATGTACCTTTAGCCGACGGCCACTCATCGTCATCGAACAATGGACTTTCGTCGCCTTTTATGGGAATCAATGCGGCTTTGATGTGCTTTGATGGTCTAAGCGTTGCCACTGTTATAAAGGCTCACGACGCTGGAACCTTATTCTGAATCAGCTTCGACGCAACCACGCTTACTATGCATCCAGCTCTCCGTCTTCACAACTTATCGACACTGCCGGCCTTTGTTCGTGTGCGTAGCGTATATCCCTTGCTACCTTTCCGCGTCTCATCTTGAAACGTTCCAGAGATTTGCCACCGGTGCCACCACCGGTTGCGAGGCGGACATGGACAAGGTTGTCGACTGCATCATATCGCAGCGCGATGCCTCCTGGGGATTTCTCCCGGTACTCCACGCCAATCTTGATCCTCTGCTCATCCCCGACATGGACATGTTGGACACCGACACTCCACCTCGAAACCTAATTTCCGCACTCTCTATTGCGTCGAAATCCATACAGGCGTTGGCCTTTATGCGTCATATTCCGCCGGAAGTGTGTCGCGAGCTGTGGCCACGTGTATGGTTCTGGATACAGGTCGTCGAAGTTCATTCCGGCCTCCTTCCCCATCCGCGACCCATTGAGAGTCACCGCAGTCACCTCAGTGGGTGTGTGCTGTCGATGCTCCACGACCATTCTTCTGTGCTCGTGATCCACAATACGCCTGGGGTGCACTCGTTCTTCGCACGCACTTGGGTTGGACTGAACCCCTACGAGCGTGACCGCCTGGGGTTGGACATGGCTATCAACAGTGTCTTTCAATTCATGTATACCTCCCAGTGGAATCCTTCGAATCTCGACGAGTTCATCGAAGGCTGTGGTGGCATCGCACCGCTCGCCGCTTTCACCGTCCTGCATATCAAAACCGCGACAAATCCCGCTGATTCGCATCCGTTTCCGCGAACGCAGCCGGGCCTGCTGGCTCTCCAGGCCCTTCTCAGATTCGTAAGCTGCATGTCCAACGCAACAGTGTTGAAGGTCCTGTGTCGCCTCAAATTTGTCCGTGCGCTCACGGAAGCGATGGTTCTGCTTTGCGAAACGACAGAGGAAGGAGCACAAAATGGAGCCGAAGGCGCGCTCGCCGCGTGCCTGCACACCTTAACCACAATATTTTCTGTGCCAGGATATCCCTGCCTCCCGGAAGCGCTTGAGGCCGGCCTACTCGGAGGTCTTCTTGCCCTTGAGCAGTTCCGGTCAAAGAAAGCCGACATAGGCTTCTACCTGGATCGCTTCATGGGTGATATCCTCCCAGGGGCGATGGTTTACCTTCCAGTAGTATCTGTGATGCGAGGCAGGTGTCCGAGTCCTTACTCCCTTCGCACCTCCAAGTATTGGCGGGAATGGACCCTCCTGCGAAAGCTGGAGGCAGAGCGCACTCAGCTTTTGGACGAATTCACGTCCCCGGAATACATGGCCACTCAGGGCTGCGATGGACCGCAGGTATGCTCTTCTGTCTACCTTGTTGTCATTCGTTCTGACGTCTGATTTCGGCGTAGTGTGGGTTGATAAAACCACTCGCCGAGATCAAGCGCTGTTCTGGCTGTCTTTCACACCACTACTGCTCGAGTGAGTGTCAAAAGGCCGCTTGGCGCGACGGAAAACATCGTGCATTCTGTATGAACTTTCAAGCTTTGCGTGAGGGTCAGCATCTTCGTCCCACCGAGTCTCGCATGCTAACCGAGTATGTGCAGAGCAAGCTACCTCCGGATTTAACAGACGCGACGAGGCATTCGTCCGCTTCATGGTACTCCGCGACTATCGAGCGAACAAGCTCGATATCCTGTTAAAACAAATCGCCTTCGCACATCGCACCAAGTCCGCCGAATTCGCAACTGTATTCAGTTACCTCGAAGGAAGCTGTGCCATCAGCGTCGTCCCACTGGAGAAGGCATCCTGCGCGAGCGGCCTGGCAGACAGAGAATTTCAGCCGGGAATGGCATACAAGGTAGTGCTGGGTGGAGGCCGGTATGATTGTCCGTGTCAGGCTGGATCGAGAGCGCACGATGGCCTTCTGGCGCATATCTTTCATCTACGGGCTGAGAGCTCGATGTTGGTGGATGGCGTGGTGCGCATCGCAGGTACGCTTCCTGGGGGAGCGGAAGTGGAGCGTTTGAGCGAGCTGTGGCCGGATTTGTTTGAGGAGGTGAAGATTTTGAGTCAGTTGGAGATCAAGGAGACGTATGGATCACGTATACGTAGAACCTAGATACACCTTTCTATTCGGTCGTACGTCGAAACAAAGTCTGTAACTTATCAAATGCACCTCATTGTAATTACTCCTCCGCAACCACCACCACCGCCTTGCCCTTATTCGCCCCCGTCTGCACCGCCAGTATTACATCGCCCATCTTGTCCAACCCGTAGCTGGCGTCTTCCATCTGTTTCAGCTCCCCGCTCGCGAGTTGCTTCGGCACAGTCGCATAGAACTCCTCATCGTATTTCGAGAGGCGGAAGACCGCCACGCCGCTGATCGTGAGCGACTTCATGTATGTTTGGTTGAGGTTCTAGGCCAAGGGTTAATTCGGTTGTTGCGTTCCAAGAAAAGAAAGGTGTACCTTGATGCCCTGTTGGCCGGTGCCGGAGTTGTATCCTGCCGCCTTGTGTCAGTGGTTTGCAATGCATGAAATGAGAAGTGGACGAACCGGTGATCATTCCGCATTCCTGCATTACGGTTAGAGGGCGTCCAACTTCTACATGGAAGCAATTAATAAACGCACCAGGAAACGGCCATACACCGCCGCGTTCTCAAGCGCAGCTTCTAAGAAGTCTCCTCCGACATTATCCCAATACCTGTTACGCATGTGATCCCATCCTGAAGGAAAACGGGCGGGCTTACACATCAATGGGCCCCTCGCGCGCCAACACCTCCGCCGCGTCCGTGGTCTTGTAATTGAACGCAACATCGGCGCCAATCTCGCGCATGAACTCGACCTTCTCGTCCGAGCCCGCGCAGGCGATCACTTTGAGGCCGTCCCGCTTGGCGAGCTGGATGACCATGCTGGGGGTAACCCGGTAAGTTGATGTCGTTGCGAAGAAAATCAGTGTGCGCACGCTCCAACGGGACCTGAAGCAACTTTAGTCGTAAACGTGGGGCAAAAGGGCATATGCAACATACCAGCGCCAGTGGTGACGAATGCCGTCTCTCCCTTAACACGCAACTTAAGATATCTGCGCACACACGAGACGGAGAGCTCACCTTCTTCGCCCGGGCAAACTCTTTCCACCCCGCAAACGCAGTTTTGCCTGTCTTCCCTCAACAATTCAACTCTCACAAGGAGTACAATCTAACGCACCCGGCATCCCGGCAGCACCAACATACGCCGTCCACGACAGCTGCGGGTGCTTCTCAAGGAAAATGTAGCCCTCCATGTTCGGGAGCACAAAATATTCCTGGTGAGCTAGCGTCGCAGTGAGAAAGTCTCGTCAATCGAGATACCAATTGTCGAAGGAAACGCACGGAGTGTCATGCCATAGACATGTTTCCCAACCTGCACCTCGCTGTTCTCCGAGCGCACGACAACACCGACACCGAACCCTCGGAGGCTGGATCATAATCAGCTCCCTGACAATGCACGGAGTCGAGGATAGTACTCACGGTTCGCCCAGCACATACCCAGCCTACGTACGGAAATCAAATCAAGCTGATACATTGGACATGGATGTCGGACGCACGATGTATGATTTCTTGCGACTCATCATACCGCGCATGTACGGGTCCACAGACAGCACGAGCGTCTTGACGAGGAACCCGCCGTTGAGCGGGTGCGTGGCGACGTCGATCGTCTCCGAGGTATCATACACCGTCGTCTCCCCAGGCACAGGGTAACCTGGAAACACGGCCATCAACAACGTAGCTCGACGTCGGGAACGGAGGAAGGAGGGAGGGACGGAGGGAAGACGCACCAGTGGGGACAGAATTAAAGAGAACACGAGCGTTGGTTTGCGGCGCCATAGGAATTGGAAGGGGAGGAGGAGAAGGGAGAGGGGTTTATTATACTGACGTGGATGTAACATCGGCCTCAACCCGGCCTTAAAAACCTGGCGCCTACCCCGCTCGGATGAGTAAGTGGTCAGAATCTGGTCAGAATATATTCGCAGAATGTTCTCGAATACGCATTTGATACGCATATTATTCGGTTTGATGAGGGGTGTTGAGCTGCGGTTTGGCAGCTTTGGCTGCGACGAGAATGTTCGAGATGGATTTAAATCTGCTTGGCGCAGCCAGCGCAACGCTGCAACCTGGGGAAAGGACACGGTGTCAGCAACAAAAGGTCACCGGCTCCGGAAAGACGGAAAACAGGTATGCGCTTTGCCTTGACCGGGCAATGTGGCCGCAATTGAGTTGGATTGGTAATTTTCTGGCGTATGGACCCCACGTGAGTGAGTAAGTCCAGGAGTTGAGACTCAGAGAGGACAGATTATTCATGCGGCTGACTGACTGAATGCCCGAAAGCTGCGGGTTTGGGAATAACTGGGGGAAAGACGTCGTTCTTCGAGACCCGAGCGATACGATTAAGTACCAGGGATAAGCACAACATGCGCACCCAGGGACAATAAGTCGGACACAAAAAAACGGAGCACTACCAGCCGAGAGGCGCCGCCACGGTGAAGCGCGCGTGGGGGAGAATTACCAGGAGTCAAGACGGGGGCGCTGGATGCGCTCTTGTTGATGGGGGAAGCTGAAGAACGACAGATCATGAGTTAGAAGAACGACAGATCATGAGTTATAAAAATCGGCGGCGAAGTGACGGAAAGAAGACAGCAAAGATACTGTGGATTCACTTGAACGACTCTTTTGGCAGCGACCTGAGCAATAGAATATCAGATAATTAATGTTGAATACAAATTTACAGAACGAGAGCTCGGAAAGAGATGAAATGGGAAGACCGAAACACAACCGGACCATCGACGCTCTTCCCAGGGATGAGGGAAGTGCAATCACAATCGTAGCTCAGCCTGTGCCAATCAGTCAAGAGCGAAAGAATGGAGGGTTCGTGATACGCACCGTATATAAGATCAGCACGTGAGCGCCTTCCTTGCACACCGAGGCCGCGGGGTGGGGAAGGGCTGGCACGACGAGCGAGAGCGGCCCTGCCGCGCGAGGAAGCTGAGTTTTGTTTGAAGGGGAAGGGAATTGAGCGCTGCGTGGAGGGGAAGACTCGGAAGACAGGCCGGGCTGGGTTACATATGTATGTTGTTAATTTGATAGGCATTGCAGTAGGTTGAAACACGCACCGTCTGCGGGTTTCGCCGTAGCTGTGAACAGCGACACTGTGGCCACTTTGTTCGCTACAGCCGTTGGGGCACTCTCGGTTCGTTGGCGTTTGCGGGAGGGGATTGAGTCGACGGCGGAGGGTGGCACTATAGTCCGATTGTAAGCGTCTGCGTTGGAACTCGTGGCAGGGCTTACTGGTAGTGTAGGTGGGGGCAGCGGGGTGCGATACGACGGTGGACACCGCGGCCGGTGCGGGAGCGGTGCCGCTCGCAGGAACAACTGTGTCGCTCGCAGGAACGGTGCCGCTCGCAGGAACGGTGCCGCTTGCCGGAACCAAGGTCGTAGGCTTCGCAGGGACGGGAAACGGGTTGGGCTGAACATTTTGGATCATGCGATGCAGATTCTGAACGATTGACCTGCGCTCCAACAGCAGCGCTTGCTTCTCCGCCTCCAAAGTTGCACGCTGCGTTTTGACAGACTCTTGCTCCGTCGCCAATCCTGCACGCTGCGTCTTGATGGCGTCTTGCAACTTCGCAAGGTCTGCGCGGGCCGACTTCAGTTGTGCAGCCATACTTTCGCGGCCCTTGTTCGCCTCGTCTGCAGCCTTTCGCAACTCGGCGATTGTAGCACCGTCTCGTTCGGCGACCGCCTTGAGTGCAGCTATCTCGTCCCTGAGTTCCTGGGCCACAGAGACGGGGACCATCGGGGGCTTGGGTGTGGCCATCGCGGCAGTGAACGCTCGCTGCGCTTGCTCAAGTGCCTGTGCTGCGGCCGCGTAGGGGTCCCCACCGTCACCTTCGATGCTCCCGGTTCTAACATCCACGTCCATGGATTCCGCTTTCGTCAATGCGTCCGTTTCGGGCTCCTTAACCGGGTTATGGGGAACTGTGGACATTTGGGCGTGGGTGGCTGGAAGTTGGAGCAGATGGGAGAAGGGAAAGGAGGGATTGATGGGATCATCGGATCTAATAGCGCCATCAAGGCACAGCCTCACGGGGTGACTCCTAGTCTGTCGGAGCGAGAATACGGAAGTGGTCATTGAGTGATTCGCCGGGCGTTGTGTATTCAGATTTGTTATTCTTTCAACTTCATCCGCGACGAGGCGGTGATTTGAGGTTCGGTTGACCGGCGTTGAAAACGGTTACAACATCCAGAATAACCAACCGTGCAGCAAGAAGAACGTATGGAATAGCTTTGGACACGAAAGGCCAAGCATAACGAAATTAATGCTTCTGTGTAGTGTTCGCAAGGTTCGGCTACCCCGGATTCCACTTTGCGAACGCTGAAGGTGTGGCTCGTTTTGGGCTCGTTCCATGATTCAGGATTAACTTTGAGCGTGGAGAGTCGGTTTGACGTTCGAGCCCTGTTAAACCCGTGCCGGATCGGGCCTCTCGGGGACCGAAAGCCACGTCGCATATGAAAGTGCGCATACACTATACACTCGAATATGAGAATCTTGGGCTCATCCTCACTCCTCTCCCAAATTCGGCCCAAGGCGCGAACCTTGATTTGCAATTACCGATACAACAGGGGACTGGACGGATAAACGGAGCGGGGAATTCAGTTTCAATAGCATCAATTCCAGGGCAGATCGGGTGGGATTGCAACACACCTCCCCGCAACATGAACCGAAGTGCACCGATCTTCGGCCATAAAACCAACCACTCGCTTTACTGGCTCATAGGACGACGTCGTGGACCATGACGACTTTACCGCGATCCAAAGCGGATGGTCGCACCCTATCCGCTCCATCCGCTCCATTACCCGTCAAGTCTCAGGGCACAAGGAACCACCAATTCAAACACACAGGAGCACCCCCTGTTCCCAAGCCTATATAACTTCGTCGCTTCACGGCTATCGACCATGCTTCCTCCCCCTGCTCAACTTCCCTTCCCTTCCTTCACCCGCCCCAAGATCCCTCGGGGGAGGGCCCCACCGAACACACCCTCCATCCTTTCCCCCCACCTCCCAATCGCGCGTGCCGGCCTTCGGGCCCCAGGGCGGCCACCCTGCGTCACGGCGGAAGCTACCGAGCTCTACGCTGGTTAAATCCCCGTCGGACGTCGGGCCTGCCCTGTGTTCTATTCGCCTCATACCCCCGCGACGAGCGAGCAAAGCTCCACGAAAAAGATACCCCGCAGCTCACTAAGAGCCGGGAGACAAATGAATCTCGCGCGGGGCGGGGCGCGGCGTATGAGGGGTGGTGGGGGAGTTGCAAGTTTACTTGTGACAAGAGGACGGGGGCTTCGTGCCTTCGTGCCTTCGGACTTGTGCGGCACGCGCGCGCGCTGTGTCCAATTTTTTGATCATTTTGCTATCTTCGGATGGCTTTGGGTTTCTGCGAGTTCGCTCGCATGTTGTGCGGTACATATGATCTCGGCCAGTGCGATGAGAGCGTCTTATCAATAGTGGAGGCATGAGCGGCAGTTCCAAAACCTGGGTTCAATATGGGCTGTTCGACGTGCAGTTATTCAATCTCAACAACGTGTAAGTGTCTTGATTCAAAAATATTTTAAGCAATAGACGCGCGCTACATGTATGTACCACCCCGGACGTCCAAGCCTTGTCCAGGCAAGTGTTCATTATCTGCCGATCGTGCCGCCGTGATGCGAGATCATTCCGAGTTGATGTCACGAGTGACGGAAAATGTGACAGCTACTACTAGTAACTATGCGTCTGTCTCCCACCACCACATGCGATTCTTGGAATTCGCTCTGCGGTTTTCCCGCACTCGTTTGAAATACTTACCAGTGCCCAATGCCAAATGCGAGTCAAGTTTGTCAACATCCCGGTCCAAGAAGATCCTCGTGCCCATAGCACCTTTATCGGGGTGAGCTGTATCGCGTTCAAGGCGCGTCCTGAATTTATATGACCCCCGATTTATGTTTGACGCTGAGCCACTTTATCCAGGTTGACAGCTGTCCTGCATCGCGCTATTTTCCTTTGGGTGGAACACGCACCTTGAAACATTCTTGCTCCAGTAATAGTGTCGACATTATTCAGACTGGCGGTATGAATGGCTTGCACACCTCTTACTCCGGTCCTCTCTCCATTTTTTGCACCGCCTTTTTGCCGCTTCCTCCCAGGGAAGCGTCAACTTGGAAGTGAGCGCCGAAGCAGTGCAGATGAACTTAGAACAACAGCTCTTTGTCACGCGTGGGTGCGGTATTCTCCCACCTACACTCTGCACCTCTCAACCACCCCTCATGTCGTTTTTCGCCCATAGCTCTGTGGTTGTACAGGGCGGCACCTTCTACTCTGCTACTGGCAACGTAAACATTCAGAACGAACACGGTCACCAGTGTACGATTCAGACCAGGGATTTCGATGCTGAGCTTCAAGTTGGCCAAGGAGCGACACCTTTGGTGATAGGATCTCAAGTATTCTCTGAGGAACGCTCAATTGCTAGGCCAGCGCGGAGCATTCCTCGGTAGCAGGTCGGGAGGTTTCATTCATACGGTGTGTGGTGTGCCGTTTCAGATCATCGTTGGTCCTGATTGTAGGCAGACACCATAGCGCCGGAGCGATACGCATCTCGACCGCCGTCCGGCGAGCTGCATCCATACAGGGCGGTGCCCTCCGCTCCATCGTCCAGCGCGGCGTCTGTTAGCAATGTGCGCCCGTTACCGTCCGACTCCGAGCGATTGCCGCCAGAGACCGATGCATACGCACCATTGTCGAATGCATACACCCCACCCACGACCACTATTAACAACGGTACATTCATCAGTGGAAATGCAAATAATACGGTCACAAAGAGCGAAGCAGGTGGGTTCTCGTTAGTGATGCCCAGGGCCTGGCTTGGCCTGAAAGCCAGGGCTTGGGCTTGGCTTGGGCGGGCTTGGGCTTGAGATTCTTCAGGCCCGAGCCCAAGCCCGCGACTAGGGCTTGGCCTGGCCTGGCTTGGGCTCAGGCCAGGGCTTGTACTGCAATTTTTTCTTGCATGCTAGGTACACCTAGATATGCTGTGTTCGTACCAAACACTTTATATAGAGACAGACCACTCACTCGGAGACATTTCTTCGGTTTGAGGTGAGTTCTGACCATGTTCGTCTCATTCGGGGACTTTGTGCCAAATGACTGATTCAAAACCGTCCCAGTATCTGCACTAGAGGAACTCAAAAAAGGCGGTAATAGTGGTTCAGAAGTCGTGCATCGAAGCCTAGAGAGTGACGAGCAGAATTTTGCCATTCAAATGTGAGAATACCATTTTTTTACCCCCAGTACCCAGGCCAGGGCTTGCGGGCTTGGCTTGGCTTACGATTTCTCAAGCCCGAGCCCTAGGCCCGGCCGAAGCCCGAGGGCGGGCTTGGCTTGGCTCGGGCCTGAACGGGCTTGGCTTGAGGGCTCGAGGGCTTCAGGCCAAGCCTTGGGCATCACTAGTTCTCGTACATCGCGAAGATATGACAGTCAAACAACCTCAGGTATCAACATATTACATCGCGCCTCTACACCAGAAGCCTTCCATGACTCTGCAGATAGTCATGACCAGCCTCGGTGCCATCCCGAGACTCGGATAGCCATCCAGGAGACATTTTTAGGATGGTGCCTCGACTCAACATGGCGCCATGGAGAAAAAATATCCTACGAGAGGGATTCGCCTATTCTCTGGGTGTATGGCCCAGCCGGGGCTGGCAAATCGGCGATATTGCACACGCTGTCGCGGCGCTTACATGACGAAAGGCGTCTGGGTGGCACTTTCTTCTTCAAACGGGGACACGCTGCGCGAGGCATGGGTACAAATATATTCACGACGATCGCACTACAACTTGCGGTCAACAGCGTCGACTTTAAACCCCTCATTTCAGAGATTGTCGAGGAAAATCCGACTCTAGTCAGCAGGTCCATCGGCGTTCAACTGCAAAAGCTTATCCTCGACCCAGGCGTCGGGTTGAACATTCCTCCGCGGACCATTGTCATTGATGGATTGGATGTGTGCCAGGGCCAGGGTGTGCAGCAGGAGATTTTACGTCTCATCCTAAGTTCTGCCCGCCAGCACACATCTCTCCGGTTCGTTATCGCCAGTCGCCCGGAGGCACACCTCCGCGAGGTTGTGGAAGAAGAGGCCTTCCGTGGCTTGTACCGCGCATTCAATATCGACAGCTGCTTCGAGGACGTCTGGAAATACCTAGTCGCCGAATTCGGTCGTGTTCACCGCGAGCACAAAACCATGGCAGCTGTTCCACGGCCATGGCCATCGGAAGAGACGATCGGACGCCTTGTCCACAAATCATCCGGTTACTTCATATACGCGAGCACAATTATCAAGTTCGGTGACGATAAGAATTTTCGTCCAACACAACGGCTGGCAGCGCTCGAACGTCTGGTCGGGACCGGCGACGATTCCCCGTTCGGTGCCCTAGATGCCCTTTACACCCAAATCCTCTCAACAGCTCCCAGGAGTCATCAGCAGCTTGTGCCAATCCTGCGTGTTATTGAAAATCTTCCAGACCGGCTCGAAACTCCACACATTGATACACTCCTCCACCTAAAGTCCGGAGACACCGAACTTTGTCTTCGTGGTCTTCACTCCGTGATCGACCTAGCACCCGATTCCGAGTTAGATGACTCGGACTCGGAGTTGAGGTCGGAGGGTCTCCACTTCTATCATGCATCATTTTCTGACTTTCTTCGCGACCACGGTCGTGCCGGTGCCTTTTACATCGGGGAATCGGGCGGCATTGTCAACGTGATGCGGTTGGTTCTCACTCCGCTGAGTTACAATTACGAAGAACCCACAAGGAAATCGCAACTCGATTATGAGTTGTACGTGTTTTGTTTCTACACAAGTGCACTTGCCAACTCACTTCACAGTACTCGGAAACTAGAGAGGTGCTTTGGAGCCCTGTTGTTCCAAATCGAACCCTCGTCGGAGTTGTCCTCGGAGTTGATCCAGTCATTGTTGGCCGTAAATTACGACTTTATCGCGATGGTCATTATCACCGGCTACGGCTCTCAGGTAACTCGCGGCCGCGGGCTACTATCGTGGCTCAAGGCACGTGTTCTACTCGCACTTGCTCACTGGTGCTTATCGCAAGCAGGAAGCTCGAACTCCGCCAGAGGATACGATTGGGCGTTGTCGGGACCACGAGCTCCTTGGAACAATGGCCAAAAAACCTTACTTCGAGACACTGTTCGGAGCAAAGGCTTACTGTGAGCTCGAGACTGTGTTGAACTGGCAACGATTTTCGCCACAGGTTATGGAGCACGTGGCTCAATATCCTTTGCTGCTGCATATCTGTTGCGGTATACTGTGGACTGCGTACTGTCTTCGACCGGACGAATACCTTGCCCTGATCTGTCACCTGTTGGGTGTTTCTTGGGGCGAGGTTCACGTCGCAGTGCGTGAGCTGAGATCCATTCTCCTCCATTCTGGCGAAAAGACAATCTGCGCAATACCGTGGTTTATCATTCAAAATTGGAGGAACGGACGTCCCGGCTGGAGGGCTGCTATATGCAGCAAGCTGGCCCAGGGCTGCATTCACGTTTGCAATATGATCGATGCTGGAAATCTACCCGCCTATCCATGGTAAGTGTCTTGAGGTGACTCGGATTGTAATAGTATCTGTACTGAGGGAGGGATTCATAGGTATGTTGGCTTCCCATGGGGCCATGTCATCAGAGGGTCCCCACCTTGCCCGGAATTACTGAGCGCTGTTTGTGCGTTCGTCCCACCGCGTGCAGATATGCGGGAAGTGAAAGTGGCCGGGCTTGGACTCTTGAGTTGGCTCGAGGTACAAGCCGAGCAGTACCGCAATGTCGTAGTATGGCTCGAGGTCTGTGTGATAATTTCGCCCCCCCACAGTTTCATATTTTCTCACTCAACTCCCATCGGAAGACCTTCGCAGAGCGCCCTTAGATCGAAATTCACCGGTGGGCAGAGCTGTTTGCGGAGGCGCAAAAACGGACAGCAGAGGAGGCCACAAGATGTCTGCGTACATTGAAGGGATCTTATGAAAGGAGTTGGCGAAAATGGGACAGAGACTACCCAGAGTGTACTGAGTGAATTCGCTCCAGATACCGGATTGTCAAATTTTTGATGTCTAATTGACATCCCGTCCGTTGGTTGGGGGATTTCAGGGAGATCAGGAAGAGGAGAGGCCGAGGCTGGACGCAGGTTGGAACACGGATTCATAAGTATTTCGCGGGAAATGTGATTCATTGAGAGCTTGAGAGCTGAGCTATACGATTATCGAGAAGCGCGGACAACGTATTCAGCAAGAAAAACCCAAGTGCAGCCGGCCAATGCAGCCAAGAAAAGTACCAGTGTAGTCCGAGGGATTCTGGTTCCAGCCAAGGTCTATGATTACAACACACAAATCATGCAGCAAGGGACTGAGGGCAGAGCGAGCCCCGCTACGAGGGAGATCTCCATCTCGACCGCCTAACATTCCCGCGGTAGAAGCTGGACGAATCGGTGCCTTGACGAGCCGGGGTGGAAACCCCGCGCAACGAAACCGAGCCGGGGCTAAGGGGCAGTCGTGTAGGTGATGTTCTGGGTGCAGCAGAGGCTGTGGGTGGAACTTGTTGGAGAGCAGCCAGCACGAGATTCAGCAAGACGCTTACCGTCTGTAGATGTGGTGTCAATATTTGCGACTGATGCAGCCGCCCTCGGCGCGGTTGGGGCGCTCTCAGTCCTCTGCCGTTTGCGCGGGGGAACAGAGTTGATGGTGTAAGATGCATCTAAAGATAGTCAACGGAGTCTGCACTACACGTTGCCCGCTGTACGCTGCGCCACTGGAACAGCCGGTTTCGACACGGTGATAGACGGCGGCGCCGTCGCAACAGTCCAGCTCGCAGGAATCAAGCCCGTAGGCTTCACAGGAACAGGAACGGGTTCACGTTGCATGGTCTGAATCATGCCCTGTAGACTCAGCGTTAATGACTTGCGCTCCTCGAGCAGCGCTTGGTTTTCCGCCTCCAACGCCGCGCACTGCGTCTTGATAGCCTCTCGCTCCGTGACCGCCGCTGCACGCAGCTCTTTCTCCTTTGCCAAGATTCTGCGGAAGGCATTTGTCTTTCTCTCCAGCTCCGCTTTGTGACCCTTGGCAGCCTCGTCGGCAGCCTTTCCGAGGCCAGCGATCGTGGTGCGATCTTTCTCAGCGGCAATTTTGAGAGCAGTTATCTCATCTCTGAGTTCCTGAGCGACATAGACAGGGACCATTGGTGTAGCTAGCGCGGAAGTAAATGCTCGCTGCGCTTCCTCGAGTGCCCGTGCTGCAGCGGCGTATGGATCAGTCGCCGCCGGCGGACGGGCACCCACGTCCATGGATTCCGCTTTCGCCAGCACTTTTGTGTCCTGAGCAGTTATCGAGATTTTCATGGGCGGTCGAGCAGACTGGGATGCGGAGAAGAGGGAAGACTTCAAGAGGAAAAATGCGAATGGTCGTCTAAATCTAACAACGCCAATCATAGAGCACAGCCTCAGGGAGTTGCCGCCATGATTACATCATTCCGTAATGTGACCACAGCGTGACGCGCCTCTCTCTTCTCCCTCGCCACCACGGCTACGACCGACTCCACAAGACTGCGCTCTGGCCTTTATTCGGCCGTGGCTCGTTGTCATTGCAGTACAAGCTGGGACCCACGACTCCCGCCGCAGCGCCTCCTCCCAACGGACCCAACCTCTTCAACTTCAAAAGGTTCTGTCATCTATGTTCTAAGCGGCTAGGCCACAGCTGTTGTGTGGACTGTGTGGACGACAAAAGCAACATCCAGAAAGTATTCCTCAGTGAGGGATGAGTGTTGGCATCAATATTTTGCCAGGTATGAATTTATTCCCGCTTTTCATCCGCTTTGAAACAGCTGTCCCGCACTACTCGCCGAGGCAGTGCAGCTGAAATTAGCACAACAGCTTTCTGTCGCGACGTGGGTGCGACGCTGTTCTCCCACCGTCCCTTCATCCGCCCCCTCATGTCGTTCTTTGACCATAGTTTTGTAACCGTGCAAGGCGGCACTTTCTACTCTGCCGGTGGGAATGTAAACATCCGGAACCAGCACCGTCCGACGCCTGAATTACCCTCAGCAACAGCGGGAGGGGAAGTCTGGGGGGAGGCGGCAGCTGCTGGGTCGGTGCAGAGCCCACGTTGGGGTTGGCGAGAGGCCGGAAGGTTTCACCCTTATGACGGTGCGTGCCAGTTGCACTCGTTTTCCTATTCTGATCCTCTGCAGAGATTGCAGAGAGCCGAGAGGCCGTCCGCCTTTCATCTCCTCAGCAGCGTCAACCCAACACTGAAGAATTGTTCACTTTCCCACCATTAGATGCGGCGTCTGACCCAAATCGATATCGAAACGAGTACTCCACTGCACGTCCGGACGCAGTAGGTGATGGCTATCACGTTTCATTACCGTCCCACACATTCCATGCGCAGGCCAACGCGTATGTACCGCTGACGGATCACCAACGTGGATCCATCGCGACTATTCACAACGGCACATTCATCAGTGGAAATGTAAACACGGTCAGCAGCGGTGAAGCAGGTGAGTATTACTGGATGTCGTAGAAGGGGCGGCGGTGTTAACAGTCTCCCCACTCTCCGTAGGTATACATATACTACATCGCGCTTCCGCATCGGAGGCATTCCATGACCCAGCAGATAGTCATGACCAACCTCGGTGTCACCCGGAAACTCGGATCGAGATGCAGGAACAATTGTTGGATTGGTGCCTCAATTCACAGTGGCCATACGACAAGGTCATTCACAAGACAGAGCCGAGGGTTCTTTGGTTACACGGGCCCGCCGGCGCCGGAAAATCCGCCATCATGCGCACTTTGTCGGAGCGCTTAGACGCTGAAGGGCGTCTGGGCGGCACTTTTTTCTTCAAACGCGGCCATGCTACTCGCGGTAACCCTAAGGTCTTATTCTCGACAATCGCACTTCAGCTCGCGGTTAATTGTCCCCAATTGAAACTCCGAATCGCGCCAACTGTGGAGAATAATCCAACTCTTGTCGGCAGGTCTATTGGTGTCCAATTGCAGGAGCTCATTCTCAAGCCATGCATTGGCTTCGAAGGTCCATCACAAACTATTATTATCGACGGACTCGATGAATGCGAAGGTCACAACGTCCAGCAGGAAGTTATACGTGTGATCCTGCATTCAGCTCGCCAACAGTCGTCTCTTCGCTTTATCATGGCTAGCCGCCCGGAGGCTCACATTTGCGAGACGTTGGCTGAACCATCCTATTATGGCCTGTACCGCGATTTCGATGTCGAGGGCTGCTTCGAGGATGTTCAAAAATATTTCGTCGCCGAATTCGCTCGTATTCACCGCGAGCACAAAAGCATGACGAATATCCCGAGGCCATGGCCGCCGAACGAGGCGATCGAACATCTCGTGGTGAAATCATCCGGCTACTTCATCTACGCGAGCACAGTTATCAAGTTCGTGGACGACAAGAATTTTCGCCCCACGCGACGGTTGGAAGCACTCGAAAATCTGGTCGGAATTGGTGGCGACTCCCCGTTCGGTGCCTTGGACACCCTTTACACCCAAATCCTCTCTACAATTCCCAAGGGTCATCCACTTGTTCCGATCCTGCGCGTGATTGACCACGTCCCCGGCTTGGCATTGTCATCCATTGATATACTTCTTCGGCTAGAGCGGGGGGACACCGAGCTGTGCCTCCGTGGGCTGCACTCTGTCGTCGAAGTTGATGGCGAGGCTCCTCAATCCTTTCATGGCGGGGCTACTCAATTCTTTCATGCCTCATTTTCCGATTTTCTTCACGATCCCTCGCGCGCTGGCGACTTCTATACGGAGGATTTAGCCGGCATTTACGAGCTGATAGAATCAAGCTTCACCGCGTTGTGCTACGAGTATGAGGACGAGACGAACAACCGTAACAACCCGCTTGCCTTGTGCGTCTCTATATTCGCTTACCTGTATATCTCCTGATCAACTCATCCCGCAGCACTCGTTGCCTGCAGACCGCCCTAAATTCAATCGTGTGGCAGTTCGAACCTTCCCAAAGGCTCGTTCAATTGTTGTCTGGCGTTAATTACGATTTTATCGAGGAGGAATCCACGTCTATCCTAGACGGCGTTGGACTACTGTCCTGGCTTGAGGCGAGAATCCCACTCCGCCGTGGTCGTTCACTCTCAGCTGACCTCAACGCAGACAGCTCATCCTTTACCGGAGAACCTGACGCGGCGTTGGCAATGCCACGCCTCTATCCTCCTCGGCGAGTCACTTCAATCGGACAAAGATTTCCCGGTTTCGACGTGGCGCCAGGTGTCAACGCTGGTTATGGAGCATGCAGCTCGGAGCCCTTTGCTCCTCTACATCTGTTGTGGAATGCTTTGGACTACTGACCTCACTTGTTAGATGTCTCCTGGGATGATATACACGCCGCAGTGTTGCCACTGTATATCCGGCACGACTCGAGTCTGGACAGTTGGATAATACAGAGGGTAGATATGTTCGTCCAAGAATAGATCCGCACAATCGGACATCCATATTGGCGGGCCGACATATGCACTCGGTTGGCCTGGGGCCACATTCGGGTTCAGCACATGATCGACACAGGACGCCTACCCGCTCAGTTTGGGTGAGCTACTAGTATTCTACAGGACTCGCATTTGGACTGAGGGTTTGATATAGGTATGGCGGTAACTGGGGCCGTGTCATCAGAGGGTCCCCACCCTGCCCAGAATTACTAAGTGCTGTCCGGAAATTTGTCCCGAGTCCGACGAGCGGCAGGGTTGCGGAACAGTGCCACAATGTCATGATGTGGCTCGAGGTGTGTTGAGTAATCGCCACACAGTAATCGCCACACACACACAATCCTCTGACTATGCAACCGTTGCAGACCTTCGCTGAGCGTCCCGTTGAAGAAATCAGTCGATGGGGAGAGCTCTATAGGGAGATGCGGTGGCGTGACAAGAGATGGGATCACGATAGGTACGAGGCAGGTTGGCAAGCATGGGACAAAGCTTACCCAGAGTGTCCCAAATGAGTCCCTCGCCTGCCATGTATATACCAACAAACTCTGAATGTGATGGGATGGCTCCGGGCATCCCACACTCCGCGACGCTCAGTGACTGTGAATTCGTTTTATCCGACTGGAATAACATATGGGATTGGTTCGAAATTTCCCTCGTCGACACCGATGTGCATTGCCCACAAAGGCTCCCGCAAGTCAACTAACTTCGAGGAGTGAGGTAGACCGCCTCCTACTTACCCTCAGCTCGACCAGCCTGCGCACTCTCCTGGTAACGAAATGAATGAATGGATCCTCAATACAGCGGCGATTAGATTTATACACGAACAACCCATCCTCTGCCTCTAAACTATTACTACGTAAAACAAGCCAACCCGACCAAATCACATCGCAAACTGGTAATCCGAAGCATGTAGTTGCCTAGATGACAAATCAGCATGCTTTTCAAAACGAAATAAAGCAAGAAGACGCGGAGAAAACGCGTTTGAAAGAAGGAGGGGGATCGGGAACAAATGAAAAATGAATCAAGGAGAGAAACACACCTCGTTGGCATCGGCGGGAACCCCGGCTTCAAATCGAACGCATCGTCCCCATACCCCGAGTACCCGCGGTCGCCCATCCCGTCCTCGTGCATCGACGGCATGCGCGTGCCGAGGTGGAACATGTTCGTCTCCACCTCCGCCGCCCGCGCGGAGTGCAGGTTCCCGCCCGCGGTGGTGGGCCGCCGGGAGGAGGTCATCTGCTCGTGGTCGGTGCCGCGGCCGCGCACGGCGCGCCGGGTGTTGAGTGTCGCGAGGAAGGAGACGGCGTAGACTGGTTAATTGGACGGATGGATGAGATGAGAGGGATGGAATGAAAAGGCAAGGAGACGCACGCTTGGACAGCAAGAAATACGTCGCCCCGAAGATCAAGTTCCCGTCCAAGAAATCAAACAGCAGCAGCGTCGACAAACTCACGGCCGTGGTCAACACGCCCGTGTTGATCGCGTCCGTCACGAGTCGCGAGATCAGCGAGTTCGCACTACGACGCCACAATCAGCATTACTCCCCTTCAAGATACATGCACGAAAGCGAGGGAAGGGACGTACGCGGACTCTCGTGCGGTGCGCATGCGCCAGAGGAAGAAGGAGAGCGCGGCGGCGGTGACGACGTCCGTCAGGAGCCCGAGCCCGAGGGAGATCGTCGCGAGCATCTGTGATGCAGATTAGGTTAGGTTTAATTAAGCAATGTATGTGGAGTCATGCGCACCTTGAGACGGAACACGGCGGGGATAGATGTTAGTTGGAACGCGCGGACAGTGAAGACTGAATTGTTGTGCGTGGTTAGAAAACGGAGTCGATGAGATGGGGGGTAGGGGACGCACCGAGCGCGACGCCGAGCTGGCCCAGCGCCAATAATATCTGGGGAGATGTGAGCTTGAAGTCGTAACTGAGGGGGAAAGCACGCACTATGAACATGGTGACGAAAATGTTCTTCTCGCTAACTGTGGGGCGCGGTCAACACCAGACTCGATGTGGCTACAGACTGCATCTTACATCGGTAAACCCGTGTTGCGAAGCAGCTGGAAGCGTCATGTATCAGCTGGGATGCACACGACTGCAAGACAGCTGGGGCCTACCATTTTACTATCGTCCCGACAATCGAGCCAATCGCTTGTTGCATCTGCATAGTTGATTGAGCACCCAAAAATAACCGGCGCGCACGCGATAGCACGCGGTTCGCTCTCACAATGATCGACCATGTTGTGGTACCCGTCGCCAAGGCTAGGGGGTTCCCCGCACTCGCCATGGTGTAGAAATACACGAAATGCCCGATACTGGGAGAAAATTCAGCCGTGGACGGGGGAGGCGGGGAGCGTGCGCACAAGGCCTGATCGATACCGGCTAGGATTCTGCAGGACAATGAAAAATGAACGGGGAGGACGGGATGGGTGAGAGAGACGCACAATATTACGACGACGAGGACTTTGTACTGGGGATCGTGAATGAGTGTATCGACCAGAGACTGAGTGAAGAGAACGCACCACCGGCGTATCCGAGTTATACCGGCTGAAGTACGTCCATGCTTGCGTCAAAACGCTGGATAGCGTTAACGTCAGAAACAGAGCATTCCCGCAAGAGTGGTTGGTGCACGCACATCCCAAAGACGACACAGGACGCCGCGAACCCGACCACCGCTGCTCCGAGTGTGTTGTCGAGGGTGAATGGCGTCTGGGGCGTCTGGTCGGCCATGAGCGACTGCGACTTTGCGTCGGGGACGAGTGTGGGTGGTGAGCGAGGGGGAGAGCGACGCGGAGGATCCACGCGCGTCGCCTTTAGTATCTTTTGTATCAGGCGACGGAGGGACGGATCGCAACAACCACTACCACCACCATCTCCAAGTGGTCGTCGTTGTTCCGGCCGCGTCGAGCATCGGGCACTCGACTGCCGTCGTCAGTCCACCAGTCCAGTACCGTCCACTAGCCTGGACGAGGTTTCGGCCCAACGATGACAAAACCACACTTTTACCCCCCGCACCTTCCCGCCGACTCGCCGCTGCGACTCCTACCCCCGTTTAAACCCCGCCCCTCGTATAACTCTCGAGCTGCCAAATTCAACGCCATCTGCTCCCAGCTGCCCCCACCCGCTTCCCATGCCGCATGTGCACGATACCGTTTGCGCGCGAAACCGTCATCCGAGACAACAACGGCGCATCCAGCCTCTGCGACGCTCACTGAGTCACTGCCGGTAGCCACACCATCCGCATAACCATTCCCGATCACCCACGATACCGCGGAGCCCCCTCGCTCCGAGTCGACGTTCCCCCGCCCTTCCTCGACGTTTTGATGGATTTTGGTGGACGATCACGTGGTGATATGTAGCCGGTCACGGGCGCGCACCGGCAGAGAAAATGGAGGAAAATCTAAATAGATTTATTACGCAGGACCTGCCGTGGACGGTGCTAAACCCACCGGACCTCAGCTTTGTATTAAGCAGAGGCAGTGTATACAATAGTAAACTAGTAAACAGAACCCGTGGTGTCAGATGGAGATTATCCATCAGTTGCCATGCGGAGCACACGGTTGGCCCCATGCCGCCAAGCCGGCAGGCAAGCAGAGACAACGCCACGATCGACAAGCAGCAGCACACAGGGACAGCACGGCCATCTCTCGCTCAAACCATCACCGGCATAGATTCCGCCACCGTTCCACTTTCAAACTAGCTTGTCCAACCCAAAAATCAGTTGTTTCCCCTGACTCTCGTGGATCTAGCTTTCGGTGCTTTTGTGTCCGACTACTACCAAAGCCTGGACGCGATCTGGAATCTGGACGCGCGTCGCGCGAAATCTGGCGTGCACTCCCGAACTTTCTCGCGATGCCGACCGCCCCAGACTGTGGGCAATCCGTGTGCTCGGAGCCTGAAAAATTGCTCTTGAGGCCGCGTTTGATGGGCACTAGTACTCCCCGGGCACAGTGGAAGTTATGACACTGGAAGCTATATCGCCTCGCTCCCTCAAACTTCAAAAGCTCCAGAGCCCGCTACTTCAAATACAGCGGCATATTAGATCTGCTTTGCGGCGACGCTCTGGAAATACCTTACTCCCGTGCCTGTCGTCAATTCAGGCGGTACCGACGACTTGTTCCCAGGAATCTTCTGAAGTGCGGCAATTGCCCCTTCTTCCCCGAGATGCATCGCTAGGCATTCCGTGTTCTGTTCCACGGGATACTCAGTGCCGGGTTCTGTATACCTATTTTCCTATCTCCCCCTGCGGAGATCCCGCTCCTGTTGCGCAACGCAGACCGCTTTCATGGAGAAGCCCTCGTTCTTCCCTTCGAATCGTTGAAGTTCGAAAATCATCAACCTTGATTCTCTCACTTCCAAACTGGTTTGTCCCCAAGCAAGTCACTTACAGCTTACCCTGTCTAACGTATCGTTTTCCCTCGTCGTTGGTTCCGGCAAAACTTCCTCGCGACTTGAAGCATCTAGCAATGCCCACCTGCTTTCTCGAAACTCAGTTGTACTTTCCTCCTGTGTCTCATATCCCCCTTACGTTCGCGTCCGAATATTCTGTCGCAGCAAAGAATCCTGTTCCATTGTCCGGGTATTTGGAACTTCCCTTCATCCCTCTTTGAATATTCTTTAGTCCATCAACCGCCGAAAGCAGAGGAAGGTCTATAGATTCGTGGGACGGATCTGACTGACGCTGATCGTCCGGAAAGCTCTTCTGTATTCTACGCACGAGGCAGAGGTACACAAGCTCGGTCTACCGGTGGTCGGAACGCAGTAACTGTGAGCTATTCCGTACACTCTGGGTAATCTTCATTAGAATGTTGACGATCCTTGTTGGACCCGAAGGATATACTGAGCCTGCGGTTTCCCAACGGCGGATCAGGTCCTCTGGCGAGGGTTGAAAGCCCTACTTGGATGAGAGAGACAGTGAATGAGATACTCACCTTCAGCTAGCTAGATGTCCGTCTCCTTGCTCGGTTCTGCCATAGCGGAGTGGTTGCAGCCCCGAATCTGATTTCTTTTCCATTTGCTCTATGGGATGGCGCTGTTCCTGGTGAAGGAGTATATTTCAACTTTTTTTAGCTTTCCCAAATTGTCATATTCACAGAAGTGAAGCATAAAAGCCATGATCATTCTAGTCTGAAGTTAACCGCGCCACTGATGGTTGGAGGTCGACATCGTTATGTAAACATGGTGGCTGTGCTCCCCTTTTGATTTCCCTTCCCAATGTTCTCGCCTTCAAGGCAACATAACACTAGATTCTAGGAGGCAAAAATGTCTAAATACCCCTCCCAATGCTTCTGCATCTTCTGATATCTGTTTTTTTCTCCGTTGAAGGCAAAAACGAAACCGACGCTTCGGCAGCAGCCGGCCCATCAAATTTTGGCATCTCGATTCTGATCTGTCGCGCTCCCAGCTTCGCAAGACAAGTGGGACTTTGTTGGGAAGATAAGCATACTTTCGATGAAAAATGGGTAAAGGACGCGTCGCTGGCAGAAGGTTCGAGACGCGACAAAATTTTGTTTACATAACACATTTTTGTTGTAGCGTCTGTTTATAAGAGACTATGATCATTCCCGTTCCAGTGCTTAAACCACCCATTTATCGCCAGGTGGGGGTAGGATAAGTAACTCGTCTATCCATCCATGGCTACTAGAAAAAATTGTACAAACTGCTTGCAAACTGCCACTCAGCAGACCTCTGATCAGTGAGAATTCAGATGTGTAAGGCCAAGGTGGACTTTGCGTCTCCTCGGGGCGTAATGGGATACTCCGTGGATGTGTGTCCTTTTGGCACTTAGCCACTCTGGGTATGGAGGGACAAGTGGGTACACGGTGAAAGGTGGGTGTATTGATGGTATGGTTTCGTGCTTCAATTTGCACAAAAGTGTCTTCGGAACCGCTGAGAGGACAGTGCGGGCGCTAAATATAATTGCTAATTTCTGCATTCATGCGGATAGACGGTCCCCAGGAATGAAATCCCTAATTAAAATAGAAGTAACAAGTTAACTGGCCGTTCTGTAATAGTGACCCGTGATAAATTGTAGTCTTGGTCCCATTGGCGCCATCTCGCTTCATAATTACCGGAGGGTCTGTTTTCTTGTTTCTCCTTGAAAGTTTCCCATCGATGAATTTCGTGATCGGGACGATCAGCGAATTTCTTTCGAGCACACTCGTAAGCCTTTTTTTAAAGACACTTCTTGAAAGATTGAACACACCTTGAGCCACATTATAACGTTGTGGCCCTGCTCCGCCTGCGATTTCTGGCCTTTCAGGTATGGGACAAATTCCTCGATAGCGCGTAGTAATTCTGAGGAGGGTGGAGACCCTCTGATGACACGACCCCAAGGGAACGTAAAAGGCCTATCAAGATCTCAGCCCTCGATGCCCGGGTTCCCTAAAATTTCATACGTACAAAGTGGCGGGTAGACGTCCAGTGCTGATCATGTTACTGATGCGAATGTAACCCCAGGCTAGCGTGCTGCATATGTTCTCTCCCCAGCAGCGACGCCCACCGATCCAATTGTGGATGATCAGCTGCGACAATTCATACATTGCTAAGTTGGAGCCGCGCAGGATGGATTGCAACGGACATAACACCGCGTGGACGTCTTCCCAAGAAACATTCAACAAATGGCGTACCCGAACAAGGTCTGTGGCGTAGAATGCTCCAGCAGGGTCTCCCCACTGCATCCCACAACATATGTGGAGCAGCAAGGGACATCGAGCCACAAGGTCCATGACTTGGACGGACACCTGCTGCCAAGTCAAATCTGGGTACTGAAAATATCGCGTAACAAATGCCATGCTGAACGCGTGGCCTTCCCAGCGGCTGATTAAGTCCTCTGATGGGGTTTGAGCTCCCTGAACTTGCGTAAAATGGAGTAGAAGTCCGTCCAAGTTGATTGCTTGCCTTTAGCCATGATGATACCCCATAATCTCCCTCGATGAAATCATAATTCACGTGTGACAACAGTTCAACCAACTCCTGGAGCGGCTCGATCCGGGCCAGAATACCTTGGAGCGAATGTCCCAAGCGACTGTGTAATAACGTGTGAGGTATGTTACAGGCGCATAAGATGGACGTACAACCCGGGGGGACCTTTCTCGTTTTTTACGGGGTCTTGGTGATCGTAAGCTAGTTCGGTGAAGACCAAGCGCGCCAGATCAACAAGACCGACTGATTCCCCAGTGTAGAAGCCACCGGCACGAAATGGATCCCGGAGAAAATCAGAAAACGAGGCGTGGCAAAATGCGGGATACGCATCCCCATCATGTCGACTGGGGCCGCCGATTGTGATCACCGACTGGAGACGACGCAGACACAGCCGGGTGTCCCCTGGGTGCAATCGAAGTAGCATGTCGCTATCAGAAACTGACAGGTCCGGAATATTGTCCATGACACGCAGGATGGGGACGAGGTGATGATTCTTGGGAACATCGGAGAGGATTTGGATATAGAGTTCATCCAAGGCACCGAATGGGGAGTCAGAGCCGGACCCACTCCCATGTTCGAGTACATCCAACCGCTGTGTAGGTCGAAAATCCTTATCGTCCACAAAGCTGACAACCGTGCTCGCGTAGATGAAGTAGCCGGATGATTTATTGACAAGGCGGTCGATTACATCCTCCGATGGCCATGGCGTAGGGATATCAGCCATTGTGGAGTGTTCACGGTGAATGCGAGCAAATTCAGTAACAAGATATATGCGCACATCGTTGAAGGAGCTTTCGACGTCGAATGGGCGGTACAGGCCATGCGAAGATACTTCCTCCAAAACGTCACGAATATGGGCCTCCGGACGACTAGCAATGATAAACCGGAGGGGTGTTTGTCGGTCTGTCGTATTTAGGATGAGGCGCAAGATTTCCTGCTGGACAGTTTGACCCTCGCATTCATCCAATCCATCAATAATAATAGTCATGGAGAGGCCGTCCAACCCGATGCACGGCCTGAGAATAAGCTCGCGCAGCTGGACGTTGATGGACCTGCCCACGAGTGTCGGATTTTTCTCCACAGTCCGCGTGATTGCGGTGGTCATATAGGAGCTGTTGACCGCGAGCTGAAGGGCAAGTGTCGCAAATAGGACTCTAGCATTGCCCCGCGTGGCATGTCCGCGTTTGAAGAAGAAAGCGCCACCGAGACGTCCTTCATTCTCCAGGCGCTGCGACAATGTGCGCATGATAGCTGATTTGCCGGCGCCAGCGGGCCCGTGCACCCAAAGAACGATCGGTTCTGTCTCGTAGGCTGTTTCTTTCCACCCACGTGGCCATTCCGAATGGAAGCACCAGTTCAACAATTTTGCGTGCATTTCGAGTCGAGTCTCGGGGTGACACCGAGGCTGTTCGACGGTATCGGCGGCGTCGTGGAACGCTTCTGCGACAGAAACACGATGTAGTATGTTGATGCCTGTATTATAGGCGCAAGCATGAAGCCTGATTTTTTTCAGGTGTGCACGAACACATACCTGATTCACCGTTCCTGACCGTGTTATTTCCAATGAAGGTACCGTTGTAAATTGTCGTGGGTTGGGAAGTCGAAGCATCTGGCCATGGTACATTCGTCCATAGTGCATTTGCACCACCTTCTGGCTGCAATGGGTGGGACGGTAATGTGGGACGGTAAACATGGCTATTAGCGGTCTCCACATTATGTTGCTTCAGGGGTGACAGTCGAGCGGCGTCTCGCCCTCTGTCCGCCATGTCTGCAAAGACTGAGGTCCAGATAACGAAACCTGCGGAGCCACACACTATATGGATGGAATCTCCTCCCATCAAACCGCTGTGGTTTGGGATCTCGCACAGGACATGTGTCTTGACATGCCTCCACGAATCGCTCCGAACCTATGGCCGACGGAATTCGTAGCTCGGAATTGAATTCGCTTGCTTCAACCGTTGGCTGGTGGTCGGTTTGAACGTTTACATCCCCGGAAGCAGAGTAGAACGTCCCGCCGTGTATAACCACGGAGCTTTGAGCGAAGAAAGCCATCGGGGGCGAGCGAAAGCAAGAGCGGACCAAGAGCAGATCACAACGTGTGCCGTGGCAGTGTGATCGATCGGACTTCAAAAGTCAATCAAAACTTCAGCACAGCATTTTTGTGACCTAGAAAATTTCAACCAACAAAACGCTGCCAGACACGCCCAGATCATGGGGACTCCCCGAAAATAGCAAGCAACCAATGACGGGCAGTTGGAAGGCAGTGAGTTGGAACAAGGAAGAAGTTAACGATTTTTATGTTTCTTTTGTGTTTCTTGCCAGTAGCGTTGCGCTTGTCGTTGTTTTGATGAGATCTATTTTTTATCTTTTGTAACTTGTTCTTTCCAACAGAACGCCTGAGACGCTTGTTGGAAATCTCATTTCATTCCCGCGAGTTGAGGCATTAATATCGTTTGTTCCCACTTGGTTCCTCGATCGGCTGATGGTACAGTAACATCAGTCACACGTCACACCCTCTCCTCTTGTCACCCATCTCGCAAATCGCATCCGAGCCCCAGCAAGTTTCTGGCCGCTCAAAAGCGTACTTCCCTTCAGCTGGGGTTATATGGCACCTCGAAAGCCCACTTGGGATTGGAAAGCACGGGGTTGTGCAGAGTTTAAACACTTCACGGTGCCATTCGCCGTCAAGGAGTACGTACAGAACGTCGTTGGCCAGGCTTTGAAGGATCTGAAGACGAGGGAGTGGTCGGATTGGACGAGAGAGGACCTGCGGGTGAGTGGTGTTGTCCATCCTCGCAAAATCGCAGCCCGACACAATTGATAGACGTTAGAGCCGAAAGACCAGGAAAAGCGCAAGCAATCCTTGATCTTGGAGTACCCGGGGCTTCTCACGGGTCCTGACGGCGCTTTGCTGAAGCGTACTAAGGCCTGGGCGCCGTTGTACATTCTTTCTGCGACGATCGCGCAACACAAACTCACGTCCATATTCGCCACGACGGATCTGAAAATCGCCCTCGTGGTCTGGCGCCATAAAACGTTCGGAATCACCGCTCTCTCGGTGTACAACAATCATCTAGACAAGAAGGCACGGTTTTCCAGCTTCACTGTCGACGGCTCGTCCACGAGCAGAGATAATCAATGGGCGGTGGGCGAGAAGGGCAAGGGCTTCATCCTGGCCACGCAATACCTGTTCGAAAATGTCGAAGACACCGTTGCTGAGAACAGAAAATCCGACCCCGAGGCGTGGAAAAGCGTGAAAGGCACTGTTTCCTTTCGCGTTGGGCACCAAATCGGGACTTTGAAGTGGAAGAAATCGCGCTACGACGACGAGGATGATCTGCTTCGCGTCATCTTGGATGATCTCTCCCCGTTGTCTGTGGAACAATACATGGATAAACAGGGTGTGTGTGTGGATCTCTTACATTCGAGCTGTACCGATACTCCCGCAGTGGCCGATGCTCGCGACAGGAAACGGGACACCTATGACGACGACGACAGCGAAGACGATGCAGAAGGATATGGCTATACCGCAGAAACACCCAAGCTACGCAAGCAAGCAGAATCCGCGCTGAAGAGCGTGCACCAGCGACGCATCACGCAGCAGCTCGACGCGAAAGGCGAAGGCGATAAGCGGGGGCACTCTCTCGTCTCCCCGGACGAAGTCGCTATCACTGTCATTGGGCTCGACGGCTCTTTTCAGCCCGAGTATCTCTTCTCCGCCATCTACGGAATCATCCCTCCCCCTCAGCAGTGGCGCGTTCCTGGGTCTCAGGTCCAATTTTTCATCGCAGCCGCGGATGAAACCAACGCTGATGCCGCAGGGCCCTCCAAGCCCAACACTAAATTCTATCACCGTGACCAGTATGTCCCCTTCGGCCTTCATCTCAACCGGGTTTCCGTCAATTACCACGGTGACTTGAGTATCACATCTGACCGCGTGGCGATTCTACGAGACCACAAGATGACAGCCTATAGGTCTGGGCTCTCCAGCAGCGCAGATGCGGCTATTCGAACGATTCCGGACCTGGCTCTGGAGCTTACCCTGGACATCCTCACCCAGCAGCACTCGGAGGGCTTTGCCAATCTGGTCCGTCCCCAGGACAAAACTGGCGCTGATGGGTACCGGAAAGCGTTCGAGGCTGCCATGCGAAAGCTCCATCCCGAGATCCCTGATGACGCACGTATCCATCCCACGGCAGGTTCTGTGAAGGACAGGATGTTCGCTGAACTAGGATTGACGCCAGTCTCTGTCTCTTCCAAGGCATGGGAGATCATCGAGGCATCAGGCGCCTATGTCTCGCTCGAGGATTACGCGCGCGATGTCCTGCTGTCTTCGCCTCCTGTCGGGAACTCAAAAGGCCTCGCGCGGCTCCGCGTCGCGATGGCGGTCGTCGCGCCAAAAGTTCCCGCAGCTAATGTGACGATCCGCGATTACAACAAGTCGACACCCAGCGTCGTGTGGGACGAGGACAATAATCTTTTCGCTTTCGCGCTTCTGCCAAAATGCGAAGCCCATCCAACAAGCCAATGTCTATGCTGGGTTGGCCCATTCCTCCATGATGCTGCGAAGGACTTCGATGGGGTGCAGCTGAGCACCCGCAAACTCTTCTCCGCCTATCTGCTGTGCATGAAGGGCGACGCGAACATGGAGGACGATGAATCAGAAGATGACCACATGAGATCCGTGAGCGACGAGGAAGAGAACGGCGTCAATGGTATGGAACTAGGTGCGGCAATCCGCGCTTTCACATATGTTCACTCTAACTGGGGAAACAGATGATTTGCTTGACTCTGCGTCTTGGTTTGGCTCCGACTCCGGATCTGAGTCCGACTCTGACTCGCCGATACCATCCGCTTCCCGCCGTAAAAGTCCTTGTGAGTACTGTTGGCATCCGTGAGGGCTCACACGGCTTACTCACCTATCCAGCGGCGTCGAAAAAATCCACAACTCAACGCGTTCGGATTCCTCCTCCACCGCGTGTGGATAAGCCCCGATCCGTTCGGTCTTCCCCTCGCCGCACGCGCGAAGAACCACGCCAGGCGACGCCCGTGGCGGATGTTCCGCGTAATCCGACTTCACCGCCGAACGACCCGCCTGTCAATGTGGCCCCTGCGTCGCCCACTCACATTGCCGCTCCCTCCAACGCACCGCGAGCTTCGCTCCCTGCGAGTACGGCGACTGCGGTTCATACCAACGAAGATAACGAAGATGCCGCTCTCACCGCAATCACCACCCTCGTCGCGGCGCACAAAGAAAGAAAGCTCGCCCTTGAAGAGGCTCGTGTGATAATGAAAAATCTGCAGGACCAAATCGATGCGCTGAGGCGCCACCGGGACGACGCTGACACACAGGTTGACGTGCTCAAGATCGATTGTGCAACACACAAGCTCCGGATCGAGGAGCTGGGTCGTGCGAGCGCGGAGAAAGACGCACAGATCTTGGCGTTGCAGAATAAGGTCAAGGAGTTGAACGAGACGGAAGCCGGAATCGAAGAGCTGTTGAGGGCGCGGAAGAAAGCGCGGTTTGGGGCATAGATGCAGGGACTTCGAATCAAAGGTATAAATTAGAGCACGGCTGTATATCCACAACTACATACGCTCGACAACCTGTGGGATGGAGGCTCTCAGTCTCAGTAGCGTAAAAGCCAGAAACCTCGGCTCACCCTTGCCATGCGAATCCATATCCGCGACATGCTCCTGCCCGTCGTATGCAACGCTGGTGAACTTCGCATTAGGCGATGAGACTCAGAGAAGTCTCCTAGTACGCCGGGCAAATCAAATCAGCGTGAATCGACCCTGGTGCAGAGACTTTGTGCTTCCCGCGGGACAGGACCGCGCTGCGCTGTTGCTGGAAGCTTGTCTGGTTCCGCTCGCTATCGAGCTGCTGGCGCGCGTTGAGGTGGCAGTTGGCTTGACCAGTTGCATGTCGAAGACGAGGTCCTGGTTACTGCGGCAGCAGCAGTATCACTGGGGTTTAATCTGTACATATCCACCTACATGGCGAAATGCTTCATGTCCGGTTAGCTTGACATGACATTGACAGTGAAGAGCATATTGAGAAGGACATACCGGATAGACCATAAAGCAAATGACTTCAAGAATGCTGAAAACCGCGCTGACAAGGGGTTCAGTTGTAAACTAATCTATGTGACGGCGCGCACGTTATCAAACCGGTCTGGATCGTTGCTACACACGCAGTCAGGATCGTATCTGGGTAGATGATGGGACAAGATGGTACTTCGGATGACCTTGTCCACCACGGAATCTGTCGCGGTGAAGCCAGTCTTCTTCCTCGCCTATTGTGATTCCGGGAATGAGCGAACGCATGAAGAGCGCCTCGAGAGAAGGGCGCACCAGAGTGATTACGAGGGAAGTGGTGATAAGGATGTCTGCCGCACAATATGTGAGAAACCACACCAGGGCGGGCGTGTGCAGTAGCGGCTTCTTGGCAAATTCCTTGAGGATTGCGACCATAACCTGAGAAAACAGGGACGATAATATTTAGTGCGCGTAAGATTACACGGTCATCTACGCACTGTTGTCCAGATCCCATCGCCTAAAAAACAGAGGCCCCATCATAATGAGGGACGCTTTGAGTGCAGAGAGATTTGCGCACCGAAGCTAGTGGTTGCGAATAGCGCAATGATTATGGTGGGGATCCGGAGGGACTTGGTGAGCTTGTGGATTCGGAATGCAAAGAAGAGTTGGATGGGCATCGACACCAGAACCTGTTAGATACAGTAGGAACTCGGAGGCATTGGCATGCAAGAGACGCAACGCACGACAGACAACGATTCTGAGCAACAGAAGAATCGTGGGTCAGGAATCATACATAGTGGATGATAAATAATAAACAGGCGACGCACTCGTCATGAATACTAAGTACAGGAGGAGGTTAGTACCGAACATGCAGAAGGAAGGCCTGTCGACGTACCGGTCGGAAAAAAGACTGGCTTTTGGCCTATGAGGAGGACGGATTGAGCACGATGCAAGTACAAGTGAGAAGGTGAGAGACTTGCCGTACTCCAAAATTAGCGGCTGGTAAAGCATTGCAATAGATAATCCCGTATTGGCGGTCAACACAAAGAAGAGGAACCCGACCTGGTACGGATGAGTGTCAACCGGGAAGGGATAGGGACGGCCATGCGAACCACCGGATCCAGGGGGGATCCCTGTGGAAAAGTGCTCGTTGTCTCTCATACAGCATGAAGTGTTAAGACGCACTTTTTGTACAGCTGATAAAAAGTCAAGGTCTGAGTGCAAGAGAGTTGAGTTCGGTCCCGGAGCGTATTTGGTGACAATTTACCTGGGCTATCAACACCTGGGGTCCTCACATGAGATGCAAATCACTGGAGAAGACCCCGCGACTCACGCCGTACAGAATCATGTTGAGGAACACGCCGATTAGCATGGGTCCATAGCTATTCATGGTGAACTTCAATCCACAGCATTCGAGGAGAACGCACGATAGTTCGACGTTCGGGAGCGCAGGTACGGGGGAGGAAGCCATTGCAGAGTAGAAAGTGTCAGGACGAGACTGCGAAGACGCCTTATCTATCTCTGGAGTTGCCCTCGAAGCACTGTGGTTGGCACGGTTTGGACATGCGCGTTCAGGGTCAGACAAGGACGTTGTTCAGGGGAGCTCCAGAGCATGTGAAGATATCAATCACGAATGAATTCAAGAAACAAAGCATCATGCTGCGAACGAGATGTTCGACGTACTTAGATTTGGGGAATATCGAGCATCGAAGAAAGACGAGAAACTGTCGGAAGACCGCGTTTGTAATAGGGGCAGTCAGAGTAGACGATTCTGCTCTGATTCAGGTGCGATTCTGACAACGATTCTGGCATGATTCTGGAATTAAAAAAGTGCCATAATCGCTCAGAATCGCGACAGAATCAGTGTTCAGTTTTGACCGCATTGCTTGCATTCCGATTCTGCTTCGATTCTGCTGTGATTATTGGTATGATTAAAGGATTAAAGGTACAAAAAAGGCTTTCTGATAACACCGAGTTGTGTTCAGGGCCATGCGTGATAACAAACCAGCCAAAGCAGAAACAAGGCCCGGGATGAAAGCAGGAGAAAATCGGAGCAAGATCAAGAAGAGGCGGGATCGGGGCGGGATAGGAGGGGGATGGAGATCAGCCGAGTTGGAGGAAAGCGGGAGCGGCGGCTTGGCGGGAGACGGAAAACAAAGAATGATTAAGCAGAGTCACAAGAAAGTGTAGTCGCAAACTAGAATTGAAGTGAACCAGAATCGCGAATCGTTTCTTAATCGGCTCCAGAGTCGATTCGACGATTCTGCTCGATTCTGCTCGATTCACGATTCTGGTGATTCTCTCACGATTTATTAATTCCAGAATCGGTGCAGAATCATTGCCTAGAATCGGCGCAGAATCATCTACTCTGACTGCCCCTAATGTCGATAACACAAAGCGAGATTAGACACCAGTTTGCTCTCAGATAGAGAGAGAAATCAGCCACGAAAATAGTGGTAGATACAACTTACAAGGATTCTCGGATGAGCAGCCGTTCCCGCCCCAGATTCCAGCGCAAATCGCGCGGCTGCGCCCAGAATTGAGGCGCAGAGTCCAGGCAGCTACAAAAACTTAGCAATTGAGAGTGGATGGGGAGAAACGTACAACATGCGAGGTACGAGCTTCCCGTTGTAGCGTCTGTTTATAAGAGACTAGGAGAAACGGCAGAATGGAACACAACGACTCCGTGCCAGGGGTGGCTGTGGTGCAGGTGGTGGCAAATGGCAAGACAACTGTCACCCGTCAAATGATTGTTGATATGCACACGCTGTCAGACCCATGCCAGAAATGCGAGCCGAGCTCTCTGTCAGGTACTCAATCTCAGGCCTCAGTACTGTACTATTTCGACCGTTTGTTCAGTGACGGGTGACAGAGGCTCTTGAAATGAATGAATTTGAACCCGGTGACGGTTGACGGCCAGGTTTTCAGGCCCAAAGCGGCCTAAAAACGTCAAAAATTTCGGTCCGACGATTGCCGGACGTCCATTTATGGTAATTTTCCGTGATTGCCGAGAACTGAAGACCTTATCCAGTGAACTTTACTGGTGATGGGTGACATGCAGTGAACAAACGGTCGAAATAGTACAGTATTCGGGACCCAGAACGTCTTCTTATTTGCTCATGTCTTTTCCGCACCACAACTAGTTCAACCTTCATGTTGAACACCGTGACAATGTGACGATGTCTCACCGCCTCTTCGAGTCCCTTCTCCACGACCTGTATCGGCTGCCTCACGCCCGCGAGTCCAGCCCACAGACTCTGGAGAATTTGAGCCTTCCCGCCGATCTTGTCCGCGGGTCATTCCGATCATGTTCCCAGCAGGCAGGGCCATCAATTACTCGAACCCGCGGGTCAACTTTCCCACGAGTATTCCCACGGGTAAACCCGGGATGACTCGCGGGTGACCCGCACTCGTGCCATGCCTTAGACATCATTCAACATCAAAACGGAGGAGCTCTGGCAACTACGCTATCTCATTGCACACACCGTCCACTGCACACCATCTCGCGAACCAGAGTTTTCGAATGTCAATTGCACTGTCGTTGATAAGAGAACGATCAAACGGCGTCTCGAGATTGCCGCCCTTCAAGTTGAAAATGGAAAGATTGGATCTCTCGCCGGAATTGTGAAGGTTTGGGCGACTCCCCCGAGAATTTCTCTGAGAGCACCTCGTAGCACTGCTGCTTGGCTAAAATATTCACTAACCACCACAGAGTGCTCGTCCAGTTTGCTTTTATTTGGCCATCTGGGACGACGCGATCGGTCACGTGTAAGGGCACGTGTGGTTGGGCCACTTGGACAATGGACACGTTTCCTTAACGTTTCATTTCACCACAAACGTCTGGCAATTCCAAGGCAATTCCCTTAGTCCTGTTTCTGACCGGCCGTCAGTCTTCAACGCACCATACTTTTCCAGCTCGTGTCAAACAGGCTGTCTCTCGGGCCGCGCCAAGTTCTCTCACCTTCGACTCGCAGCCAACTCGCAGCCGTCTTTATCTCAATAGGCCGATGAATTTGCCTTGCAGGGTACCATGAAGTTTGGGGAATCTTGCACGGCGATAAGGTGGGGATAGCACCTTGAAAAATCTCCTCTTTAGATGGTGGATCCAGGTTCTTCGATTGGTGGTGCGGCGTTATTGCAGGAGGCGGAGGTAGAACGAATCGATACACGAGACGATAAAACGGACCCCCAGATTCCAATGAACCCCCACCATTGTGCTTGCCATGGCCCCGATTATCTTCGCTGTTCCCACCAGTAGGCTCTCGGTGGGCATCAGTGTCACTAATGAGCCGACCATCACCACTACGGATGCGACGCATGCTGTGGACTACGAGCGTTCTATCGACTCTACGGGGCTTCAATTCAGGTGTGATATCATGCGTCTCGAGGATTTCCAATCTAAATTGGCGGTACTTAGATACGTCCCTCGTTGTAACGAGGACGAGGACGATAACTGCCCTCCCAGTGAGTGAGGATGGATGTTACCCAAAGCTTACTAACTGGATCTTGCCTTTGCCCGCTAGGATCGAGCTCCTCGTCCAGGTCCTCCTCCACAAGCGCGCCTCCCGGACCCACAAACAGCGGGAATTTGGCCGCCGCCCACGACTCGCATTCTGCGGTGGCCATGGTGTCTCTCGCCACGGTTCTCGGGATCGTCCTCTTTTCGATTGCAGCCTTCTTAGTTTGGCGGCGTCTGCGCCTGCACTCAACATCCGTGCCGGGTGGGTACAGCCGGGCCGGCAGACCGTTGCGGACACGTTCACCAGTGACCATTCGTGAAAACCGGCATGTGCGGGACACGCCGCCCGCTGTCCCAGCGCGCGAAGTACAGGATCCACCGCGCCGCCCATTGGAGGCTCCGCCCCCCGCCTACACGAAATGAGCACACAAAGAAGCTAAAGCTTCCTCTTTGAGTTCAGCTCTCTTTGCCCACTATCTCCTCTATGGTCTTGACTCTTGTTCATCCGGTTGAATTGCGGTCTGTTCTCGGGCGTCGAGGGCTGGCCGATCCTCCGCAACAACATCGCTGGTTCACATTCTGTCGGGCACCATTTTCTCCTCTACTACAAGCGCCGCAGATCCCTGCACCGACTGCCGTCACACCGTCCACATCTGAGCCTTTCAACAAGTTCCTGTGCTTTCAAACACACCTCTGTTAATTTTTTCCTCCAATCCCCTGTATCTATCCCCCACCTCGGAAGAAACACGGCGTTTTACCCCCACCTGACTTTGGCGACCGTTCCCACCCATCACGAAAGCGAAATATAAAACCCCAGTCCTCGCCGCGCTCTGCCCACGCAGCCATGTCTTCACGCGCATACGTATTCGCCCTCGCACTCGCGGTCTTTGCATCCGGCGAGGCTGCGGCACAGACTGTCCCAGCTTTCGGACAATGCGGCGGTGAGACCGACTTCTCGAATGATGCCATAGGGATCTGAGTTCCTCTTTCACCTAGGTCTCACATACACGGGTCCTACCGTCTGTGTTGCTGGGTGCGCTGCGTTTTACTACGTTTCTGCCTCTCATTTCTTATGAACTTCTTTATCAGGTATTTCTGTAGCTGGGAGAGTGATTGTACGTGTTACACAGATAATCCACGCGTCTTCTTGAAGTCTCGGCTTACTGTGTCCGTACAGTCTTCAGCCAGTGCGTCCCAGGCACGGCCCCGCCACCACCCGCAGGGCCAATCAACTACTGGTTTCCCTTGTGCGTCCTGTTTCCAGTTAGTCTTTCAATGTACCTAAGCAAATGTGTGCAGCGGTGACAGCTACACAACGACCGGCTTCAATATCACTAGCGTCCTCCCGAACGTCAATAACCCACTCGGTAACCCGCCGTTCCCGGGATTTACCGGTGCTGGAGGTGCGCCATATCCTCCACGTTCTACGTCCCATTCCGTCGAATGAATGAGGAATATAGGCGAGAACTACGTCGGGTTCGACACCTTCACGTACAACTCATCATTGCTGTACACCTACAACTTCGCGTACGGCGGTGCGACGATTAACGCGACCCTCGTCGCGCCTTTCGAGCCCACGGTGCTCTCGCTCGGGGACCAGGTGAACGAATTCTTGAACAGCGTCGCAAGTAAGCCTGCGACGACGCCGTGGACGAGTGCCAATGCGCTGTTTTCTGTCTGGATCGGTGAGAGCAGAATTGCTGAGATGAATTATGATATCTAATGCAACCAACAGGAGTCAATGATATGGCGGGAAGTTACTTCGAGGCTGGGGACCGTGGAGCGTGAGTATCATTCGTGTTACCCTGCGTCAGGTATATTTCCCTCCCCAGATTCGCGGACACGCTTCTCGATCAGTATTTCGGGCTCATGCAACAACTCGTACGTCCCTTTGTTTTTGTCATTATCTTGGCTGATCATTCATTTGCTTCTCAGTAGTACGATTAGGATTTGATGTCATGTATTTTGTCCTAATTTCCCGGCAGCGGCGTCGGCGCGCGCAATTTCCTCTTCCTGAACGTGCCAACAGTCGATCTCACACCTCTGGTGCGATCCGTTCATCTTTCTCCCACGAGAAACGCTCACCTCCTTACGCGCACAGATCGCCGCCGAAGGCGCCTCCGCCCAAGCTCTCCTAAAATCCGTCATCGCGGACTTCAACACGCGTCTCGCCTCGCGCGTCGCCTCATTCAAGGCTGCGAATTCAGGGGTACGTGCACTCTACCATCCTCGTCTTGATGGCTGTTGTTTATTTACCGCGGTTCTGCCAGACCACCTGGCTATGGGATTCGAACACAGCTTTTGCCACGATCCTCGCGTCGCCGACTCAGTTCGGTTTCGTTGACGGGACGAGCTTTGGGAATCCGGGCGACTTTTGGGGGTGAGATCCTCTTTTGCGTTGAACCTTGCTCTGAGTACGGGCTAACTGCTTCACGCGCAGAAACAACTTCCATCCTTCCGGTGAGTTATGTTTCCTCTGGCGACGGATGAATCTAAAGCATGAATCTGGTAGCGGCTGCCCACCAGATATTTGCGAAGAATATTAGCACTTTGATGGCTGGCACGACGTGGTTCTGAGGGCCCAACGTCGGTATTCAGTCGCTGTAACTAGAGTTGGAAAGAAGGAGGAGAAATATCCAATTCGTGAATGATACAAAATTCGTAGTTAACATTGGGCGCCAGAGCCGCGCAGGCACTATTCGAAGTCCGACTTATCCACAGTAGTCGGGAGAATCAGAGCCGACAGGACCACTCCACACGCAGCCTCTGCAATAGGATAATAAAGATTAGTTCGCAGCTTCAACCCGAGGAGAGCACAGGTACTTCTGCATGCAGTTGGTGGGACGGATCTGCTCGGACGCGGTGATAGTGCACGAGCCTCCGGTACCGGTCGTGGTCGTTGTCGTGGACGCCGGGGTGGACGTGATGGTCGAGGAAGAAGTGGGCGTAGAAGTGACGGTGGAGGAGCTGGTCGGGCTCGAGGACGTCTGCGCGCAGTAGATGGTCAGAGATACCTCCTGCCGAGGATGAACAAGAGAACGTACCGGGGGCGCAGTGATAGTGGACGAAGAGCTAGACGTCGGCGGAGCGGTCGCAGTGCCGCCGGGGCCGGTGTACGGGGGAGCCGACGTCGGGAGCGAGGGAGAAGGCTGACACGTTGTGACGTGCAGCCCCGCCACGAGACTCGCGAGCCCATCCGGACCCATCTGGTCGACGAAGTTGGCGGGCACGCTACCGGTGTACGCGTTGAAGTTGTACAGACTGGAGTGCATTCAAAGGGTGAGGGGAAGACAAGAAGAGGGGGCAATGCAACGCACCCGCAGGGACAAACAGACGAGACGTCTTTCAAGCTGTTGGCGGCGAGGACGTTGACGTTATTGCGCGCGAGGGCGAAGCTTTGCTGGCCGACGTGCATGGGAATGCTGAAGGCCGCAGCGCCGGCAGGAGCGTTGAGAACCTGGGTGTTACCGCCCGAGGTCATGGTGAGTTGCGCGGGGCTCGTGAGCAGCGTGACGGCGAAGATCGCATCCTGCATGGACTGGTAGCCGTCGGGGCGCTACATCGACGTTAGCGCATGTCAGAGAGAACTTTGAGAACGAACCCCTTCGAAGTAGTTGCCGCTAGCGTTATTCGCGGGGGTGTTGGCAGTCGTGTCGGTGGCGTCGCAGCTGAAGCAACAAATAAGCAAAGTCCAGAAGAACGCTTTCGGGATACGTACTTGATGGTGGACAAGGTCGGGCGGTACCTGTGGAACTCGTTAGCTACTAACGAGCGCGGTAAATTAGGAAGAATAATGACCAGTAAATGATTTGGTCCTGGGTGATGAAGCTGTTGGGAGATGACGCGCCCGCCTTGTACGCCGCGATGAAGGGCTTCGCCATGTCCAACCAAGCCTAAATATCGCCGTGAGACAGTTCCTCAGATTATTGCAATTCTCACATTGTGCGGCCTGAGGAGATCGAGCATAAGGGTCACAGCGTAGATAAACCGAAAGAGATACTCACATGTCGTTGACCCACTTCGATCCACCATCATCCTGAATGCTTTTTAGCCGCGCGCGTACACAAAAGTTCCATTGGCACTCACCTGGTGCTTGCTGCTGAGGGGACCCACGTAGTGCGATTCACCGTAGTCATTCCTGCGCTCCATGAGTATCGCAATAAATGGCAAAAGCGCCGAGCTAACCAAGTCACAATCTCGATGAAGGCAGGGCCGAGCTTGAGCAGGTCATTCCAGCGGTTGTACCACAACAAATCACCGGGGAAGACCCAGTTCTTGGAGTACGAGACCTGACGCAATGGAACCCGTCCTTCAGTGGATATCTTAACAATGGAAGAACACCGACGCACCTCAGGCCCGTAGTGCGTGCTGAACCAGGGACTGGCGGGGGCGAGGTAGGGCTTCCCGGCGAGTGCGGATTGGTAAGAGGAGTCCCCGGCGGCGACAGTGATGTTCGCGCCAGCGGAGGGGGCTTTGTTGTTGCCGTTGTTAGGCTGCAAAAAGCGGTCAGTGGCTAGGAGGAGGTGCATTGTGTGATAGCCATACCCATGCCATCCTGAGAGATACGCAGGTTAGCGAATGGGTCCGGTGCCGATAATGGATGGGAACGTACCAGTTGAGTGCACCATCAATGAGGCCGAAGTTGCCTTGGCCTGAAAGAACAAAATTGAGTTCATTATAAGGATCGGTGAAGGAGCAACACGCACCCGGGTGGAAGTTGGGCACAAACATGATCGTCCGTCCAGCCGCGCTTCGCATGGCAGCAACATCGACACCGTCTCCGGCGAACGAGGACACAAAGGCCTTGATCACGCAAACAGGTTAACTTCTGTCCTTTCCGAATAATATAATAAGCGCGACTCACAGCATCGTTGATGAACAGCTGAGCCGGGAGCGCCGCGTATTGCGCGAGATGAGATCCGATCTGCGCGCCTTGGCCGGTATTCCACCCTGCGCACAGTCTCAGTTTCAAGGGCTCCATACTCCAGAATACCATTGGCCAGCAACGTACAGTTGAAGTCGTAGCTAATGAAGACTGGAATAAATTCAGCATGGAGACTGCGACGAGAGATAGTCGTAGTGCGCACCTTTCATCCCGTTACGCGCCGCGGAATCGTACGCAAAGTGCACTGGAACAAATATGAGAAGCGGGAGAGTAAGGAAAATCCAATGACAAACGTTGGGTGTCGCTGGGGATACGTTAGAATGGATAGAGGTAAATATGGAGGAGACGCACGTATAGGGATCGACTAAACAGTTCGCAGTTGGTTAGCCTCCAGCGTTTGAAGCTATGAAATTAAACACGAACCTCCCTACATGGATGTCAGCCAGCGTTTCGCGTAGAAAATGACAGGACACGCACGATGTTGAGCGCGAACGCGTCAATACCGTATCTGTTCCCCTGTAAGCAGCGGTTCATCCTCATCGCATCAAACGCACGATTTTGCGCGAATCATGTCTGCATCATACTGGAGACACTGTGAGAACTGAGGCAGAGAAACTTGATGTTACGACGTACATCCGCAGAGCTGGTACGGTCGCTCTCAATTCCAATCTGTGGTGGAGGATTAAGACGGAACCGACGCAACTGCTCATGCCACGCACCATGAAATGACAGAACTTGGGGGTTGTACGACGTGAGTAGAATGGAATTCAATACTTGAGCTAACTTACCACCTACGAGTTGGTGTCAGCGTCGCTCCAAGAGAACATTCGCGAAAACGTACCATGCGCGGAAAGCTCTGACGCTTCTCTGCTGACGCGGCCAAGGGCCCTGGCGTAGCTGCAGCCAGCAGCGCCGACGCAAACACCGCTGCAAGGAAGTTGATACGCATGCTTCGCGAGACGTTGAATCGAGGAGGCGACTCGTCTTTGAACTTGCTCGAAGCGCAGCTTTCTATATAGCGCTTGGGTGGCCGTCATGTGCGAGCGCTGCACAAGGACTGGTCGTAACACGGTCAAGAAGCACCAATCATCGGGTCTTGCACGATTGAACCAAAATGGCGCATCAAAGATTTCGAGGGCACCGTGGGGCACCCAAAATGGCACCGACGGCGACCACGGACACACACAAAAAAACACATGCAGCCGGAAGAACAACGGAGGAACCTGGTTTGTGGGTAGAACGATCTCGGCTCCGAGTCGAGCACGCTGTGGGTCTCGACAGCTGACGCAAAAAAATCAACCACAGCTTGGCCGCGTGATCAAGCGCCAAGGCAATAACCGAACGTGGACATGGGCGTACCAATTTTCAACCAGCAATTATCTCGAGATGGTTAAAACGGGTTGATCTTTGAATCATCCAGGAGTAATACGCCAAGCAGGACCAGGAGACGATACAGGGTCCGAAGGGATCCAAGAATCGTATAAGCGTCATAGATTGAGGCGGCCGTTTACTCGGCCATTTGTTCTGTAAAAGCTCAATCTCTACTATCCATACAGCGGAGTTTTGTGGAGGATACGTATTGAGGAAAATCACGGACTGAGCATTTGGACGGTCGCCGCGATCCAAGGGCGCAATGCGAGGACAGTTTGGGGTATAATTGTCAACTACGGATAACTCTTGGGGCGTGAGAAGCTGGCTTTGCGATTCTGTCAGAAGAAAGGCTCGAATATGTGGGAGGCCTCGTACGCCGTGGACAAATGCCTTCCTCCGACGCAGTGATATCGCATGCGAGATGACTGAGCGCAGTGGTCACCGGTCACCGATGCGCGTGCTCGCGATGCGATCGATTCGTCGAGCGGACGAACCAGGCAAGATCGAGGCCGAAAAGAAGTTCGACGTGGGTTCGAGTGGCAGCTTCAAGTTCGGCGGCCGTTTCGCGGAATTTTGACTCCAGGAGCAGGTAGCACCGACCCACTCGTCAACTTTAGCCAGGTCAGGGAAGTGATAGTCGCGACAGACGCTAAACAGAGAGAGAGCAACAGCAGGCGCAGAGGAAGTGGAGGAAGAGGTTGGGAGGATTGTGGGAAGAGGATTGTGATGACACGTGGCGCCCGGTGATTGCCGCAACGAATTCACACGGTTCCGTCTTTAGAATATTTTCAACGGGTTTAACTCCGTAACGCTTTCATCGCCTCGAACTCAGGTAGCACTCGTCTGCATGATTATCAGGACTATGGGGTGGGCCAGTATTAGATCCACGTCTGGCAAATACGTGGTTTGGAAGGACCCGACACTCGGATTAGGACGCGGGCGCGGAGGTGATGGTTGAGACGGACGCCTGAGCGGTCGCGGTGCCCCCGGCGCCGGTGTACGGCGGCGCAGAAGTAGGCAGTGAGGCCGAGGGCTGGCATGTTGTGACATGCAGACCCGTTACAAGACTTGCGAGCCCGTCCGCGCCCATCTGGTCGACGAAGCTCGCCGGCACGCTACCCGTGTACGCGTTGAAGTTGTACAAGCTGCAATACTTCTAGTTAGAACCGGGAGTGAGAGAGAAGTTGACGGCGTACCCGCAGGGGCAGACATCCGACACGTCCTTCAAGCTGTTGGCGGCGAGCACATTGACGCCGTTGCGCGCGAGGGCAAAGCTCTGTTGACCGACTTGCATAGGAATACTGAACGCAGCAGCACCGGCGGGGGCTGCAAAAACCTGGGTGCTGCCGCCGGAGGTCATGGTCAGGTTTGCAGCGCTGGTGAGCAGCGTCACGGCGAAGATGGCATCTTGCATCGACTGGTAGCCATTGGGGCGCTGCATCGATGAAAGTTAGCTAATCTCTGGGGGCACAGCCAATTTTCGTACTCCTTCAAAATAATTTCCGCTGGCGTTGTTAGCGGGAGTGTTGGCCGTCGTATCAGTGGCGTCGCAGCTACAGAAAGAGGCGGTTGAAGGACCATGGGCAAATGTCTGCAGGCAACTCACTCGATAGTGGACAGCGTCGGGCGATACCTATGATAAATCAGTAAATAACAAGCGCTCAGAAATGATGCACACCAGTAGATGATCTGGTCCTCAGTGATGAAGGTATCCGGAGACGTCGAGCCCGCCTTGTACGCCGCGATAAATGGCTTCGCCATGTCCAACCATGCCTAGATTTTGCGTGAGCTTTTTGTTTTCACTCTAGTAGCTTTGTGGCTCACGTTATGAGGCCTGCGGGGAAGCAGCGTCAATATTGCAAATATTCAAACGGGACCATCTGAAATACCCACATGTCATTGGCCCACTTGGATCCTCCGTCATCCTGGCACAATTATTAGTCCTGTGCACAAGCAATGCAGCACCATCCGCACCTCGTGTTCACTGCTGAGGGGCCCAACGTAGTGTGATTCGCCGTAGTCGTTCCTGGGTTCAATCAGCGACACTGACAAGAGAAACGAGCGTCAGACTCACCAAGTTATAATCTCGATAAAAGTGGGACCGAGCGTAAGGAGGTCGTTCCAGCGGTTATACCTTCATTAATTCGGCTCAGCAGAAGAGCGTAGCGGAACAAGTAAAAATTGAACATACCACAGCAAATCGCCAGGGAAGACCCAGTTCTTGGAGTATGAGACCTGGCACCGTTTCGACCAGTATCAGCCGTCGGATGATTAGACTTGGAGAAGGTGGGCTGACGCACCTCGGGTCCATAATGGGTACTGAACCACGGACTTGCGGGAGCGAGATACGGCTTCCCTGCAAGCGTGGCTTGATAGGACGAGTCACCAGCTGCGACAGAGATATTCGCGGCGGCAGTCGGAGCCTTGTTGTCCCCGTTGTTAGGCTATGAAATGCGGTTAGCATCTTGGATGGCCCGCGCGTGGCTTTGAAGGGCTTACCCATGCTATCCTGTACAAAAAAAAAACAGGTCAGGAAAGGCGGGGAAACCGTTATACGAGGCTTGCCAGTTCAGGGCACCATCGATTGCGCTGAAGTCGCCTTGGCCTAAAGGAGGATGAGGTTGTTGTAAATGAAGGTGAGCCTTTGAAGAGGGAGCAGCACGTACCCGGGTGGAAGTTCGGTATAAACATGGTTGTGCGATTGGCGGCGCTGCGCATAGCAGCAACATCAACACCGTCCCCAGAAAACGAGGACACAAATGCCTGGACGTGTTGGCTGACTACTTGACCTTGAATAGGATGTGCAACTCACAGCGTCGTTAATGACAAGCTGAGCCGGGAGCGACGCATACTGGCTGAGATGGGCTCCAATCTGCGCTCCTTGGCTGGTGTTCCACCCTGCATACAGTCAGCGGTCAAGTGTTGAGGCTCGGCTTAAAACGCACAGTTAAAGTCGTAGCTGATGAACACTGTGCGTATGACGATTAAAAATGTAGCAGGCAAACCAAAGTGCAGTACGTACCGTTCATCCCATTGCGCGCCGCCGAATCGTAGGCATATCCCACTGGGGGTGTCATGAAGAGCTTGTAAGTAACGAGATCGAATCACAAACGTTGAGCATCGCTGTGAAACGGTCAGATAGGTAGCCGTGTGGATATGGACTGACACGCACGTATAGTCATCCACTTGAATTATCGCTCGTTAATTAAAATGAATTTTAGGAACAATAATGACGAACCTCCCTGTAAGGCGATTAGCCTATGCCCAAAGAAGAAATGAGAGGGATTCGTACGATATTAAGGGCGAACGCATCAATCCCGTATCTGTTCAAGTCAATGCGTGAACGGCGAGTCCTGGTGATTGAGGCGTAACACACGATTTCGCGCGGACCATGTCTGCATCATACTAGATACACCATGAGCAAGGGAACGAATTTGAGTTTATGGCCACGCACATCCGCTGAGCTAGTACGATCACTGACAACCCCGATCTGCGTCGGATATTTTATTTCCGTGACACTAATAATCTTGAACTGCCACTCACCATGAAATGACAGAACTTGGGGCGGTTACCGTGAGCGGGGAGCCATTTAATATTTGAGCCAGCTTACCACCTGGTGCGCGGTGTTAGCAATTCTTCAAATTTGAGAGGACCGATGCGGATGCATACCATGCGAGGGAAGCTCTGCCGTCTCTCCATAGACGCTGCCAGGGGCCCCGGCGTAGCGGTGGCTAGAAGCGCAGAGGTCAACGCTGTTGCAAGGAAGTTGACACGCATTTTTCAGAAGACGAATGCGGAGACGAAGTGTCTGTTCGTTCAGCATATAATATATGGCGCTTGAAACTTTCATGTGCAAACTGACAGATCGTATCACGGTCGTAAGGCCGAATCATCGGGTCCGAGTCTGCGCACCGTTTCAATCCAAAATGGAGCACCAAATGTAGGGATGGTGTCTGCTCCCTGGTATGCACCATCAGTGAAGTGTAATAGAAGAAGTCAACCCATCCCATCTTCGCCGAAATGAGGTTCTGGGACGAAAGTCAATTTAGTCAAGGAATCACCAAACAAACACATGCGGGGTCGGTCCCCAATCATGATTTTGGTGGAGCTCGTCGTTACATAATGATACCGGCTGGGCAGGGTCGCTTCTGGGACCTCGACGACCGAGTTCGGACTTTGGGGTGATAGATCCAATTCTCTATTCCGTTCACCGAATGAAAGGGCTCGAATTACGGCCAGACTAAAGTACTCGCAAAGCACTCTGAAATTTCCATCGTGTCGGGCGAGCTCGACGCTTTCCATGCAGAGTGACGAAGGTGGAAGAGAAGGCCAGACATAAATGTGAACAAAAGGACGTTCAAACACTCAAGAGACGGAACCGTGGGAACGGCGTTCGGCAATCACCGTTCTGCCGCGTGGCACAGCACTCATTCCTTCAATTCCTTCCCTCTCTCGGTTGCCAGATCAATCCACGGATAGATCTATTTAGCAACCCGCCCCCTCCCCCCGTGCTTTTGGCACGGGCTGCTGCTATCTGGCAACCGGCTATGTAAGCTGGCTTGGTCAACTTCTTCGTGCATGAACGTTGCGGCAACGCGGTGCCACGTAGATGCCACCGGAATCCCAGGCAGCGCAGCAGTCTCGGCCCCCACTGTACCAGTTCTTGGCAAAATTCAACGTCCCCACAAGTATCGGGACAAATGGGTCATCCAAAGACGGATTAGTACCTATTCAAGCGATCTTGTCTGGACCCGATCCCACAGCGACCCCACAGCGACCCAGCTCCATGCTCAAACTTGATGCGAGAACCCCAGTAGCAGCGGAACTACTCATCTTGCACCCATCGTTGACGCACATCTCGGTTGCACACGGATCTTGCGACGGATGGCAAATTAGTCCGTATCCACTGGCAAACGCTTTCTCCAGCCCGGCTCCTGCAAGCGACTCGGCTCCTACCGAAGAGGAACTGAACTCTCTCTCCACTACCTTTCTGCACACAGTCTTCATGAATTTCTCGGCTGTGTCATGGTCCCCATCCTTGTCTCGTTACGGAGTCAATTTTCGCCCGCGAGTCGACCGACAGGACAATCCTAGTCGACACCAACCTCGGGTGCCGGTTCTTGGTCATTTAAGCGGACTGCGAGTGAGGGTTTGACTCCACGCTAGATAGATTGGTTGATGCATGCTACATGCGAGACCTCGGTTCAGAGGCGATTCGGGCCCATATCGTCCAACAACCCGAACTGCGCAATCGGCTCCATTCTGGTCGACTCTACAAGTGTATAAAGGCGGGCCAACGAGTGCAGCAAACTTCATCCAGAGCCCCAATGATGCGCTGCGTACAGATTTTCCTGCCCGTTTTATGTTTGGGTCATACTGTACAGGTGTGCATTGAGAACTGGTATCTTTCTGTGCTAACACTCTACTAGGCTGTTGCCCGGCATGACACGCTTCTCCTCCCAGCCCAAGCAGTTGTCATTAGTGCCGCCAAAAACAGCCGCGGTGAATTTCCGGGAAACCTCCCGCCCGACGCGTACTCCACGTCCGGCCGCGTGGTCTGTCGCAAGGATGGTACCGTTGGGGTCTCGAGCAGTACTACGGTACACTACGTCATAAACGATACGACGACGCTCTTGGAAAGCAGTGTAAGTACCTCTTCGCGTCCCAGCTTTCATGTGGTCTGATACTCCGTTCCCACAGACGGACATATACCTCTGCCCTGACCCCGTCACAAAGGAGGAACTCTACTGCATCTACTGTCACCCAGGCCTCGAGACCCATCGGATTGGGCACGAGGTATTCAATACTTTTATCCACCCGTGATGGTAAGTTGACCATCAACTGCGTGTTACAGGGCATGATAGTCGACTCCGGCAAGCCACTCTCAGACAAGTCAAAGCCCACCAGTTCACAGCGATGGAAGATCACAGAGAGCGGCGCATATGCTGACTCGATGTTCAACGTCCCGCTGTACTTGTATCAGGTCTGCTACTTCCATCCCATCGATTCCACTGCCCACCGACTTGTGCATAACTGCTTCCTTGCCAGATAAGCAGCCCCCGCGGATATTGGACCACCGGGCACGACGGAAAGGTGAAATCCACTCTGATTGCTGGCGGTGCTTCACACTAACCAACCATGCACAGATTTCGCTGCAGCCGGAGGATGAGGAGCGACGAAATGCCACACTGTTTATATTCAGCATACCCCCCGGCGCGGCAGTGTCAAAGGATCCCAGCCGGGATGACGCAGACGCTATGAAGCACTTCCACGAGATCGACGGTGAATTGGAACAGAGCGATGAGGGAGCGGGGGCAGATGTAACGAAAAAGAGCACCGGTCATCTCGGCGGGAATTAGTACTATGAGTGGCTAGCCGTGTTCTCAGATATTCTGGGACGTCCCCGTGTCTTTGTCGGCTTTCTCTTCTTCTTCTTCTTCTTACAGCGCTCTTGTCTTGTACTTCCTCCCCATCTTACTGAATTTTGTAACTTCCGTGTTTCTCTTTCCCAGAACTTACGATACCCTCTTAATTTTCTGAAGGTATACCACCGCAACTTATAGCGTGGCAAGTACTGCGATACCAAAGAATTTCGAGTTTCCCAGATCCTCATTTGATCGTCTGTGGGAAAGGCTGGGAAAGGATGCAGGTTTGGGTGAACCTGAATTTGTTCGCGCTTGCTCTTGGCTTGCTCCGTTACGTGAACCTCGGCATTTCGGCAGCAAAGTCCGATCATCCGGACCTTTTTTCCTCGCTTTGTCTTTCTTCCTCCCTCTTCCTCCCGCCATGCAGTCCCGTTCGAGCTACGTGGACAAACTGGCCACGGAGGTTTGGTCCAACTGCTGGTCCTACGCTAGTAAGGCACAGCTGAAAAGACTCTGCTTGGTGTGTCGTTACTTTCGCACCGTATGCCAGCCGCTTCTTTTCCAAAAACAATCGGTCGCTGTGGGGTTTATCGACTCCGAAAACTGGATGTCGACTACTCAGAGGCTACACTACACGGAACATAGGTTAACCAAAATTGCAGCCACGCCCCTTGCTCTCTCAGTCCGCACGTGGGATTGGAAAGGCGACACAGAGATGGAGGACTTGCCGCACACGTTCCCGTTGATTACCCACATCCACGTCCTCCGGGATGTGTGGCGGCGATCGGTGGCGAAATTCAGCTCGACTCTGGGTGCATTCCAGCGACTGAAAGTGCTTAGGCTGCGGCATTTCAAGGTTGGGCCCGAATTTCGGACAATCTTGGCGACTCTGCCATTACTCCAGAATATGACTCTGGAGCACTGCGATGTTGTTGCTCGTACGGGGGCTCTCCTGCCTCTGCGGAGGTTCTCGTTCACTGGACGATATGCAGCCTCCTCCCAGACCGCGATCGAGCTCGTCGACCCCGGCAATTTGGAAACCCTGTTCATACGTGGGTCGCCCATGGACGACCCGGCCGACGACATAGCTATCCTCTCGCCTCTCGCAGCTCAGCCACTCCCCAGACTTGTCGAGCTTCGCGTTATATTACGAGCTCACCACGCGGCCCTCCTCTTCCGTCTCTTGGACTGTTGTCCGGCACTCGAATCCGTTGATTTTAAGCTTGCACGGATGGACCACTGGATAGAGTCTCTCCCGAAGCAGCTCCCCGACACGACCGTCCCCCTACTCAAACTCTTTGGGGGGTCGCCGGCCCTCGTGCGTCTCCTCGTCCACAACCGTCCTGTTGTCCAGGTTGTTCAAAACATCTGGGGCGATTTCCCCGCGGACCCGGATTCGCTGGCGAATACGCTGCGGTTTCTCCAGGACAGCGCATGCGGCTCCGTCCCACTGCAACGACTCAGCCTAACGGACGAACTGCTCACCGCGCACCTGCCCAAGGTGTTCACAGCTATCACGAGCTTCTTCCCAGACCTTCGCGAGGTCCGAATGACATTTCGTGATGTCGCGCCGGATAGCACGCAGGGCTCCGATTTAGATTACGACATTGACGATGTGGATAGCCAGGAGGAGGCCGAACAAGTCGATAACCGCCTGGTGGAGCTGCGCGATGGATCAGTTGAGTACGCCCGCTCAGAGGAGGACCTCGACTTGGACTTCATCGTCACCAACGAAACCGTGGGTTTTACCCGCCAAGCTCTGGCGGAAATGCCGGTAGTACCTGCCGCGGCCCCAGTCATCTATCTCCCGGGGCACATGTACAGTACGCTATCGTTTTTCTCGCCCCACGATCGTTATTGCTGAATCTTGCCGTAGTAGCCTCAGAGGCGCGCGCGCCTGTATTTGGTGACCCTCCTGTTGCCAGTGCACTAACGGTACGTTCGTTTCGATCGATCTATCCATGCTTACACACGGCATACATACACAGCTTATAATGGACCTCATATCCAAGAAGGAGATCCCCTTCCCCCCGCATCTCGAGGTCCTGTCCTTCGACTATCAATTCCCGCCCGGATCCCTGCTGCCACGCGAGACGCAGCACCACGTGGTACTGGTACTCGAGCAGCTGTGCCCCGCGCTGCGGAAGATCGAGCTGAACGCCCAGCACACCTGGGTGCGCGCGCGGCACCTGTGGACGCAAACAAGGCACATCTACACTTGGACAAATGGCACCGCCGAGCGGATGGAGCCAGTGCAAATCGTTTCGCAAGTTTGGTATGCCGACGGTACGAGGCGGGGAGATGAGTGAGCTGTGATATTAGTCTGTCATAAGGAAGCCGCGATGCTGCGTCTCAAAACAAGTCGGAGTATCAGCCAAGTGTCAGCCGCATTTCTTGTCAATCCATCCATCCACGCGCAATGAATCAGTCCTGAATTTCCATATATTGCGCGGGCGTGACCCACAACAGCTAGCAACTCCCCGACCTTCAGAATTTGGCCGGCACGTTCAAAATCCAATCCATCAACCCCTTCCAGCCCTTCCTGCGTACCGGGGTTTCATATCTCGTCATCGGATCTGGCTCGATGTTGATCACCTCATCTCTGCTTTTCACCCACTCGAGTATCTCAGGGTTCAGGGTGGCAGAGTAGCGAGTTGGTGGCGTTAGACTCAACTGCTTGACCACCTGCTCTGCAAGTACCTGTTGCCAGTCCCATATCCCGAGGTCTTCATCCACCGCCTGTGCTTTCAGCTCCTCGATATGCCGTTCCTTTTCGGCCACATTGCGGAACGATACAGTGTATCTGCCCGGCTCGTACTGCTCTTTCTCGGGATGTGCTTCTTTCTGGTCTGCAGATCGGGCCTCAGATACGGACTTTGAAGATCCGAGGGGGAACTGCTCACCAATACCACTGGGATGACGATACGTTGATATCCTCACCACTTCACGTCGACTCCTGACCCATTCGTCCACGACGACCGGTAGTGTAGCACGATAGGCTGGGAACTGCTGGCCCAATGGATCCTGGAGGAACTGTGCTCGTGAACCGAGAGGAAGGGTGTCCATCATCAGGAAAAACCTCCCGGGCCAATTATCCTGAACTTTCCTAGGCTTATACTGTCCCGAAATAATTAGGTGTAACTTGAGTAAAGTTGGCGTAACTTCACCCAAGTTTCGGCTAAGTTCCATGAAACTTGACATAACAGCAGACAATGTCGGATAAACTTGACGGGGACTTGGATTATAAGCATGTGCAATGCCATCTTGAAGTCGCCTTGCTTTGCTAGACCATTCAGCAAGAGACAAGCAAGAAAGCACCGTCTCTCGCAAAATGCGAACAAAATGCACTAAGTCAGTAGCCGATCGGCAATCATTCGGAACTATCAGAAGCACTGCCCGGGCACAACATGACCAAGCGTCGATCCTGCCACGTCGACGTCTTTCTTCCTCTTCCCTCATCTTCCCCCCACTTTCCCTCGCTCAATCTCAGTTCCCCGCCAATCCGTCGGCCGTGGATTGCCTGGCCCAACTCCCTCAAGCTTCTCAAGGATCTTGTTTGCTGTTCCCCTGTCCCCGGCCCTTCCAATGTCGACACTTCCTTCACCACCGTTACGGTCCCTACCGGGCGACCGGGGCCAACCTCTATCGCAATTCCCATCCACGACCCGGCTCGCGCTGCTAAGCCTGTTGCCCCCCACACAAGTGGTAACCCCGGACTCTTGCACCCCCATTGTTTACCCCACGCTACTCCTCTGACACCGCCCTCGTCTCTTACCACCGTCAAGAACAACATCTACCATGAAAATCAAGGTGCAACTCGCAAGTCCTATCCCTCTCAAGTCAATTGCAGCCTCATCAACATCAATTCGACGTCAAATCTTACTGCTTCTGTACGATACAAGTTCGAACCCTTCCCAAGACTTTGTCCCGCTCATCCCCTCAAATTTGTCCACCCCTGGTGGAGTGTCAAGTTTCAAGACTCAAGACGTCGTCAAGCATTACAACATCACCAACAGCATACATCGCTCTGCCACAAACCTGCAAGTCCGCGCAAGCTCCGTGCACACGCTTCCTTGGCTCGCCTAGTTACTTCGTAGATAGTCTATGAATATATTGCTTTCCGATACTTTTCTGCTCGACATTCCGTGATGAAAACAAGCAATAATGGTGCGGTAATGGTCCCTAAGGTCGCATAAGTTTGGCCAAACTTATCGCTAATTGGTAGGGAGTAACTTATTTGGGCCAAGTTTGGCGAAACCGGTCTAACGAGGGTAATTATAGAAAATTACCCCAAGTTTGGGTAAAGTTTAGCCAAATTGGCAGGGCAGGCTTTTCCTGATGATGAAGGTCAGATAGTCAGATCTTCGTAGCAGCGGTGAGCCCATTTCCCCAGTCTACCTCCCAAATTTGTTGCCAAGGCTAAGACTAACAGGCTCATGCCGCTGGCATGCACGTCGTTACCGGTAAGCTCAACATTGTAGACATATTCCGGTTTTTTAAATACCCTCTTAGGCGCGGGAAATGATGATGAAGACGCGGTAAGCGGAGTGCAGTAAAGAGACCATTTCCCTCTGACGCGGCTATAACAGTGCGATACCCACCAGGCGATTGAGCCTGTTGTTGTGGGCGCCATCGACATCAACGACAGGAAGGGGACATTTTCCAATTTTGGCCAGGTATGGATCATTGCATGTCTTTCCTTCCAGGGGTGAGGAAAACTTAACCCAGTGTGTGGATGTCTGGGCACCAGGGGAAGATATAATCGTAGCTGATTCTGCAAGCTCCGTAAGAATTGCTCATTCTCTTTCGTGCATGTTCACGAGCCCCCGGTCTCAGGATGGGTACCTCATCAAAACCGGCACCTCACTCGCCGCTCCACTCGTGTCCGGAATGATTGCGCTCATTATAGGCAAGTTTATATCCCAAAGTGCAACCGGCATGCCATTGATCTGTCTCAGCAACCCAAGGAGATATGCCGCCCGACGATATGAAGGCGAAGCTGATTAGCCTGGCCAAAACACCTTTCAAAAAACCTCTCAAGGAGTTGCTGAGTAGTAGAATATACCCTACATCTGGAATCGTGACCATTGATCCGTCCCTTTGGGCTCCTGGTAAATGCGTTGTTCCCTCGCGTCGGCGCATCTGCTCACCATAGGTATCCTTGATCTTTAGCGAATGCGAATCTCTCCTAAACAATTTTGATTTGGTAAATTCGTTACATAAATACGGATAGTCTCAGTTAACATATCGAATCTCGGTACACTTGAACTTATCTTGGGCAATCTGCCTCAACTCAACGATCGTACCTAACATTGAAGACCGTTCTCACAATCTTACAACTGGAACTCAAGTTGATCTGGTACATTAACTGGCCCCTAGCAAGCCCCTAGCTAGTCGTTTATATGCAACGGCGACTATCATCTTTACTCATTTACAATGCGAGGTCTTCTGTGATTTTCTCAGCCTGGCTCATATCGATCTGGGTCGAACTGCGACTGTCCGAATGCGCCTCAACGTCGATGGTGGCGTGCAACGCCGTCATTCGGCTCTGGAATATCATGTCCGTCGCCTGTGACCGTGCCACCTCGCGCGGATCGGTGTGCCCGATGTAGGCGCGAGAGTTCAATATCTGAAAAACGAACGTCAGCGGTCCTTAGTACATAGAAGAAGTCCGAAAATATTACGCACGAGCAGCATGCTATTTGAATATACTTTGGACAGAAAGATGCAAATGCCCATGTGGTAGCTGTTTGCGCTGTAGGACACATATATCGCAAGATCGGCGACGGCGAAGAGGGCGCAGAGCAGGCCGGTTTCCACGCTGACCTGCCGACGAGTCCAAATCAGTTAACGTCCTAGAAGTCGGAGTGCACACAACGATGGAATACGCACCTTGATTATGCGAGAAACGGCGAGAGTTGTAGAGGTCTTGAACTCCGTTTGGCGCGCCTTCATGATCACGAAGACGGTCCCGGCGACGATAACCAGGTCGGACGCGGCGGTAACCGCGAGCCATGCCTAGCAGAAAAACCAAATGAGGGGTGCGTTCCTCAGAATTCCCCGTGAGCGGACGGATAGGCTCGAATCCAGCCTGTCTATGAAAGCAAGCTTGTCGATAGACAGGCTGGTCGATCTGAGTTTAAATTTTCAATACAAAATTCTTTCCCAAAAAGGCTATTCAAATATTGCCATTCCTGCACAATTTTACACAAGGATTTTTACATAGGCGTAATTGTGTGGTGCTCGGGATGCTATCCCGGCTTATTTGAACCCAAACTGTCCAGTTTTGAGTGCGCCAGATCCCAAATATCATGTTTTGTTGTTGTTTGGCTCATGCCGTCACCCACTCGGAAACGCGGTCCGGAATAGCCTTTTTGGGCAAAAAAAGTTGTATCGGGATTTTAAACTCAGATCGACTGGTCTGTCTATCGACAGGCTTGCCTCCATAGACAGACCAGTCACTGGTCTAGCGGACGGACCACGAGCACTTTGGGTTGTTCCATTTGTAACACGGAGAATTTGCCCGCGTTTACGATGTCGACACCAGTCCAGATGCCGGCTCCGAGCTGGAAAACCGAGAGCTACGTTTCTTATGAGCCGAGCCAATATTTTGACGATATGTCAGGGAGACTTACCGTGGTGATCAGGAACGGAATGTACAGTGTGCGGCCGATTATGTAGATCCTCCACTGGGGCAGTCTTAGTATATTCCCAGGACAGTCGAAACCAGCAGCTCACGCACCGCGAAGAAATTCTGGCCGACGGATGCAACTTCAAGGATCAATTTCAAAATACGGGCACGAAAATCGGATAGTAAGACACACCTATGGCTCCGAGCACCGGAACACTGAACCACCCCCACCGCGCGGTGTCCAGACTTTGGCGGTTCCCCCAATCCGAGCCGAAGATTATCGCATTATCAACGGTGTTTGCCATTGTCTGTATGATTTCGACGAGGCATACGAGCGAGACGAGGATTTTCGTGAACGGGCGATCCTTCGGGAATGCGTGGAAGTACAGGTCTGTAGCCGGGAACGTCAATGCTATTCAAGCGGGGCAGTTCTGAAGCTGGGCGCACAGACTTGCACCGCGAGCACGCCAGCTAATGCCCAGTTGACAAGGGTACCGATGAACTGATAGAGCAAGGTCAGTCGGCGTAATACAAAGATTAGAAACAACGAACCAGAGGGATGGTCCTGCGGGCGATTGGAGTTCAACTGGACCGCACAGAAAAGGAGTGTCGCTGCTCACAACTGCCCGACTGCGAATTGAGACATTGGGGGGACGGATTCTGGCTCGCTGTGTCATGAGGCAGCGCTTTATAGTATCTCCGCGATTTGATTCCGTGAAAATCATCCATGTGCTAGGCCCGGATTTAGATCAGCTTCTTCTTCGTGCACTGTTTGTTCGACAGATCGGGTCGGGTCGGGTAGTGGCGGACAGGATGAACGATGTTCAACAAATATCGAAGCCTCGGAATGACCGTTGCATTCCTAACTGCCACTTGGTCAGTGGCGCGTGGAGGTGGGTGGAGCGTGCGCGGACACCGACGTTCAAAGTTGAACAACGATAAAGTTAAGTTCTGGAAGGAACTTGAAGCTTGAAGTAACCGATCAAGTACCAAATATTCGCTGCGCCTCATTGAGCGTTTAAATGAGAGGTAGCCTCCAGTTTAGGTAGGCTAGTGTTGCAAGCCCAAAGGACGCTCAATTTGAATTAAGGTATGGTAACGCGGGATTCCGAGGCGATCAGGCTCACGACATCCCGTCGTCAGGCACAATGGTGCAATGCTCCACCTCAACTCCACCGCACATTCGTACCTGTTCCAAGATAGGTAAAATGGATACTAGATGAACGCTGAATATCTTGTGTGATGATCTGTCGCGGGACCCCATCGGCGGGCGAATGAAACGATTCTAACACGGATTGGTGCGATTTCCTTGAATTCCGCGGGAGCCGGTATCCCAAACTGTGAACCATTGAGTTGCCTCATGCTCATAATGTAGTTCCGCTTACATCAGTCGCCGTGGCGAACTGACTCCGCACAGGTTGCGTGAAGACAACGTGAAGAGGTAAATAAATGAACCCAGCAACTAAGTAACGCCTTCGAAAATGGCGACATGGCAGGGTCCCGATTTGAACGGGGGATACGGTATTTAAGCAGAGTAGCCTGGTATTTAGAACGTTCAGCCGTCTACTTATAAAATGAGGGACAAAAAGAAAAGAATTTGATTGCATTCATATCGCGAGGGGCCGCGAAGTTTCAAACAAGCAGTGAGTCGTGCACATTCAACAGGAGAGGGGGTATCGGAAAAAAAAATCCTGAGGACACCCTGGTACAGGACTTGTTAGTAGTGAACATACCGTCGGCTTACCCGGCGTGTTGGCTATTCGGAGGCGCCTCTCGATGGAGGCACCATGAACCCATCAAGGAAATGCCCTTGGGATCATCGATTTGGATTTATCCGTTCAAGAATGGTGTGAGTCGCAAGATTGTGGAACCTCGTGCGTGCCATGCTATGCTGATCCCAATTCTCCTGCGCTCAATGATCGGAAGGATAGGAAAGATCATGTCACGCTTTATTCGAGTACAGTGCACGGGCAACCGACATAAGGCGAGGGGGAAAAAAGCACCAATGTGTACGATGCATGCCGGGAGCCCGAGGGTGCCTCGCCGGGTTACTGATTTGACTGATTTATCCGCTGCTTGGTGATTGAAGAGTGCAATACGGGCCTGGGGGTTTGGTCAGAATATGAACATTGGGAGTATTATACTATTGAGCCCGGGTTGACCTCTGAGTATGGCAAATGCCTTGGGCGAAGAGGATTCTTAAAGGGGATGCGTCAGTCGCCAGCGACACGAAAACAAAGAAGAGCACACCGATGAGAGGGCAAGGCACGGTCCGGAAACGAACGGGCACGCCGTATATTGTATCACTCATCGAGTCCTGTAGTATTTCATTCAATGCGGCAGTGGGTGTGACGCGTGTCATGTTGAACCAATTCGTCAGTTTCGTCAACTGCCCAGGCACACCTGGAAATTTCCGCAGCCCTCGGATCTTGTCCAGAGGGCCATTGAGTTATTTCTACAGCTGGATTGGAACGTCAGTCCAACAGAGGAAACATCCGATAAAAGTTTAGAAATACCTGGATATGTATTTAGGTTGAATGCTCGGCGTTTTGCATCTGCGAGCCTGTGTTATGCAGAATTCGAGAAGGTGAGAGCCCGAATGCACTCTAGTGAGGCAGAAAAGCACCCCCGGCGAAGAAAGTTCGGTTTCCGGCTGCTGGAACCAAACAACTCTGAACCTACCGTGACCAAAACTCAATTCATCAAACCCGCCATGGTCAGTGACCTGCGACAACGACCAAAGTTCGGCGCCACAAGCGAGCGCCCTCCGTGCCGTGTTACTGCCGAATTGGATGAAATACTACAGCAGTACTAGTTGGTTGGTTGGTGAGAACGTGCGTGGGCTTTGCGGGTTCGGTCGGATATATTCCTTGAATCCCGTGAAGCAACTGTCGGTGGAAGGTGAGTGCGAAACAAAGTCCATACCGTAGCCCGAGTCTGGGCGCCGTTACATAACAGTAACATGTACGTGGATACCCGATTCAACCGCTGCTATCGCGCCTACTCCGGTCTGTCACGAGTCTTCTCGGAGACCGGGTCAAGATGAAGGAAGATGAAGCGGCTCATTGAACCTGATTATTTGGGTTGGTTAGTTGGTGGGCTTAGTGGTTCTTGTTGAGGCAATGCGGGTTACCTGGCTATGTTCCACGCCGGCGCTCGAGTGGAGTACGCTTAGCCTTCAATCAATCAATCGAGCACCCAGTAAAGAACGGGGGGCGTGCACTTTCGCAAGACGGGAGGCCAGAAAAAAAATTCCAGAAAGTTCCATTCCGGGAGCCCGAATCGAACGGGTGCGTCGGATTCAATCGACCGTGTCAATGCGTACAGAAATCAGTTGTGTGCTACCCCGGCTTTGTGCATTGATTTGAAATGGAGGTAGGTGCACGCTGAACGCTAAGGACCAACGGCGAAGGATGTGATAGTCTATCTGAACGTTGAGCGGAGTCTGTCCAGTGCATTTTTAGGGATCATTTCCAAATTCCAAGTGCCCGATTCAGGGGAGTACAGATTAGTACTTACATCTGCGCACAACATTATTGGCTCCCGCAGGACCCTCGCCGCCAACGAGAAAGATGACGCTACCAACACGGAATGGCGAGGCCCGGTTCGAACGGACGGTCTTACTGAGTTGCCACTGAGTTACCGGGTTGCGCCGGGGGCTCGCTCATACTATATGTACCCGCCTTTCCACACTGACGAGGTGGTCAGAGCCCATTCCAAGCCGCAGGAAAAAAACGGGAGTTTCATTATCCTCATACCTGGACTCGGAGCCCGAGTCGAACGAGTGCCTCCGGGTTGATGCAGTTTATTCGTTCAGCGGCGTGTGGAACGTTATCGTGCTATATACGAGTGGAACGTTATCGTGCTATATGTTAGAGACTGTGACCACTGGCGGTGAAGCAGATACTTAGTTGACCTTGAGAGATTAGTAGGTTGGCTTTTTGGACTTTGAGGGGTCAATTGTGTTACAAGGCGGCGCTCGAGTGGGGTACACCTTCAAACAAGCAATGAGTCGTGCACATTCAACGGGAGAGGGGGTATCGTAAAAAACAATCCTGAGGACACGCTAGTACAGGACTTGTTAGTAGTGAACATACCGTCGGCTTGCCCGGCGTATTGGCTTTCATAGTTTCACCTGGGCAATTCCGAGGCGCCTCTCGATGGAGGCACCATGAACCAATCAAGGAAATACCCTTGGGATCACCGATTTGGATTTATCCGTTCAAGAATACCCGATTCAACCGCTGCTATCGCGCCTACTCCGGTCTGTCACGAGTCTTCTCGGAGACTGGGTCAAGATGAAGATGAAGCGGGCCGTTGAACCTGATTCTTTGGGTTGGTTGGTGGGTGGGCTTAGTGGTTCTTGTCGAGGCAATGCGGGGTCAATTGAGTTTGTTCCACGCCGGCGCTCGAGTGGAGTACGCTTAGCCTTCAACCAACCAATCGAACACCCAGCAAAGAATCGGGGGCGTGCACTTTCGCCAAACGGGAGGCCAGAAAAAAAATCTCAGACCTTTTCATTCCGGGAGCCCGAGTCGAACGGGTGCGTCGGATTCAATCGATCGTAGGGTACCGGGCAATGCGTAGAGAAATCGGCTCTGTGCGACCCCGGCTTGTTTAATTTGAGGCAGGTCATGATGACTCGGAACAAGATGAAATGGGCCCAGGCTGCAGCGATTCGATGCGCTGAAGGATGGCACGATGCTTTACAGTGTATTTGAACGTTGAAAGATGTTGGAGTTTGCGCAGTGGGATTCCAAGTGCAAGTGCCCAATTCAGGGGAGTACATATTAGTACTTACATCTGAGCACAACATTATTGGCTCCCGCAGGACCCTCGCCGCCAACGAGAAAAAGATGACGCTACCAACATGGAATGGCGAGGCCGGGTTCGAACGGACGGTATGAGTTATGAAGTTGCGCCGCTGACACTCGTGCTCATACTATCCCGCCTTGCGGCGCCGACCGAGAACGACTGAGGTGGTCAGAGCCCAGTTCAAGCCGCAGGAAAAAACCGGATTTTCATTATCCTCATACCGGGAGCCCGAGTCGAACGGGTGCCTCCGGGTTGATGCAGTTTCTTTGTTCAGCGGCGCGTGGAACGTTATCGTGCTATGTACGAGTGGAACATTATCGTGCTATATGTTAGAGACTGTGACCACTGCCGGTGAAGCAGATACTTAGTTGACCTTGAGACTAGGTATTAGTGGGGTGGCTTTTTGGACTTTGAGGGGTCAAGGCGGCGCTCGAGTGGAGTACTTACGCTTCAACCCTTCAATGAATCAACCATGAGTGACCAGACAATTACAACTGTAGCCTTCGCCCGACGGAATGCGAGAAACAAAAAAGCATCCCCGCTGTCAACAGGCGCATGTCGGGGGCCGGGTCGAACGGGTGTTTAGGCTTGATTCACCGGTACAGAGATTAGCTCTGTGCCATCGCGGCTTCGCTTGACGCTCACAGGTTGAAATTTCTGTTTGGTAACTTCACCAATACCAGCGCTGAGTCCATTGTCAAGTTGAATTCACCGGTAGGGAGCCTGTGCAGTGGAATTTTCGGGGGAAAATACAGTTCAGGGGGAGAAGAGGACGCTAGCTAACTTGAACAAAGCAGGCAACTTGGGACGCGGGGTCGCATGGATGGCCGAACGAGAAACGGGATCGCATGACTTTCCTCTTCTTCTTCTTCATTATGCGAGGAGCCCGAGGCGAACGGGCTTCCGGTGAAGGCTTGAGGCTTAAGGGATTCGAATTATAGAATTTTTGCGTTGAACTTACCCAGCTCGTCTGCGTGGCCTGGTGCCCTGCTGCTGCTATCCCGCTGTCCCGCTCTCCCGCGATCCGTGACGCGTCTCCTACGCTTGGTTGCAAGGACATGATTATTATTATTATTAAATATGTCCGTTGGACGATGCGCACAGTTCAAGTACTTGGTTCATGTTTGTTGGTATTCCAGGTTTGAGTCTACGCACCTATCTTATCGTATCGTTGTGAAACGAAGCGCGACACACGAACGTAGAAGACAAGAGAATGAATCTTATGTAAGGCAACAAACATGGGTATACAGGACATATTCTAACACACCCCCTCGCGCGAAGTCCGAATTGAAGAGCTAATCCTGCTGTTTTCCACCACGTCCTCGATGTCCACGTCGAGCCTTTTTCTTCGTCTTTTCCTGCACCCCCTTGAACTGAGAACGGGTAGGCGATGAGTCGGGAACGGAATGTTTGGGGCGCGAAGGAGGACGATCGTCGTCGGAATCGTCGGAAAGGATGTAGAGATCGGGACAGTTGCCATCCAATGTAGTGGGGAGAGCAACATTTTCTTCATCGTCCGAACTGTTCAGCGAAAGAACTCCAAAATCGGTGGCACCAAAGTCGGCGGCACCAGCATCGTGTTTGGACGTCAGTAACTTGGCTTTGACGTCGTCAGGCATGTCGGCGACGCAGCGACGAGCGACGTGGCCAGAGCGGCCACAGCGATGACAGACACCGTCCTTCTCCTTGGAGTTGCCCCAATCAAATTCACCCTTCCCCCCTTTCCGAGCAGCCATCGCCTCGCTCTTCACCATTGGTTCGTCATCTTCTTCCTCCTCCTTCTTGATCGATTGCGCAACATCCTTCGAAAGTTTCTCCTGTAGTTCGTGAGCCTTAATAGCGGAGATCAAGGCGGGGAGTTTCGGGAATGGAGTGGTGTTTGAGAGCGCAGAGCGGATGGATGAGAACGATGGATGAAGGCGCAATAAGATGAGGTCAGCGATGTCGCCGTCCTTGAGTTCGTGTCCGATGGCCTTGAGTTGGCGGGCTACGGAACGAACGGCCTCGATGTAGACACTGACGGGCTTTTTGGGGTCGTGGCGAACAGAGTATAGCTCGTTGCGGAGCGCAAGGCGGAGGGCGGAAGAATCCTTCTGGTACTCATCCTTCAAAAGGGTCCACGCCTCAACGCCGGTGTCGACATCCGCGATGACACTGCGGTAGTCAGCGTTGATGAGAAAATAGAGCATGGAGTACGCGCGCTCGTTGTTCCGGTTCCACTTCTCTGCAGCGTCCGCATCCGATGTTGGTTTCTTCTTCTTCCCACTCACTATGTCCCAGGTTCCGTCGAGCTGGAAGAAGACCTGGATGTCCCTGCTAAACGAACTCCAGTTGGCACCATCAAAGGCGTCGATACGCGCGAGAAACGGATTGTTGGTGGTGGACATGATGAACGGCGTAGAGAGGAAAAAACGGTGATGGAAATGAGTGGCAAAGGGGTAATATGGTATATTGCGGGGAGCCAAACTGCGCTCAGGCTTCCGTGAAGGAGCAGCTAGCGTCTACAGCCTGGTGGATAACCCCAGGGACATCAGACTTTTGACAATTAGCTTGTGACCTTGTACAAGGCCGAAAAAGGCCGAAAAAGGTCGAAAAAGGTCGACAAGCCACAAGTTCACAAAGCTATGTCTAAATCTCAACAAGGTCAAATTTTCGAAAAAAAATATTTTTTTCAGGCATTGATCTGGGCATGAAATGTGATTTGAGAGGGAGTGTTTTTCACTTTTGGCCTTGTGAACTTGTCGCAAGCTCAAAAGGTCGAAAAAGGCACAAGTTATTTGTCAAATGGCTGATGGAGCCAAACTGCGCTCGTGCTTCCAGAAGGAGCAGCTAGCGTCTACACCCGAGTTTCGGAGTAACACCAAAACGACACAAAAGACGCAGATACGGGGGCCGGGGCCCTATAACCTGTGAAAGGAAGCGCGACACACGAACGTAGAAGACAAGAGAATGAATCTTATGTAAGGCAACAAACATGGGTATACAGGACATATTCTAACAATCGTATCGTATCTTATCTGGCGTGGCGTGGCACGAAAACTACGCAGTGCACGGGCAACCTCGACGCAATCATCAACGACGAACAAAAAGAGGACCGTTCCCAGTATGTCGGGGGCCCGGGTCGGAGTCGAACGGGTGTCTCCCAACTTTCAAGTTAAGGTTGTGGCTGATCCGTCTGCGCGGGGCGCCTCTGTTGATCTAAATCGAAGTGGGTTGGTCCTTGGAGGAGGGCTGGTGACTCGACAGTCGGACTTGCGCGATTGATGAGTTGTGAGTACATGTGAGTACTGGATGAGTACAATGCTGCTAAAAATTTACGATGCACTCACCTGGAACATTCACATTCAGCCTCAGTTCTCAATTTTACGCGAAAGCCACCCAATTCCAAGGGAAGAACCGACTCGGACATATGTGTGAACAACTTTCCACTCGGAAGTTGAAACTTTGTCCCTGTTATTTGATCCCCCCATCATTTAATCCCATCGCACGCACGTGCCGTTCGTCACCCGCGTTACGCGTGACGGCTTCTCCTCACACTACCGCGAGCGTGCTTACCTCGCGCCCAAGGATTAGCGCACGGATGGCTGCTTCCGAGACTGGGTGCGCTATCCCTCCTCCCTTCCTCCCATCTCGTGCTCTATCCTCCTTCACTCGCATGAAGCCGGAATTGTACCAACGAGCGAAAGAACACGACGCTAACGGCCGCGCAGATACTGGGGCGTCACGCCGCCCATCTCCGTCGCGGCGTCGTCGGAGCGCGAGCGCGAGGTGACGATGACGCTGATGGAGGAGCTGCGAAGGCAGGGGACGTTTGAGACGGAGGAGGAGTCGAGGAGGAGGTGCGTTTGTGTTTTGTGTAGCTTATCTGTACTCGCCACTCGCCGCCTTCAACCCCTTGGCCTTTGCGCAAATGCTGACACATCCTCAGAGAACTCGTCCTGGGGCGCATCGCCGCGCTCGTCAAGCGCTTCGTGCACACCGTCTCGCTCGCCAAGGGCCTCTCCCCCGCCGCCGCCGCCCTCGCCGGCGGCAAGATCTTCACCTCGGGCTCGTACCGCCTCGGCGTGCACGGGCCCGGCTCGGACATCGACACGGTGTGCGTGGTGCCGCGGCATGTGACGCGGGAGGACTTTTTTGCGGTGTTTGAGCCGATGGTGCGGGCGGCGGAGGGGGCGGGGGAGGTTTCGGTGTGTGGCGCTGCGTTCCGCGACACGACGACTAACCGCACACAGGGCGTCCCCGACGCGTTCGTGCCCATCATCAAAGCGACGATCTCCGGCGTCGAGCTCGACCTGCTCGTCGCCCCGCTCAACATGAGCGCCATCCCCGAGGACCTGTCGTTGCAGGACAACGCCGTGCTGAAGAACCTGGACGAGAGTGTGGTAAGGAGCGTTAATGGTGCGTGTTCTGTGTGTGCGCGTTGCGTGCGGCTTGCGGCGCGGACACCGTTTGCCGGCGTCCATCGCGTTTGTCCCACTTCCCCCCTTCCCTCTCCTGTCCACGTCCCTACGAGCGACGGGGACGTTTGGGCCGTTTGTGTTTCCGTTTCTGCTTGCGCGCGTTCCGCCGCCGCCGCTGACTGGCGTTGCGCCTGGTGTTCCTTCGCACGTTCCTTCCCGCGCGCCTCCCCAATCCCGCTCCCTTTCTATTACTTCCTCTCTCTGTCCCGTTCCCCTCCCACTTCCACTCCCTCTCGCTCCCTCCCTCGCTCCCTCCTTCCCAGTATTTTCCCTGCCACTCCCTCTCGCTCCCTCCCTCGCTCCCTCCTTCCCAGTACTTTCCCTGCCACTCCCTTTCGCTCCCTCCCTCCTCTCGCTCCCACCCCCCTTGTGCTCCTCTGCCCCTCCCCTTACCCTCCCTCCCCTCCCTCCCGTCTTTGCTCTCCCCGTCTTCGTCTCGTCTTATACTTATCCTCATACCAACGATCCCCCTTTCCCCCTCCCTGCTCTCTCTATCGTCTCAGCGTATACTAACACCGTCCCCCCGCGCACAGGCACCCGCCTCACCGACGAGCTCCTGCGGCTCATCCCGAACGTGCAGGTCTTCCGCGACGCGCTGCGGTGCATCAAGCTTTGGGCGCAGCGTGCGTGTTCTTTTTCTTCGTTTTCGTTGTTCTTTGTTCTTTGGGGGGAGGGTTTCGATTTTTTTTTTTTTTTTTTTTGGATTTCGCCGTTTTGATGAGTCGGACGGATGTTTTTCTTGCTATCCCTTGCTTTTCTTATTCCTCCCACACACCCTCCCCTGCTCTTTGCCCGATCCTCGCTGAACACCATGTCCTCGTCCTTCTGTTATTCCTCGCCACGTCCTCCTCCCTCCCCTCTTGTTGCTCGGCGCTAGCCGCCCCATCCCCTCCTCCTCCTCGCTTCCCCCCTCGCTTCCCCTCCCATTCCCTCCTCCACTCCTCGCTTCCCCTCTTGTTCCTCGGCGCTTCCCTCTCCATTTATCCAATTGTTTTTTTCCAAACAAATCACCCCCGCTCGGCGCCAGCCGCCTCTCCCCTCCTCCTCGCTTCCACTCCCCCCTCCCGTCCTCGCTTCCCCCCTTCTGTCCTTGCTAAAGCCCTCCCTGCTTCCCTCCCCCTCCCTCCTCCTCGCTAAACCTCTCTCCCCTTTGTCCTTGCTTCCCCCCTCCCTCCCCTCCCGTCCTCGCTTCCCTCCTCCACTCGGCGCTTCCACTCCCGTCCTCGTCGTCCTCCTCGCTCGTCCTCCTCCTTGCTTCCCCTCCCTCTCCCCCTCCTCCTTCCCCTCCCCTCCCTCCTCTCTAACCCTCTCCCTCCTCGGCGCTTCCCCCCTCCCGTCCTCGTCCTCGCTTCCCCTCCCTCCCTCCTCGCTCCCCTCCTCCCCTGCGGCGCTAGCCGCCTCTCCCCTCCCGTCCTCGCTCGTCCTCATCCCCGCTTCCCCCCTCCTTCCTCCTCGCTCCCCCCTCCCCTCGCTCTTCCTCGCTAAAGCTCTTGTTTCTCGGCGCTTCCACTCCCCCCTCGCCTGTTCTCCTCCTCCCTCCTCCTCGCTCCCCCCCCCCCTCCCTGCTCGGCGCTAGCCGCCTCTCCCCTGGTCCTCGCTGCCCCCTCCCTCCTCGCTTCCCCTCCCGTCCTCCCCCTCCCCTCGCTCTTCCTCCCCCCTCCTCCTCCTTGCTTCCCCTCCTCGCTAACCCTCTTGTTGCTCGGCGCTGACACGCCTCGCAGGCAAAGCGATCTACTCGAACATCAACGGCTTCCTCGGCGGCGTCGCCTGGGCGCTGCTCGCCGCGCGCATCTGCCAGCTCTACCCGCGCGCGGCGGCGGGCGCGGTTGTGGGGCGGTTTTTTTACGGTTGTTGGGCGGTGGTGCGTGTGTGGGGTTTTTTTTTCGCTCCCGGTTTTTTTTAAGGGGGAGGGGGGAGACGCGTCCCGAGCTTTTGCCGCACGAACGCACGCACGCGTCCTCTCTCGTCCCCTCGTCCCCCCATTGCGCACCTTCGCTTACAAGCTTTTAACCCCTCCCTTCGTTGCGTTTCGCACCCATTCCGAGCTTTTGCCCGCACTCTCGTTCTTCCTCCCTACCCACCTTCGCTTGCAAGCTTTTGACCCCTTCCCGTTCGTTTCCGCCGCGTTTGCGTTCGCGCTCGGCTGCGCGTTCTCTCCTTCGTGCCTTCGTGCTTCGTGCCTTCGTGCTTCGTGCGGATGCGTCTCCCTTGTTGAAATCCTTTGCGCGCGCGCGCTGTTGGTTTTATGCGCACGCGCGTCTGGATCTTCCTCCCTCCTCCCTCCTTCCAACTTCCAACTTCCTCCTTCCAAATTCCAACTTCCAACTTCCAACTTCCAACTTCCAATCCCCCACCCCCCCACCCCCGATCCTCCCTTTGTGCGCTCTTTCGGGCGCTCAGTCTTTAGTCTTGACCGTAGCGTGCCTGCTTGACGTTCCGTTCCTTCCTCCCTTTCTTACCCGCTTCTACCCTCTCGCTCCCTCCCTCCCACGCCGCTCCTCCTTCCCTCTTCCCTCCCTCGCTAACTCCCTTCCTTTCCATTCGCTTATCCTCCTCCTCCGCTTTCTACCCTCTCCCTTCTCCCTTCTCCCTCCTTCACCTTTTCTTCCCCCTTTTCCTCCTCCTCCTCCTCCTCCTTCTACCCTCTCCCTTCTCCCTTCCTCCCTTCCTCCCTTCCTCCCTTCCTCCCTTCCTCCCTTCCTCCCTTCCTCCCTTCCTCCCTTCCTCCCTTCCTCCCTTCCTCCCGCTCTCGCTTTCTTTCCACACTCTGTATTTAAGATCAGGACACGCACGGGGACTAACGCGCGTATGTTTGTTTGTTCGCAGGCAATGGCCGCAGCCCGTGCTGCTGAAGCAGATCGAGGAGGGCCCGCTGCAGGTGCGCGTGTGGAATCCGAAGGTGGGTTTCGCTTTTTGCTTTTTGCTTTTTGCTTTTTGCTTTTCTTTGGGGGTTTTTTTTTTTGCGTTTCTTTTTTGTTCTGTTCTGTTCTGTATCTTCTTGGTGGTGGTGTTTGCGCGGTTTTTTCGCTTTTTGGGGGGAGAGGAGGGGGTGGGTGGTTTGTTCGTGCGAATGTGGGCTGGGCTGGGGCGGGGCGGAGGAGTGGGAGATTCCTCGATTTGGATTCGGCGGCGAGTCGAGTCGAGTGGAACGGAGGAGGGGCGCCCTATTGACGTACGCGGTTCGGTGGCGTGCGGGTCGTGTGCATGACGCACGCTCGCGGACTTCCCGTGCGAATGCGCGCACACCCGTTCGCGGCTTCCTGTCCGTCTTGTGCACAGGCGCGCCTTTCCCTTTCCGCGTTCGTCCGAGCTAACCCGCTCATCCGTTCCCTCTTCCCACCTTCCCTCCCTCCCTCCCTCCCCCTTCCCTGCCCCCCTCTCCTCTCCTCTCCTCTCCCCTTCCCTCTTGTACACGCTAACGCACCTCCCTCAACTTGTAGTTGTACCCCTCGGACCGCAACCACCGCATGCCGATCATCACCCCCAACTACCCGAGCATGTGCGCGACGCACAACGTGTCGGCGTCGACGCTGGCGATTTTGGGGGCGGAGATTCGGGAGGGTGCGTTTTTCTGTTTGTTGCAGTTTTCTTTTTTTTGGGGGGGTTTTGGGGGACGTAGGAGACGTCGTTGCGTTCTTGGTGATGTTCCTCATCGTCACGCGCCTTGTGTTCCACTTGTTCTTGTCATCCCGTTGTGCATCGATCAGCTTCCTTTCCCCTTCATCGTCGCCTCTTTGACCCCTCCGTATCATCCATCTCTGTACTTGACATGTCTGATCCTCCTTCATCCCTCTCGCTCGTCTCATACATTGTCCCGCATCCCTGCCATTAATATGTTCCGTCCCGAGCCTCATGACTGTTCCTTTCCTTCCTTCCCCCTCCGCTAGCGCCCGCCTTTTTTAAAACCTTTACCACGCTTCTTTTTTATCCTAGTCCCTGTATTCCGCTTTATTCCGCCAGCTTCTCATCGCTCCATGGTCGCCCCCAACTCTTTTCCTTTTCCTTTTCCTTTTCCCTTTCCTTCTTCCTTTTGTTTTCGGTCCCCATTCCATCCCTTCTTGCACGTCGGCGCGCATGCGGACACCTTCTTCCTTATTATCTCTTTCTATCCACCTCATTACCGTACTTGCCACATTTCTCACACCCCCACCAGGCGCAGAAACAGTGAACAAAGTCCTCGCTGGCACAGCCACGTGGGCCGCGCTCTTCACAAAGCACGATTTCTTCCATAAGTATCGGTGTGTCTTTCTTTCTTGCCTCTCTTTCCTTTTTTTTTTTCGCGACGGTTTGCGGCTATGTCTGTGGCTATTTCTGTGTGCGGCTACTTCGGTGTGCGGGCGTCTTCCGCGCGGGCTTGCGCGCGTGTTTTCTCAGCGTAGCACCGCGCTGGGGATGGGCGGCGCTGACGAAGATGGCGGATGGAGGACGGAGGATGGGCGCTACGAAGCGAGATGATGACGGGCGCTAATATGATTTTTTTCTCGGCAGGAATTACATTCAGGTGCTGGCGATGTCGCGGGATAAGGCGGCGCAGATTAAGTGGTGCGTGTCTCGCAGATCAATCAATTCCCTCTTGTTCTTTCGCGTTGCATCTTTCCGAATTTTTCACGTTGCACCTCTGCGAACGAGTATTATCCGGCGTATACGATTGACTCTTGGCGTATCGTCATCGCGAACTACGAACCGATCTTGCCCCTCGGCTTATCGAATATAATATCTCTGACGACGGCCGACTGCCGCTCTCCCCTCCCCACTTGGCGTTCCCTTATCATCGTGTATATGCCCGCCCTTCCCATTCTCGCACCTTCTTCCCTGATCCCTCTTCAACTTCTCTTTTCGTCCCTCGCCTCCCCTTCCTTCTCCCCGCCCCTTGCAAAAAACCTAACCCCTCCCCGGTCACAGGTCCGGCACCGTCGAATCCAAGATGCGCCACCTCGTCATGAAGCTCGAGTTCGTCGACCACCTGCGCCTCGCGCACCCGTTCGTCAAGGGCTTCGAGCGCGTCGTGCGGTGTGCGTCGGAGGACGAGGCGCGCGCGGTGCTGGGGGGCGCGGAGCCGAGTCCGGGGGCGGAGCGGGGGGCTAATGATAAGCCGACGGGTGCGCAAAATGACACGCCGGCAGGTATGCACAAGGGCGGGGGAGCGGGGAGGCTGGGGGATGAGATCGTGAAGGCGGGGATGGAGGAGGAGGGGAAGGAGGGGGAAGGGAAGGAGGGAGGAGAGGGAAAGGGGGGAGAAGCGAAGGAGGAACACGATGTGTGGGTTACGTCGTTTTTTGTGGGGTTGGCTGTAAGGCCAAAGGGACGTGAGTTGTTCCTTTCATCTTTATTTCCTTTCCTTTCCTTTCTTCCATCCCTCCTTTCCTCGCTCCCTTCCATCGCCTCCACCCTCTATCTTCACTTCTCACTCCATCTCGAATCCGAACGACGCTGATGAAATTTGAAACAACAGCGGGCGACACGGGCCCTCGGCGACTTGACGTGTCGTACTCGATCTCGGAGTTTGTGAAGATGGTCAAGGCAGACAAGTTCGTGGAGGGGAGTATGGGGATTGCGTTGCGGCATATACGGAGGTGTGTTTTGTTATTTCCGTACTTAGCATCATGTTCTTCCCATGCATGCTTCGTTTCTTGGCGCCGACTCGTTTCTTTCATCCTCCATTTTTCTCTTGCACGGTAACCGACGCTGACCCAAACGATTTAGCACGGCCCTCCCAGACTACGTGTTCGACCCGGGCGAGCGGGAGGCGAAGAGTGTTATTGGGAAACGGATGAAGGTGTGTTGTCTTGTCCTTCTCTCCCTCGCCAACCCTGCTCCTCCTTCCCCATATTTCCCTTCTTACTTGCGTCGCTGACGCGCCGCGCTTAGGCCGCAAAAGGCGACACGCCGAATAAAAAGCCCAGGTGCGTTTCGTTTCCTTACCCTCACTGCTTTGGACGTGGGAAGAGGCTGATAAGGTAATGTAGGCTGTCTGCGTCTGTGTCTGCGCCTGCGGGTTTATCAGGATAGGATACGGATACTGATTTTGCTTAGCGTAGAGAGGAGGAGGTATATTATTTTTCAATGCTTTTTTTTCTTTGCGTGGTTTGTGGGGATCCTCCGAGGGACCTGTGAGTAGACGCTCGGGCAGACATCCTCGATTTCAGGATGCGTCTCATGCCAACGAGACTCGGTGGGCTTGCCAACTTTCAGTAGGTTCGCGTCTGTTGTGGAGGACCGCCGTTCGAGTCGGGCTTGAGCAAGTCATGCAACCGGAACGCGTAGATCTTTTTCCCGGCAGAACAGGCTGCATATATCGCCGCCGTCGATCACGTTTTGGTTCCCCTGCGTTGTGGTGATTTTGCGAGTGCGGAGGGTTCCACAGTCTGAGATTCTGTAGAAGCAGCCGAGGACTCACCATTCGGGACAGTGTTCATCGTACACGACTCAGTGGTGGACACCGAACTTTCAAAGTTATACAGGGCGGGCCGTGGCCTGGAGGACCGCTGCTTGATCCGGGGTTGAGTCGTGCATGTGCAAACGATTGTTTCTTTTGGCCAGAGAACACTGCGTGCCTCCAACCATCGCCTCCAACCATTGCCTCCAACCGTACGCTTTTGGTTTGCAAGGTATCTTCGGACCGACGCCCGCCCTCGCGATGGGAATTCCGGGTCCGAACTTGAGGAGATCGGTGTTCGATTGTCTCTTTTGAATTTGTGAATTGGCTTCGTGCGGCGCTCCAGTCCCTCGCAAATCTCAAGCGCAGCTGCTATTGAACCTCTGCGTGTGTGTGGATGTTCGGGACTGTGCTTATGAGGATAGGACTCGGTGGGGGATGCCCACATTCGGGCCAGGGAGTCCCGTCAATTTTCAGACCCTCAAAGTTCGATTCAGGCCGAGTCATATTGAAAGACACGGAGACCTTTTTTGTTGTTATTCAAAGCGCATGCTATATACCTGGTGCCGTTAGTTCTCTAGATTCTCCACAACGGAGCTTCAACCATCGCTATCTGAAACCTATGGCTAGAGAACCTATGGCTAGAGAATCTAGGGAGACAAATCGTCACGTCCCCGAGCCGACATCCGAATCTCGTCGATGCGAGCTCTATCAGACCGTAGCCTGCCAGCCGCCTCCTGTGCGTATTGCCTGGGCAGAAGCCACATTCCCACCGCGTATACCAGGACAATCAGCTGCGGAGAACCAATGAATAATCCGCGGCGTAGGTGTTTTGTGGAAGAAGAACACACGATGCACCATGCAACCCAAAGAACATTCACACCGCTGGAGAGCACACCCAGCCCCCTCGAAGGCCACTCCTCGTCAAACCCCGTGTGTATCTGATACATCCCCAACCCGATCACCACGATCCCCAAGACGGCGTGGAAGTAATTCTGAATTGGGCGGCGTTTGGCGTCCTTCGGCTTGACGAAGTGGATGATGGCACCTAAGGCGCATTGGAGGAGGTAGAGCACGAGGATTACTGTCCCGAATCTCTAATGGGCCGTTTGTTGAACGATGGTGGATCAACTAGGAGCGTAAAACTGACCCGGACGTACTTTGTGGTCCGATTTGGCTAGCTCTCCAAAATCAATATTACTGTTCGCTGCGTAGCCCAGGATTACGCCGCTGAGAATGATGGGTCCAGCTGAATGTCAGAGGAGTCAACACGGCCGCACTGCGGTAGATTGCGCACGCACCGACGCCAAACTGCGCAATCCAATGACCAGTGTACCACCACGGTCGCGACGTTCGCAGGTATCGCGCTAGAATTGCGCCGGCTGGAAGACACACCGCGAATCCGATGACAGACACGAGGGCGTGTGCAATGACCAGCATCCGCAACTCTTGTGCTGATACGTTGCGCGGTGTTAGGCTCTGCGTCACAGTCGCGGAATCAAACCCGTTGATTTCCTGATCGAGGACTTGGAGAGACAGAAAGGTCGACATCACCGAGGAGGGGGAGAGAGAAAAGGCCATGAGGACGCCAGAGAGAGGTGGGGGGGGGGGGTTTATCCTCAGCCATCTTCCTTTGTGAGCTCTAATACTCGCCGAGAGTCGTCGTAAGCCAAGCGTTGTAATGGCCCTGCTTGCCGCCTCACTCACCAAGAATTCGTCTCACGGGACGGAAGGAAGTGAATGTTCCCCAGGCTTTCCGTCCCGTGACAAATTAGATATGACCAGGGCTTTGCTCCAAGCCTCTCGGTGAAAATAGGGTGGCAGAGTTGCAATGGTCTCGCAGTCACAAAAGTCGAACCATACAACTTCGAGTCGAACCTACTTATATAAAACTTGTACAAAACCTGACTCGTCTCACGGTTGAAATTGTATCTATTCGATTGATCGATCGCACACAAAGCAAGAGGATGGCGCCATACAGCTTTAGCACGTCAGCGTACTGCGTGCCCCCCTTCCTTTCCAATTCCTTTCTGCCTTCCGCTATGTTCATCTCCACTGGCACGTGTGGATGGTTGCATGTATAAATTTTGTATTTCCGACAAGTCGTTTTCCAATGGCGGGCGCGATGTTCTCTTCCCCACTCGCAACGCCTCGTTTTCTAATTAGCTACCGACAAATCAGCATCCATTGGCAGTGGAACGGCTGAGGTACAAGGGTCGGTACCACAAGGAGGTTGTTCCTCGGGGTTTGCGACGGTGTAGATTTGGTTGCGCGAGCGTCGAGACAGTTGAACAAGGATTGTTCTTCTGCGATAAGTGGGAGGAGTTGAACCAGTTGCGCACAGCTTTCGTGTTGAACATGCGCGCGCAGGTGCCAGAAGTCTTGTGGGTATCAGCTCCGAGTGCTACCGCAGTGCTAGAGAAACTGGTCGTCAATCGCGAGACGGTGGCAATAGCTGAGCATGATTATTATCCTCAGTCTTATCCACCGCATCGACCTTCGGGCCGAATTCCGCACCCAAATCATGTCAGATCGCTCAGATCTGTCAGCTTCTCCGTCGGTCCCCGATCTAAGCGCGAAGCCCGCGCTAAGCGAGTCAACTGAGATAATCGCATTATCGCGATGCATACCCAGTCAAAGGGAAAAGCCTATCAGTCTCCGTGTAGATCTCTGATTCATACCCTCCTCTTCTCCCTTTCCCTGCTCTCTTCCCTGCACTGTCCTCCGAGTCTGAATTGGTGAGCTGGATGTGGTTGAGCCAAAGCCCGATTTGCGCGGGCGCAGCACCAAGCTTTCCCATGTCATGTCAAGATGCCGCAGAAGCTGTTTTTAAATGGATGGAAAAACCAGCGCGCGGAGATACAACAAGTCCAAAGCGGGAGTGAAACACCTCCGTTCCTTGGCCCATCTTCGCCGGTGCTATTTTTGATCGCCTACCCTCAACAGCATTCGTTCCCTTTTGCGGCCCTCTTACCCATCTACCGCTTTTCAGTGCGTCCTACTTTTTTCTATCGCGGTTCCCTTCGACCGTTCCTTGACCGTTCCTTTTATTTATTTTATTCTCCCTTCGACCGTTCCTTTTGTTTATCTTATTCTCTTGTGCCCCTTCCTTCTTCAATAATCAACGTCGCGTGTACGCAGCCAGGCCGACGGCCCAACGGCTCACAATGCCGCTCTCACCCCAACACCAACGGTCGTGACGCCACTGCCGCTGGTCGCAGCGCCAATATTAATGTAGGCCACCGTGCGCGTACCTCGGCCGCGGGTCTCGTCAGTTTTACTTCGTAAACCTCCGTGTTCTGTCCGTGTTGCCATTGACGCTAGCTCCGAGTCTACACCCGCTCTTACTACCTTGTACGATGCTATGCTGACTTGAAGTCCTTAGGCCATATCTCCAAGAGCATATATGAACACTCTACGTCTACGCGCGTCCCTCGGCGAGGTTAGACTTTGACCAGACATTTTCTTCAACAAATCAACCATTCTCGTCGTTCGACCTTGTGCGAATTCGTCAGTTTCTAAAAGTTAAAATTACACGGTATTCGAGTTGGAGTCGGACGCCACTTGGAGCGCTGGAGCATACTCGAGGTACGCCGAGCTCACTGGTGCCACTGCTCCAGCGAAGTATTTCTGCTCTGCTCCTGCTGCGCATCCTTTCTTGGCACGAAATTGCCAGTGGAGGCATGCGGTATACCTCGCAACCGCTCCGCGATGTAATAATTTTATTCATCGTCCCATCGTGCGGGCAGGGTGAAAGTGACGTTGATTGACGTGACTGACGTTCCACTGACGTTGTGACGTTTTCGAACTGACGTTCGCAGTGTCACACCGGCGCCGTGTCACAAGCTCATTGACGTGCACTACTGAACTCACCAGTTACACCGACGTTGACTGGCGCCTCTGCATCCGCCCCTCTCCCAGACAACGCCAGCCACGCGCTCCCAGTGATGTTTGGTCCCAGCTATGCAATGAGTATCCCGACGGCACTGAGCGACGCGGTTGTTCATGAACGTTCGCAACGTTAATGTTGCAGTTGGCTTTGCCTACAGTGGTGGTATTCCTATTGCTTTCTTGTGAGCACAGTGGTGGGTCCTACCTATATCCCACACAGTGTACTGAACTACTATTAGAGATTGTTCCCCATGTTGTTTTGCGTATGAACAACTGCCAATTCATTCTACCGCGACTCCAGCACTGTTTTCGTGAATATGCGACTGCCCCCGAGCTAAAATTCTCTGGCCTGTAACTTCATGGGAGCCCAACCACTGAGCTACTTGCACATTAACTTCCAGTATATTACGACGTGAAGAATCATCTTCCGTAATTCGCTCTTTGGAAATCCATGTCGGATATAAGAAACACAAAATCACGGGTACATCAAGCTCTGAGCGCTACAAAGCCAGTAATCTGCTTCGAATCAAGCTAAATAGTGGTATTAGATCGAAGTTTCCGCCCTGACGTCCGTTTCGGCGGAGTTTTCAACCTGACTTTCCTCGCCCCGTCTGACTTTGTCACCTCACCCTTCCCGCCTACTGTGCGCTTTGCCGGCCGCTGTGCCTCGACATCATCGTCTGCCTTCCGCTTGAAAATCACCCGTATGGCATCGGTGGCCGGGAGCCGAGACCTTTCGAGGCGATGGTAGGTGGGAGGGCGGTACTCATCGTCGTAGATTGCATGTTGAGCTCGGAACCTGAGCATGCGACCTGCCACCTGCGACGCACCCGCGGTGACTGCAAACATTGCCTCAAGACCTTCCTCTCCGTCATTGGGGCAATGCACGACTCTGTCATCCAGGAGGTCTCCCAACAAATCCCCATTCAGATTCAACGGCTCGTCCAGTTCGTGTTGAATGGCCAACAGTTGAAGGAGCACTGATCCCACGCCAGGCACACGCTCGCTTCGTTCGGGCAGGGGAATATGCTTCAGGCCAGGGTGATTCATCAACCCGCCCAACCCGGGCTCCAGGACGGCGTCGAGTTCAGGGTTGGTGATTAATTGGCAGTGGCGCAACCATTTTTCTGCATCTCGGCTTCGAGCGATTGTTTTCTTACCGCCAAAATAGGTCTCGAAGTTGGCGACAACTGGATGGTTGCTGCTGAACCTGGCGAGGATTTTGGCGATACGTGGCTCGGCTGCGTCGAAGATGGCTGCGAGGGCGGGATTTTCATGCCGTTCAAAAGTGGGGTCCATATAGCGTGGCAAGCGAATCACGCCAACCTGTTTTGAAAGCTCAGTGCATTCACATTCTACACAGTGTCAATTCCGTACCTGATTCTCATCTAGGTGCACTTCGTAAATCGCTTGACAGAACTTGCGCGACCGGTGGAATGTACGCTGAATCATGAGGGGTAGTTCAGACGTCGCGGAGTTGTAAATGGTGCCATCGTTGCACTGTAGCCAGCGAAATTCGTACTCGTCCTTCTTCCCCGCCCGCTTCCTGTGGCGTTCAATGAACCGCGCTGGGTACCACAAGACATCCGGAGCTTTCCAGCTCGGGACGAGAGGGGAGGGAATCAAGACAACCTGCTGTTCGTGCCAACTAGTGACTTGCAGTGAGTGGACGGCTCACACAGATTTGAAAAGGACAAGTGCGCACAGATCAACGAGGGGGTCTTCGCTACATCTTTTGCAGATGAACTTGACTTCAGGATCCGCCCAATCGATGTTGGAGGCCAGACACGCGATATGAGCCCACAGCCTGCATTCCCCGCACTGTACTTCCTCTGGATCGTCGTCACCATCAGAGTCTTGCATCCCGTAGCCTTCGCAAAAGACGGGGCAGGGCGTCGTAGAGTCCGTATAAGGAATACTCGTATCAGCTGCCTTTGACGTTGGATTTGATGTCCGTGGCTTAGCAGTCTTCCGAGCACGAGATGATTTTTTGGGAGACTGGATGACCGGAGAATCTAGTGTCTCGAGGAGGAGGTCGTCAATGTCGTCGCTATCGGACCCGATGCTGTTAACTATTGCTGGTTTCGCCCGCGGCTTTTGAGGGGACGTGCTTGCCCTCTTTTTCCGGGGAGACGGCTCGGACTCTGGGAGAATGTAGTCAGTGTTTTTGTCGGCGAGCGGTGCAAGGAGCCAGAAACGATCGTCGTCTGCAATGCGCTGCACGCCGGGCCGGACCAAGTCAACGGCAGAGGGGATGCCGGTTTTGCTGGAGGGATCGATATCGAGCTGGAGCCCGAGCTTGGCAGCATCGTTAATCTGCTGCTTGCGGAAAAAGCGCTGTGCAGGCTCTCCGCCCACGAGATGGTACATCACTGCATAGAGAAAGTATCCAGATGGGACTCCCACCATAGAACGCGAGGGCCCAGTCAGGGAGCCACGGACGGCGGTCACTTTACTGCGAATCGCATGACCTTCGTGTCTCATGCCATCGTAGTCGAAGATTTTTTTCCCGCTCGGCGTGAGGTACCGCGCGATAAAGTGCTGCGCAGTCTGGCTGCAGTAGATGTGACCGACGATCGTGTATTTGACCCCAGAGCTTGACGCAGAAGGATTGTTGGCATAAGGGGAGAGCGAGCTCGGAATATTCCAAGCACTGGAACGGACGTCCCCGAGCTCGATTATGAGGACAATGGGAATATTCAGCACGACCTCAAATGCGTTAGCGCTGCCATCGCAGAGCGGGACGCCGTCTCGAGTGTGCCAGCACTTTTCAAGTGGCTCTGGTTTGGAAACGCGCACATATTCCTGGAACCATTTGCGAAGGTCGCCATCGTATCGCCGGCATAGATCGCTATGGAGCTGAACGATATTGCGGAGCTGAACCGGCGATAGTTGGTAATGCTCGTTTGACGACCCGACACAGGTTTTGAACAGAATCCGCGACATGGCAAAGTAAGACTGGGCCCGCTCAACGGATGGGCGCGATTCACGTGTGTTTGTGACGCGTTTTCCAGAGATGTGGTAGAGCCAGCCCTATAGAGCGATCAGTCCAGCTCGTGAACCAGAGCCAGCGATACTTACAAACATGGTTTCGAGCCCAGTTGTCGTTTTTATCGGGCTATGGGGGACCGCGCACAGGGTGCGACGAAATCCATCTCTTTGGTTATTCAGTAAACTGGAACCACCGTCCTCGTACTCCGTGAGATTAACGGAATTGAGGCGAGTGTGCAGCATTTGGCGCAAATCTCGAAGGGGATGGCTGGCGGGAAGTTCGGCGAACATAGCATCGATGCTCGCATCGTCACGAGCAGCTGCAGCAGAGAGCAAGGTGAGACTCGAGTCCAACCAGCACGAGTTTTCCTTCCATGCGTATGATTTCTCGTATTCGTGCTTCTGTTTTTTCGCACCGCGACCGAGTAAAGCTTTCCCTGTGTCTGGGGGACGACCGTCGTTGGCATGTTTGGCGGCACGGATCGCCGCTCGCCGGCGTGAATACTTGGTGGTGCCGAACTTCTCAGCTGCACGTTTCCACGACTGCCTATCGCGCCCGTAGAAAATTTTGACTCCATCTGCATTGCGAGTTTCAGCGGCGGCTCGAACATATTGGTGTACAAACTCACGTCCTGCAGCATCGAAAAGACGCTGGTAGTGCTCCGCAAACTTGTACAAGCGCTTCATTCCGTCCATCAGAGACAAAAAGCGGCCGATGGCAGCGTATAACTTCCAATGCATCGCCTCTTCCGCGTTGGTCGTGTCTGGGATGGAATCCCACAGCTCTGGGTTCATGACGCGAAAGGCGGGGAAGAGCATGATAGCATGCGCAGGCAGCATCCACCACCGAATCCAGGGCTCAGCGCGAGGGAAGTCTTGAATGAATTTGTTGGCGCGGTCAGTGAACTCGTCCATACTCTTGGAAGTGAGTAGCTTCCGAGCGTGGTTTTCGAAAATATCTGCCTTGGCAGGATCCACAACGCCGCTGATTTTTTTCACGCGAGTGATTTGTTCCCGAAAATGTTGGGCGCAACCCTTCAGTGATTTTTTAGCAGCCTCCATCAGCTCGTCGATACTGCGTTCACCGGGGGCGTGGTCCAGCCAGCTTCTTGAACGTCTCTTTTTCCTTGCGCGACATATGGAGACGAACGCTGGGACGCAGGTGCGAGTGGAAGCCGCCGTTCTCATAGTAGACACCGTGCTTGAACGTATGAAGAACGGAAACAATGCCACATCGCTCGTGAGTGAGGGCATGTCCACAGCTACATGGTTCCGCGAGTTGCTTCCGGATCCCAGCCGCCCGAGTCTGAGGCCGAATGAGAATGTCGCATGACGGATTCGTGCACGCAATGACTCCTTGGCATTTTCGCCGAGTGATTTTGCCCTCGGGCCAGGTGTCCGCCTGGGCCGAGCCACCACCAGATCCACCGCTGAGTGGTTCGGAGGCCCAGTGAACTCGCAAATTATCGCAAGCCTCAGCCTCTTCGAGCGAGAACAGGCGAGAGAAGTCGCCATCCGGCCAACCGTCCCATTCCGTATCGTCGCCGTCAACGGTGCTGGGGCTACTTTGCCTGAGGTGGGGCACCCGTTGAGGAGCAGCGGTGTGCTGACGACCTTGTACTGCGCGACTGCGCGTGGGGCGCGTGGGGGGCACCAGCTGAGAAGGAGCCGGTGCGTAAGGAGCCCGTCGAATGGACGGCCTCGCTGAGCGATGAACCAAGGACGGCCTATCATCCTCTATTTGAACGCAAAGGGTATTTAGCATCGCACACGATCATTAAAACCAGGGAACACACGAATGGCGCGTCTCGAACGCGGAATTTCACTTTCAGGTGCGAGATATGCGTAAATCCCGCCACTTGTGTCGTAGAGAGGCACGGCATTCGGCCGAACGTCGTCAAGTTCATCTAAGAGTGTTTGAGTAGTAGCTGCGGACAGCCCGTCTGGCACATACACACGGGAAGGTCTGTATCATCTTGGCCTGTTCCAAATGCGAAGAGACTGCGAGCAAGCCGTGTCAAGAAGGCCTGGAACTTCTGAGTTAACTGGTGGTACATATCCGGTCAAATATGCTCCAGCTGACCAGAACCATAACGTCGGATTCTTGTGGGGGGGGAGTCGGAAGGACGAAGGGAAAATTTGCAAGAATGAATTTCAAAGATGTGACCGTGACCACGATCGGTAACCAAGTCACGCGTTTCATCTACGCAATGTTACGCATCCCCTGCCAGCTCTTCCCAATCGGCGGAACCCAATTCAAACTGCTCGCCGTTCAATTCAGTCGATTGTTCTACCATTCGCGTGAGCTTTGGTAGGATCAGAAGAAGAAAACTCTACCGTGTAAGTGTTCAACAACTTCGTCCTCGTCGCTTTCGGGGCCGCCATTATCTTCTTCTTCGCCTGGAAGAGGCTGAGAGGATCGAGGCGCATCTTCACCTTCGCCGGGACAAGAACCGTCTACACTTAACATCAGCTGACGAACAAGCTGGCCAAAAAGTGTTATGAATGTCACCGTCATTCTCTTCGTCTGAGTCGTCTTAGCCCAGCAATGAGTACACGGAGTGGAGCGGCTTTCATCAGACATACCATCTGTGTCCCGGATTCCGTGCCAGCTGTCTTCGCTATCAGATGACGGTGCGGGGACCGTGTCGGACTTCTGGCGGGATGTTTTCTCAGCGATGAATAGGTTAAATAAATCCCGTACCTGGATACCACGAGCGTCCAATGCAATTGGGGCTGCTGCAAGATACTCGTCGAATTCGAACGGTTCATGGGGGCGATAGATCAAACAGTGAGTAAATTTGGAGTGAGTGTGGTTGCCAGAATTTATAAAAAATGCTCCGCCGCGGAACAGAAACAACGAAGATTCGATGCCGCACTCGCGGAGGCGTAATTGCTCGCCGCAGGGACAGAGGTTGCAGAGCTGCCGGTGGCGATCCACCCCGCGCACAGCTGGGGCAATCTGCATCGCAAAATTGCATGAGAGGGAACTGCACTCCAAGACTCCGATACATTTGCGACGCAGTTCTCTGCCCTTCTGCCAAGTTAGGGCGGCGGCTGATCCTCTTCGGCCTTTCAAAAGCTCGCAAACCCAGTTGCTTGTAAGCTTTTTTGTGTCTGCAACGTTCTGCGGAGTAAAAGAGCATTGAAATGGCCCGTCCGGCCAACCATCCCATGTCGACGGAGTGAGAATGGTGACCAGTGCTACGGCCGCAGGAGTGTTACGCGGGCGCAGCGAGGCTATTACGCAGAAAACTTCAGTGATAGTCTTACGAAGAGGGGGGAAGGGGACATACTTTGGGCTCTAGGAATAGAAATTTGGCTGGAAATCTGACTCCCCGTCGCGCGGCCAGAACCTGTGTGAACAGGGTGCATAATCTAACTGCTGGAGGGCAAACTAAACGGAAGAACGGACTTGAGTTGTTACGAGGGGTGGGATCATTGGCATTATTCCGCGGGGTCATTCTGACCATACCGATTAATTGTCCTAATTATTCGGAGTGAGTTGTGTACGCAGAAGGCGTGAGGTCAACCAAACCACCGCGATTGTAATACGGCACAAGGTCGCGGTTCCGGCGGACGGGGGCAAGATTATACAGCCAGCAAAGAAGAGCCCAAAGCTTTGAGAGGTTTGTAGCCACCAGAGCAAGTATCAGAACGAGATAAGTGATGTCGATCATGGCGGTAAGAGACAAGCGGTCAATATTTGGTTTTGTCTGTGCACGCATCATTTGATGAAATTGGGGACCGCATATTATCCAGGACAGCGCACACCGGCACCACAGACAGCGCCATAAGCTGTAAATAAAGCTGATCAGGGGTTTCGTGACGTCTAAGCCTTCGGGAGCTCCAGATCCTGGCGGTGCAGAGTCAAATCCACATGCGCAGCTTGTCAGACCCAGGTAGCCATGGACGGACCAGGGAATGATGCCCAAGTCGCCGTAATGCTTTTCGAGTTCTGTAAGCCGTCGAGAATACCGGCTCAGAGACATCACCCCAGGTTGGGAGCACCAGGTCACTTTACTTGTGAGGGCCTGTTGCCAAGAATAACGTCCCGTATGTAGTCGTAATGCTCCTCCCCCCGTCGGAGGCTGTGGCAGGCATTATCTAACCCAGTGCCGGACCGCCAGTCCAGAGTACTGTAGTATTTCAATCAGTTCGGCAGTCACGCGTCACGGAGGACTCTGACGGCGACGAATTATGGTCGTCGTCACAGGTCACCGGCGGCCTTGACGAAATGACTTTTTGTCACTGTAGGTTCAAATTTTGGTCCCAGAGGCCAAAAACCGACGATTTGGTGTTATATTGCAGTCCATTCGGTCGCCAATCACTCAAATTTTGCATCCCACAGGCTCGCAGACATGAAACTGCCGGGAACCAAACCCACACTGGCATTCCGAGGTATTTCAACCTTGTATAAAATTCACTGTTTCCTCTGTTGGACTGTTGTTTTGATCACACTGTGGACATAGCTTGACACTAGGTACACGTTTTGAAGGCTGCCAAAATTTTCAGGTGTGTCACGGCCTGCCTGGGCGGTTGATGAACAGACGAATCGGTTGAACGTGTCACGCGTCACACCCCCTGCCGAATTGATTGAAATACTACAGTATTCATAGAAAAAACCCCCCGGAATGCAGAGCTCGCCGCCACTGTGAAAAACAGTCGAGAGATGGTGGTCGTTTGGTACAAGGTGCGAATTGATTGGCGACGCGCCATTGTTCCCACGCAGTCACTGTTTGAATTATCTGAGCCCCTTCTGCCCGCATTTCTCGTGGCATCGCAGCTATGGAATGCATTCAAAGCTTTGAATTCAAAAAGGTCTATACAGGCGGGTAAATAAGACCTTCCGTGCTTGTGCATAACTAATTATACCTTGTTTCGCCGCGAAAATCGCGGATGCTTGGCGGATGGCCGTTCGTACCCCAGAATTGAGCAACGCAGACAATCTATTCTGGTTCATGTCATTTGGCGTGTTGAATGGGCGGTTACCCAGGAGATGACCCAAGTTTACCATTTCTCCAAGTATGCCTGAATTATCGGAACACTCCGTCTCTCTTCAATTACTCCATGTTGGGTATTAGCTGCCGGACGAGGCTGGGCATGGACTCGTTCCTTCTAGCGCACATCGCGGCGTTTGAGACATTCCCGGGCTCACGGAGCTGCTCTTCCTGCGATCTTGTCGTGGGAGGAATATTGAATATGCAGGAACACATGTGACGCGGTCGCAGTTAAGGGAGTTCCAGAATGGGAGGAGACTAATCCCGTCAACTTGCGTAGAAGCGTGGTCAGTAGACCAACCCTCAAAATTTGATGCAATTGTGGTCGCCGGTCGGATCCTATGCTCCCACACGCTGCGACGGTGAGAGTGGTCTTCCGTGATAGCTGAACAGTTTGAACGCCGTGAGCGACGTTAGAGCGGGGCCCCGTCCTTTGCTCAAAGGCATGCGAGACTGTCGGCTGATGGAGGGCAGCATTGAATCCGCGTTGCGGTCCATGCAACAGAAAAAGACAAATAATTGGTGGGCGGCTTATTATTCGCATTAAGCGCGCACGGCGCCTAAACATCCAGGGAGGTTGAGAATATTCGAAGATTGTGAGTTGTGAAGTACGATTTGCAGAGAAACCAGGAAGAAGATCGGTACCATAGAGTCCTCGATGGCATTACCCGTTTGGTCCCAGATCGCCGATCTTCAAACTAGAAGAATCATTATCATGCTACGTTGATTTTCATCTGACACATTCCTTCACTGCACAAACATCGGGGAATCCACAAAGACATTACCTTGTTTGTCTCGAATCTCGGGAGCCCATAGGCACTCAACATCTGTTGTCGCCAAATTATCCTTAGACAGCATGGGCATGAAATTGAAGGCGAAATAGATTTGACATGGCAAGGAGTCCTGCAATTCAAGCGTGGGATACACTCGTCTGCCCGGCGGCTGGCTGCGACTTCGAGTTGACTTTGACCAGTGTTGCAGGGAATTGATTTACGGGGACAGAACTCACGCCGTGAGTATGAAGTGGTTTAGTAAACTGAAATGCGATTGAAAATTCGTGGAGCGGACCCATGATTTTTAAGCGCACGAACAGCATCTAATATGTGGGACACCAGAGCCAAGGTTCTATTGATTTCAAACTTGTTAGTTCCGTATTCCGGCCGTCGATATTGATGCCCGTGTCCATGAGATGTGCGAGATGCTTGACGGGTTTCCAAGTGAGTTTGTCGTGGAATTCTCAATCACAGCCACACGGATCTAGTTGCATGGACCCACACGCCGTTCAGAATCCTGTTGCAGTGTCTTCTCGCCATACAAGCCATGCTTGAATCCCAATCGACCGGACTTGATGCGACTCCAGGTGCGACTCCAAACGGTGAGATGACTGGAGTAGATGTACGACACCCAGAATTCCGGCAGGAACAAGAATCATGCACGAGATATGTTCTTCTCCGCAGCTTCGCAGACCGAGCGCGCCACTTGCTGGCAGGAGCTTGAGACCTTCATGGACACGCTTCCTCTCGGTTCACGAGCACAGTTCCTCGAGGATCCACTGGGGCCTGGCAGCACTTCCCAACCTATCGTGCTACACTACCAGTCGTCATGGACGAATGGGTGCGGAGCCGACGCGAAGTGGTGAGGATATCGACGTATCGTCACCCAAGCGGTCTCGGTGAGCAGTCCCCGACCGATCTTTAAGGGTCGTGTTTGATGCAGGACTTGCAGACCAGAAAGAAGCACATCCCGAGAAAGAGCAGTCCAAGCCGGGCAGATACACTGTATCGTTCCGCAATGCGGCCGAAAAGGAACGGCATATCGAGGAGCTGAAAGCACAGGCGGCGGATGAAGACCTCGGGATATGGGACTGGCAACGGGTACTTACAGAGCAGGTAGTCAAGGAGTTGAGTCTCACGCCTCCGACTCGCTACTCTACCACCCTGAGCCCTGTGATACTCGAGTGGGTGAAAAGCAGAGACGAGGTGATCAACATCGAGCCAGAGCCTGTGGCGAGATATGAAACCCCGGTACGCAGAAAGGGCTGGAAGGGGTTGATGCGTTGGATTTTGAACGTGCTGGCGAAGTTTTGAAGGTCAAGCTGTTACCAGTCGCACCCGCACAATATATAGAAGCAACGAGATTCGCTATAAGGAGGACGGCCAGGTGTTGGAGAGGTAAAAATCCGGCGGATAGACCGTCGGTATCCGCAGTGTCTTGAACTGTGCATCATGACGGAAGGCAATCGATACATTGGATGAAGCGCCTCCGAGTTTGTCCAGGCCAGCGGTATCGCGTCCACAGACCCAAGGAAATCCAAAAGGACTAACCCGTTGAAGGAAGGAAAGCCCGCCCTCTCTTCCTCCCGCCCCACAACGCATCCGCGAAAAGGAAAGCGAAAGGGAGCGAGTAGTCACGTAGAGTAAAAAGGCAGGGTGAAAAGGGTACACTATACGCCGGAGCTTAGCACGCACTGGAGCCTCCCCGGTACGAGCGAGGTGAATATTTTCCCGCCCGCGAGAGAGGCGGCAGCGGGGGAGCGGCCCTTGCCGAGGGAGTCGGTGTGCACGAAGCGCTTGACGAGGGCGGGGATGCGGTCGAGGATGAGTTCTCTGTGTTGAGATTGTGTCAGCGACGAGGTTGGGTGGAGTTGGAGGCAGACGAGGAGTACTCACTGCGTTTTTAGCAAAATAGCCAACGCGGGACAATCTTGAGCTACACGGTGGATCCAGCAAATAACACGCGAACTCCATCAAGATTTCCAGCAGCCCGGCAACCCGATGTGATAGCCCCGGTTTGGCTCGCGAGCTGACCCATGGAGACATGTTTGTCCCTTTTCAGGCTCTTGGAGGCAGCCCACGCCGGGCTGATCCATAAATCCTGAGATATTTCGAAGAGTTTGAGACGGGATCCTGAGCTATCTCGCCGTTAGCTTGCCGCAGGATCCTGGGAGATTTTTTTTGGGCCTACCTGAACGACAAGAAACATCCGGGGCAGGGATCCGTGCGCGAGTGCAAGTGCCAAGAGTTTATTATGAGCTGCCGGAGTGAGCACCAGTGGACGCAGGAGGTGGTGATGACATTGTAACCTACGAGTTTTTGACTCTCACAATAGTTCTAAAACGTGGAAGTCCTCACTCGGGCAAATGCAAACGAGTGAAAATATAATTTATTCATAAGTGTACAACTAGAAAACGATACGCCGAATGCGAGGCGTTCCGTCTGTGTTTCCACCACTTTTGCGAGGAGCTCGTGTCGGACGGGGAGGTGTGGGCGTTCGCATAGGCTTGGATGGGGTTTCAGGACGCAGACACTCATGTGCCGCTGCAGTTCCTTCCTACAACACAAACAAAAGTTAGCGAGGCCCTAGACAGGGAGAAATAGACGGACTGCCGCGTAGCATGCCCACTCCACCAGCTCGTGCGAGACACCGCGCTGGAAGGAATGACGATTAGTATATGGGTCAGGATTGCAGAGGCTAACTCACCTCCACCAGATTATCGGGAGTCAAGGCCAATTTAGCGAAGAGCTTAGCGGCGACGCCGCGTCCCACGCGGAAATTCATGGTGTGGTGGAGGCGGGTCCACAACGGTGCGTCGGCGTGGGTGTTGGATCCGTAATGATAATCCAGGATCGCGATTGGACTGTCTCGGACTGCGGGGTTGAGTCCCGAGCAAGGCGGCGTGGTGACCTGTATGAAGAGTATGTGACGCTCGACAGCGTCGGCGAGAAGCCCTCCCCAGAATTGTGCCTGCCGTTGAAAGTCAGAAAAGAGTCCTGATAAGTTTGAAAAGTTATATACCGGGAGGGTTACACAATGCAGTTGGCCCATAGCTTCGTCGGGGAGAATATCAAAGAAGTTGAGCGTGCCTCGGAAAAACACGTTCTTGCGGAATCTGTCGGCCTTGTGGAAGGTAAACCAGGTGTCGAAGGGTTCCTTGTCCGCTCGGGGATGACACGGCGGCTGGTCGCGAAACTGGAGAATACGTTCACAGTCGGCGGCGGTGAGGTAGTGGTAGTTCATGGTGAAGAATCTGTTGTTGATATTGTGCGGGGTCTTGCATATAAGAACATCGCCATAGTCACAGAAGATTGAGGGCAAGCCCGAGAGCCGCTAAGAGCGACGCGGAATTGAGCGAAAGCCGAGAGAGTCAAGGGAAGATTATGCAAACAGCCACAAAGGATCTGCTGGATCCTGCTCTGTCCCATGGAGCCCCATCAAACTCCTCGATTTGGCCCTCGAGCCCGACTCTTCCTGGCGTCCCGCTCGTATAAATTCGCAGCCATGCCAGCCAAACCGCCGCTCACCCTCGACTCCGCTCACCATGCTCATCAACGGCAAACCTTTCATCAAAGCCCTCGCTCCCTTGCCCCGTCGGCCGCTCACCAATGCCCAACGGCTCGCAGCCAGCGACGTTCGCCAGCCACACCACGCCAGCCTCAGCCAATGGCTGAAGGGCAACATATACTATTGCCCGAACGAGAGCGACTTGGACCAACTCGACGCCGATGACGTCTTGTGCTCTGTCCGAATGCGTTACAGAAAGGTTAGTTTTTTCCTCTTCTGTGCTTTGCAACTCGCATCTGACTGGCTAATTACCAAGGCGGACGACGATGGGTCTATCTTCCAAGGCCCCGACCTTTACCACCTCTTCCTCTCCATCGAAACTCCCTCTTGTGCCGGCGTGCCCTCCCCACACCATAGCTCCCCTCACCTCATGCTCGGGCATTGGTCCGGGTCGCACGAGGATGGGGATGCTCCCGACTGGACCAGATACATGCGCGCAGACCGCACGTACACCTTCTGCGAGTCGCGCCCTTTCATGGCCCGCTTCGTATGCGGTCTGACTCCAATCTGGGTTGGAGACGTATCTCAGGTCAGTGTTGTACGGCCTTATATTCGCGTATCGTGCTGATTTTTTTTAAACAGCAAACTGTCTCTCCCCGAATGATGAACTGGGCGGTCGCAAACGCGCGGGGAACGAGGGCATTAGCGGCGGTCACCCTACAGCGCCGACGTCTAATGGCGAGGTTGGCACAGGAAATCGTCAACTCTTTGTCTCTGCAATTCCCACACCACGGTCGTTGGGTTCGGGGCAAGACGTTGCGGTCTCGGAGGGTTTCTTTGTAAACATTTATTTAGCATCTGTACATATCCACAAAATCATTTCGCCTTCATCCCTTTATAAATATCCAGACCAAGTGCACTAAGGCCTATTGAAAAGAAATCTAGCTAAGGGGCTAAGGTAATGTTTTATGTTTACACACACAACGCGCCGCCGTTGTCCCGGAGGAGCCACAACGATCGCGGTCGATAGTGAGGACAGCAGACATCGATGTGTTGGAAAGCTTGTATCTACGTAGACCCAGAGTCGCACGCGTCGCGACCACGGGCCCGCGGGACGAGGAGACGGCGGACAGAGTCGGTGCGCATCGTGTTCCGGCTGTCCAAGAGTCGGCTGGGCGAGGGGATTGGGGCCGAGCGAGAATCGCATGTGCGTCACCGATGCATCGAGACGAGGCGAGCCGCGGGGGATGCACCAGCAGGACCCGCATCGAGCGCAAGGCCCGGCGCTGCCAGTGACTCGCAGATCCAAGGCGCACCAGTGCGCTCGATATGCTGGGACACCGGCAGCGCAGGGCATTCAAAAGTGCGCGCGATTCGGCAACAACGCGGGCGCGGGCACGAGTGGCGAGCACCTGGCTATCCTCGTCGGATCCAGCGCGCTCGTTCGTGTGCCGTATGCACTGAAAGACTCGAGCCGCCCGACTCTGTGCGCAAACAGCGCCGCTCGCACTGAACCAAGGGCGGGAACGGACCACGACGGCCGGATGCACATGGACGCTGCGGGGTGCTGACGAAGTGCCCGCTGGACCGGCCGCGTAAGTGGAGCAGGGTGGGTTGGAGACTGCGGAGAAAAAGAGGAGTAAGCGGGGGAGCGCAACAGAGAAGGGAAGTTTACACACCTTCCATTCGGCGAATCACCGTTCTGCAGCGCGTACACGTCCCTTCACTCCATCTGCAGCCTTCGGCTCCACCTCCTGCAGCCCAGCGTCGTCGGTGATTGAGGAGTTGGCGAATGTGCATGACCTGCGAGTACGTGGGTGCGAGGAAAGAGGTCCGGCGACAGAGACAGGCGACCAGATAGTGCAAATACATACTTGAGGTTGTCACGGCTTGAGGCACTGAGACGGAGCTACAATTCGGCTGGCGACGAAAGGACACATCTGGTGTCTCCCGCAAATGTGTCTCGAGACGAGGGTGAGGTCGCCGCGCCGCGCCGACTTCACTGAGACCAGGTGTGGACGTCCCGCGAGCGACATTTCGAGCCACGCATGTGCCTAACCGCAGTTGCGATCAGGGAGAAAGAGAAAAGAAAAGCAAAAAGCAGGTGCGTACCTTGCTTTATGTTCTTTCCTCTTTCGCGTGCTCAGCTCTACCTCCCGGCATCCCAGCCTTGTATGAGATTCGCATATTCAGGTCTGGACGCCGGTACCAGGTTCTATCGGGTCCTGGGCTTAACCGCCCATCGGGCATGCAACACGGAACCGCGTACATGGCGGATTTGCGGTTCATAGCTCAAAGACGGCGCTTTTGAGGGGTTGCAGCGGCAGAAGGCACATATGAATGTCCTGCTGGAAAGGAGGGGACAAAGTAGACAGGAGCAGGACGTGGCCGGAGCCTGAGTTTGCAGCGGATGAGGTTGAAGGATGCGCGATGATGGCCCAAAAGGGAAGTCGTCACGCCTTCTTCTTCTTGACCAACCACCACAACACAAACGCGTCGCGCGTTTGTTGTGTACTGGAACGCGGGAACGTTACAGGTGCGTGCCACTGTGACCTTTCGCGTCCAAAGTCTGCGGAATCCGCTAACTTTAGGCGCTCAGGATACCCCAAATACCCGCAAAATATTCGATGCCGAGCGTGTTCTTGCCCGACGATGTCCTCGCCGCTGCTCTGGCCGCCCTCGAGGCCCAAGGTGGCAGCATAGGCGCCCCCCTGGCAGCCTTACGCACCCACCTCGCTGCCACTGCCGTTCATGACGCGTCCTCGTCACCCTCACTCACTGTCCCTCCCTCTTCGACACTGCCTGGCCCTACTGGATGTAGCCCACCTACGACAATGTCCCATGCACGTTCACCACCGACCGTAGCCCTTCCAGCCAACACCCTTCCAGCCGACACGTTCCCGTCTGCCCACCACCGTCGTCGCACGCTGACTGTGCGAGCCCGAGCTCGCAGTGTGCCTTTGCCTGATGATTATTACCTTCTCGAGCATGGTTTTCGAATCCTGCGTGCGTGAATTTGGTCTTCCTTTCGGCTTTACTCTTGGCTGATCTTTGCGCTTTTGCAGCTCATCACCCAGTTGACACCGCGATGGGTACTGCTCTCGGCTCGTCGTCGATGTCGCAGCCTTTCGCAGCACCATCCGACTTCGACTTCGACTTCAGTCCTGTTGCTTCTCCAATCCGTAGCTCGCCCACTCTCCAAGGAAGTTCTCCGGCTAAGGATGGTATGTTTGTGCTCTTCTTTGCTGTTCTTCATCCGCTGATCTTCTGCCAGCGGGCAAACTCTCGCCACTTCGGCTACCCACACCTTTCGATTTCACCTTGCCCCCTGCCTCCTCCGCGCTTTTCAACCCCATGTCCCCACTCTCACCAATGTCACCGATGACACCAACCTTTCCGCCTTTGCAATCATCTCCCTCGCCCCCGGTGCTGTTGGGCAAACGCCGCGCCGCTGAGTTGGAGGAGGAGGAGGAGGAGGAGGGAGAGGAGGAAGAGGGGGAACACAGCGACGGGGACGACGATTACGCGGATGCCCCCCCGCTGAAAATCAAAATTCGCCGAGTGTGCAGATGCACTGGGACTGCGGGTGATGACGGCGACGGCGGCGGCGGCGGCGGCGGCGGGGGCGGAGGCCCCGGTCCCGTTCATCTATGGACGAAGGATTGCGTTCGTCGCGGCGATCGTGGGCGCGTTGGCCAAGACTCAGACATCGGGCAGATGCCGTGTCACGTCGATGGATGCGAGCACCAGCAGTGCCAAGAGGAGGCGGGGGGTGGGAGCAATGGTGATGAAGAGAATAACTCCCAAGAAGGCTCTCGCAAGCGTCCCAAGAAGGCGCCGGCTGCCAAGAAGGGGCAGGTTGGCTGGTGTGTCGATGAAGAAGGCGGACCCATCCTCACCAAGGCGGGGGGGAAATTACTGGGACAGTTGCTGGGCGTTTTCGGGCGTCACCACCGTCAGGCCTTGGAGGCAGTCCTTCGGGGTCCCTCTGGCGCTGCCGAGAGCTCCATCGGCCGCGCCACCGACACCGCAGCCCTAGTTAAGAGACTGGTAAAACAGTCGGAGGACCTGCGAATTGCCGAGCTCGAGCGCATGGTGACACTCGTGCAATTAGCTCTCAACGTGGATAGGTATGTTATTGTGTTCCCTTCGATGACTGTCCTCGATTACTGATGAGAGATGTATAGTGAGCAGCGAGATGCGAAGCTCAAGTGCCTGCGCAACGTGTCCCTGGCGAGCCTGGCCAAGACTCATGGACAGGCTCAGAGGACATTTGCAGAATGGGTAGAACACGGGCATCGGCTCCTCCTCCTTTGTGCTGCTGGTAAGTTATTATTGCGATCATGGTATCTTAAACTCACATATATCCAGGATCCATGTACCTACTACCAGTCATCGCAGCCCTGGAGCTTAGAACGACCATCACGCGCCAATGCACAGCGAGAGATCTGATCTCTGTAGCATCTGCCTTGAGATCGGTCAAACGTGAGTTTTCTTTATCTTTTTCTCTAGCCATATCATTGACTGGGAAACTTCCCAGACGGACAGTGGCTCCCTATGGTGCGGCGGATGATGGTACCCTTGCACTACATGCGAGGTTGTGCAGGCTGGATACAATCGTTTACCTTACATTACACCCTGCCATGCAAGCAAGGCACCGCCGCCGAGACGAAGGTCCTTCATCTCTACGACATGAAGGAGCTGGATGGAATTTATGATGACGTCCAGACCAAGTGCGTCTTTTCCATTCTTCACTTATTTTCTAGCTGACATCTTGTACAGCTATGTGAGGCTTCCGGAACGCTCTGCGGAATGGGAGGTTACAACCCTGCCGCTGTGGAAGCCGCTTGAGGACCCCGAGCGGCTCAAGCTGCCAACGCCCAGAACAATCAAGACTCCTTTGGATCTGAGTTCTGCCAAAAACCGCAAATGCCCTGTTACCAGGAAAAACCGGGACAGGTTTACAGATACGCAACGCGTTCATGCAGGAAACGCCCATGTAGCAACGAGTGTAGATGATTTGGAAAGCCATGTACGTACTCTCAATCTATCTCAGCTTCCGACCTCACCTTATTTTACAGCTTAAAACCAATCATGCGGGTGGACAAAACACACCTGGTGTCTACGTTGAGGCCGGCGGCTCCACGTTAAACGGGTCAGTACGATTCGACATTTTTTTTTTGTTCCCTCTAATTGTGTCGGTGTAGACATGCCCTTTTTATTAGAGACGTTCACGACGAGCTAGTAACACTGTCTTTCTCCATTCCCGAGGAATACAAGCAAAACCTAGCTAACGCCCTCGATCACATTCATGCCGCCCTCCCTGGTGAATTCAAGGATGAAGACTCTCGACGGAATGCCTTCAAGTATCTGTCCATCCATTATTCCTGGTACGCACGGTTTGCGGAAAAGGTCAGTTATTATTGTAGTGTTGGCATTTATTCCAATTAATCTGACTTGTCCAGGGCCACACTGCCCCTACCGATGTCCACCCCGACAAGCTACGTAAAGATCACGGCGGGCGGGTCAATATCGAGGGACGGACACCGCATCAGTCGAAGGAGATTCTGGAAAACCCCGGTGAATATGCCCTTCTGGCTGAGGCCTTCACCGATCTCTTTGAGTTTCTCCGGGTCGCGGTGAGCATCGCTTCCTTCAGTTTCCTGCTTCTGTCTAAATTATCTCTTCTCAGCTCAAAGAATTTCTACCGGAAGACACCATGGAGCTCAGCATGTATGCTGAGGAGCTCCCTCTCCACGCATCCTCCCCTTGCTACCCATTCGGTGGCTTTGTCATCAACCTGAGCTCTTGTACATGGAGCCATAGGGACAAGAAGGACAAGCGTCTTTGTCTCATCGTTCCCTTGGGGAAATTCCGCGGTGGTCAGCTCTGTCTCGTCGAAGCGGGACTCAGTTTCAATCTGCAAATGGGAGACGTCCTCGTCTTCCCATCTTGCAATCTTACCCATTTTAATCGTCATTTCCAGGGGTTAAGAGCCACTTTGGTTCTCCACTCGGACCGGGAGGGGGACCGATGGGTGGAAGACGCCAACGGTTGGGCAGCGCATGTAGTTCGTCACGGTCGCCCTCGTAAATAGATTTTTATTATTATAACTCGATATAATTCGATCTAAGAAATCAAGCTTCCTTCGCCCAATTAAGCCAAGTTGCACGTGATCAAAAGCAACCCTTCTCTCCTTCAACTTGAGCCTCTGCCTCTGTGTCTCCAGCGTCGCAATTAAAGCTCCCTTAGGGATCTGGGCTAGTAAGTGCTCTGTTTCATATTTGAATCTCCTCTCACCGTCTCTTCTAGCTGTTATTTATCTGTCTATTTATCTTCGTACAGGTCAAACAATTTAATTCCCGGTCGGTCTTCGTAAATATGTTCATTCCCTCGGCCTCTGACGCATGGGTTGAAGCAAATGGCTCCGCTTGTACCCTGCTATTGCCCGGTGTGCAAGGGCAAACCCATCAACCGTTCCACAAAGAAAGGACATGATGACTCGGCTCTCCGTCTAATCAGCCACCAAGCACATCAACGAACTGTGGTCGCCGCACCACCACCACATTCCATCCGTTCAACAGCAAACAACCCCTTGGTCCTTCCCATTCCTTCTCAGGCTGCCGGACCAAGCTCTGGTTCAAACCTTCACCAACCTCTGGTCATCAATTCCCCGCCACCGGTCACCGACCAACCTATGCTCTTCGCGCCATACATACCCCCTCTCACTCCGGTGCCGCCGATGCCCTGGATACCCTCGATACCACCCTCGATAGCTCCGCCCCCTCCGTTGCTCCTCCCACCCCCGCCGTTGTTGCAGCTATCTTCGGTAATCCCAGCGCGCCTCCAAAACTTGACACCTGCCCTGCAGGCACAAGAATTGGGTGCGATGGCAGCTGCCGAACGCAGGGGGGCTCAGGCCATTCGCGCCGCGCGAGCTGCAGCCGCTCTTGCATCGGAAGCTTTTGTTCCCATCGCCGACAATGATTGGGAGGAGGAGGAAGAGGAAGAGACCCAGGACGCCGCGGTTTCCCAGAGTCCGACCGTTGACGAGGAGCCATCCGCCACCGAGGAAGACATATACCGTGTCCCTTCCCAACCAGCTCCCCCGCTGCCTACCCCCAATGACCTCCACAGTCATCCGGCTGCCTACATTCTGTACCTTCTGGTTGTCTGGCTGCATACGGCGTTGCATCTACCATTCCGTGGATGCGATGTGGTACTCCAGGTCTTTGGTTACATCCTGGAGGCAGCGGGAGTCACTGCAATGCCACATATGCTCACCACTCTCCCCGCTGTCATGAACCACATGGGTGCAGAGCCCCAATTCCAGGCTCTTCCTGTGTGTCCTGTCTGCTGCGAGGTGTTCCCGGTGTCTGCGCCCGCCTCTACAGTCTGTCTTCGTTGCGCGGTCCCCATTTTCGAAACGGCTGTCCCTCGATCTATTTTTTCTCGCGGACCTGCTCCAGCTCCGAAACCCCTTCTCCGCTTTCCTACCAAGTCCATTGAGGAGCAGCTCCGGGACATGCTCGTCGTCCCCGGGGTAGAGGAGGAGATGGACAAGTGGAGGTCAAACAGCAGGACGCCGGGGGTTTACGAAGATTTCTTTGATGGGCGGATTTCTAGAGAAATTGAGGGGCACGACGGCCTTCCTTTCTTTCGACCTGGAAAGACTCCGAACATGGGTCCCGACGACGAGCTTCGCGTCGGCTTGACTTTGGGTGTGGACTGGTGCGTGGAACGGATACCTGCTAACCTCGTATCTGCTAATCCTTTTCAGGTTCTCGTATCTGCGCAGCCAAATTGCGCCGTCTCACACCTCTGGCCCCATGTCTTTCAATGTCGTCAACTTTCGATCTTTCTTGAGGTGCGTAAAATTATTCTGCTTCTGCTTCAATGTACTCACAACCTCCCTAGATATCGGACAACCAATCTTGTTCTCCGCGGTATCATGCCCGGCCCGCGTGAGCAGGACGGGGATCAAGTCCAGCGCTTCATGCGGGTGATTGTGGATGAGCTCCTGCGGCTCTGGTTACACGGGGTTGTGGTCAAGACACCGAATTACCCACTGGGAAGGCTTCTCAGGGTAATCCTTGTGGGGGTCATCTGTGATAAGCCGGCCGCACATAAAATGGGTGGGTTTGCGTCCCACAGTCATCAATTCTTTTGTACAAGATGCTGGATTCGGCAACAAGATAAAACCACCGCAGCGGCGTTTGAAAGCAATGGTGAGTCTACATCTGGTCTCCGTTTACACACTCACATCCCCACCTGTTCTAGGTTTTCCCGAACGATCGGACAAAGAGCACCGGCAGAGGCAACAAGAATACCTCAAGTGCAAGACGGCGGCAGCGCGCAAAGCCTTCGTGAAGATGTTTGCCACCCGTTGGTGCCAACTTTCTCGATTACCGTACTTCGACTTGTGTCGCATGATTGTCATCGATCCGATGCACAACCTGTTGCTCGGTGAGGCACATCTGGACCATCATGTTCTCTCGCTGATCTTCTTTCCTAGGTCTAGTCAAAACTCATTTCTATCAAATCTGGGTCCTTCACAAAGTCCTACGCAAGACCAAGGAGATGCGGCGTTTTCACGCACTCCTTGCTGAGGTAAGTGTGGATTCCAAAATAGGCAACTCGTAAATCTCAGAGGCCCCATTCAGCTTCGTCTCCCCGCCTTCCTAGGCCGACTCCCGGGACTCATGGGTGTTCCCGCAGGCGGATCATTGACCGCTGTGATGTTTGCTGCGTTTTCTACGTGCGCCGAGTGTATGTATCGGACGACCAGAAAGTGTTCAGCCGAGCGGGGGGAATATTGGTGTGGCTGGTTATGAGACTTTTGCCCAGCTAAGGCAAGCGTGAAAGGTGTGTGTGTGGTGTGTGTGGTGTATGGGAAATATAGATGTTTCCTTCAATATCCTTCTCTCTCTGCCTCTCTCTCTCTCTTTATGTCGATAATTATCTGGGGTCGTTGTGCTCCTGCCAATGTGGCTGGGTACGGCGTGTCAAGGCTCGGGGAGTACTTTGTAGTCGTTGTTCTCCTGCCAATGTGGCTGGGTACGGCGTGTCAAGGCTCGGGGAGGACGTTGTGCTGTTACTTGGCGAAGCTTCCGTGTAACGTACGGGATATCCAAGACGTAAGTCAAGGAGACCGTCTTTCTTATGATACGGGACTCTGGCCTATGAGCTGGCTTGTAGAGGGCAAGTTAATGTCCACTAGAGTGTGGTGAACTGTAGTAGGGGACAAGTCCTTGTAGGAGGGGACTTGTTGACCCGGGGGTTTTTAGCTAGAAAGTTGAGTTTTGTTGCTCTACTACATGCCTCGTATTTATACTGTTTCCCCCGTCCTACACTGCCTCGTTCGCTTATCCTCCTCGTGCCCGTCACGACCCCTGCTACACGCGCTACACCCTCTTTCCGTGCCCAGATTCTCTCACCCGTAAGTTCATAGTTGTTCCCCCTTGTTTTCCGTACCCAAATTCTCTCACCCGTAAGTTCATAGTTGTTCCTCCGCATTGCCTCCGGTTTAACTCGGTCCCTGGGTGTACGGTAATTGCCCCACGTGTATCGCCTTCGGTTTTTACTTGACTTTCGGTGGTATGGGAATTGTCCGTGTTCCTTCTTTTGTTGGTTTGTTGCGTATGGATAATCTGTCCTGAATTCCCGTATTGAGTCCCGTGCTAGCGTGGTGTGTTTCGTATGGATGTTTCCTTGGTGTCCCCTGCCTAGCTCAACTGGAAAGAGCGCCAGACATTTAATCTGGAGGTTGCGAGTTCAACCCTCGCGGTAGGTATGCTTCTTTTTATCATTGGCCTGGTGGTGTAGCTGGTAATGCGCTGCCTAATACGATCCTCGTATGGCGGAGGTCCTTGTTCGACTCAAGGTCAGGCCCTGTTGCTCGTGAGAGATGTTTTTGGCCGGTTGATAGCGCTTGTTCGTAGTATGGAGAATTTGATTGTTTTAGGTGTTTTCTTGCCTCCGCGGGAGCGATCACAAAGTGATAGCTCACATCTCCTCCATACTTTTGAAATGCCGATCGTCCCTGGTCGGCGACATATAAAAGAGTGAACCCCTGCAACCTGATTTCTGTTTTTTTTCCCGTATCGCGTCTTGAGATATGGATGTTTGCGCCCTTGACCGGTTTCACCGCTCAGTAACTCGTCTGCCTCCGGATCTGGTTGGAGTACCCCCTGGCGGCCTACACCATTTCTTACAGGAGGACCTACGGCCGAAGATTTTTCTTGTGTCCCTCGCCGTATTTGAGGATAGATGGGCCACCAAAATCGTGCCGTATTTAACCGTGGATGAATTGGCCAGCATTCGATGCTGTATGCGAATAATTGTTGATCACGTCGTAAGCATTCCGTCCGTTGGAGGCAACAGGTGTCTGAAAAAAATTTTTGGGCAGTATCACGCCGCGCGGTTGCGGCAGAACGAATTGCGAGCCAATTTCAGCCGCCTGAACACCCCGTCGGAGGCATCGTGGATGTTTTATCTCGTTCTCGTCCTCTTGCGCTGCGTGGGATTCGACGGAGACACTCATGGCACATCCGTTAGCGCGTCCAGCTTGGACATGGCCGTGGCGCAAGTGGAGTTCTTTTTCGCCCGCTGCGCAGAAACGTTCGCGCTACATCAACGAGTGGACCAATCCGGCGCATTGGAGTACGAGGAATACGACCCTCATCATGCTATCCCGGCGTATTTTTCCGTGCGGCGCGAGGTTTCGACGTTCCACCCTATTCGCACAATGCCGCGGACTCCGCCGATCTTCGACGTGTCTCCCGACCCCCTGTCCTGGACAGAAACGGAGCACATTATCGAGGCGTGCGTAATCGCGATGTCCCGTATGGAAGGAACCATCGAGGTAGAACGGAGTACGGGCGGCGACGTTATCCGCGTTAGTCGGGAAAGTATTGGCATCATCATGGCTGATATGGTAATTTCCATGCCTGCGTCTTCGCTCATCGTGCCTTCAATATTCCCATAGGAGCCATTAACGGAGAGTCCCGGGCGGGAAGTCCTGCGGACCATATGCTCGACCTTGAAGCTACCCCTTGGGTTATGAAGGAGGCCCGCGTTCGTAGTATGAGTGGTCATTTCCTCTGCCGGCTTTCCGTACGGATCTTCTGGGCCGGTACCCGTAATTTCAATTCCCGTATGGCGGATCGATCGGTCCTGCGTAGATCCTGATGTGGTGATCGAAAATGTTCCGTACGGTGGTTACTGCCCGGATGCGGACAAGAATTATCGCATATAATTCCGCATGGAATTCCCCATCTCGATATGGATCCCGTCTTCCACAAACTTTTGCACCTGAGCCGTTTTGAACGGCTCGTGAAGTGCACCGAACCATTCTCCACGCCTAATCCTGACTTCCCTGTCTCGGAGTCGTCGCCGTTGCATATGAATCGATACCTTCTCGCCACCATTCGACCATTCGTTTACTTCGTGCAAGGCGCCGTGGATCCCACGTTCAAAGGGGACGCGCCGTACGTGTCGTTATCTGGTGCAGAGCTAGCTGGTGTACGGAAAATTCTCATCCATTTGGCGGTGTGAGGCTGGTGTTGGTGCTACGCCCTGCACACCGCCTCATGGCCCCTCCAAACGAAGCTGAAGAAGACACTTACCGGAACACGCTCGATTAGGAAACGTGGATACCGCATTCAGGACAAATCGTCCAGACACTCAGCAAAGCACTATACACCCCCGGAAACAAGGTGCAGACGTTCGCTACTCGCACAGGACGCCGTTCCCCTCCTTCTCGCTCCTCGAGATCCCGCAGACGGTACTTCCCCCGAAACCTACAACCGAGCCCCACCAGCCGAATCGCAGCGTACCAAAGCTACCTGGACGAACTACCACCACCCCTACTGCGCGACGAAACACGTTTTTCCCATGAATGACGCCTCCACGCGGTCCCGCAGCGCCTCACCCCGCCCTCGCACCTAATTATACCGTAATACTTCCCCGGACAAAATGGACGGAAAGCGCTCCACATGGGCGCACTCTCGGCAAACCAAGGAAAATATCAAATACCGTCTTCGGACGAATCCTCCAGCTATCAAATCACCTAATAACCGTCCGGCCAAAACTTCCAGGCAGCTACCTGTTCCCAGAAACCCTCAGCACCGCGTGCTACAAGGCGTTTCCAGGCACGAGAGGCGCCTCGAGGCAAGGATAGAGGGATATAAAAGGAGAAGCGAAAGTAGGAGGTAGTCAGTCAATTACTGGGCTTCGTTCCCTCCCCCACTTGTACCCCCACAAGTAATTCAGTCCTCGTTCACGCATTTGACCACTCTCACTTGTCCCTCACCGGGCCACTTTACTCTCATACCCCTTCTGCAAGGTGCCCCCCATCACAGGCATCCCAAGTCTAAACGCCAGCAAATCCTCATAATCGACACTACCTTCGCAGGCATCACGCCGTGTGGAAGACAAGACGAGGGCGATTTGTACCAGAAATCATCACGGATAAACCGCCGCCCGCACCACCGAATAATCGAGACTCAGGCGTCGTCGTAGACTATCGCGGTACCTCCTACGGGTTTTACCAAGCCATCGAATCAGCGCACGTTCAACAGGGGAGAAGCGCGGAAGAGATAGCGAGCGAGAGCTACGGGATCCAGGAGACTAGGAGACCCTGATAGGAATTCTAGGACGAAGGAAACAAGTATTCTCATTCTAACCATTCAATAGCTAACACAGGCCGATACAAGAAGAACGAGATCGGTATCACGGATATAATTTCCAGGAACGTTCCGAGTCGCAAGCAACGACCGACCGCCCGGATTTAACGATATAGAGTTACCTGGAAACATCTTCCAAGGAGCCCTTCCCCCACACACACACACAATCCAGCCTTCTCTTGGCACCCCACACACACACACACACACTTCACGAGGCATTAGTCTAAACCAGAATTCCCTACTATAATCACACTATATAAAATCCCCAGAGGCCGAGCATGTCGTTATTGAAGAGGAAAGTCGCACAACCCTCCAATAGCTACACCGCGGTCTGCATTACAACTGGTGACCACCGCAGGGGATTTTTATCGTGGATTTTAGAAGGAAACGGAACCTAGACGCTGCCAGGCAGAGCGCGTTATCCAAAACGCCTCCCCGGAAAACCAGGAATTCGAACAGCAGGAATATATTCCAAGAGATCACTCTCGCACAGAACGATCCAACAGCAGCTGCTTCCACGAGCACCCTCACTCCGATCGTACAGGAGCCAGACGTCAGCGACTCCCCCTTGACTTCAGCACATTCCTCCCCTAACCCCGAACCAACGTCTCTATCCCCGGAAACAATACCCGACTCACTTCCCATCACTTCCGAATCCTCGATCACAATCTCGACCGAATCGAACTTAACAACTTCGCAAACACCCGAAGTTATCCCCGAAGAAACCATGGCAAAAATGTTACCCGGACGAACTGCCCGAGGAGCGCCTTCCTTCGATGGAACGGCGAAAAACCTTAAACGGTACTGGGAGGACGTCGAAGAAGTAACCGAGTCCTGTGAAAGAACCACGGATAAAGACAAGATAAAGGCGGCGTGCCGATATATCGAATATGACGATGAACTACTCTGGACAGGGTGCGCCAAAGACGGGTCCACCTGGGACGCCTTCAAGAGGGAGGTGGAGAAATTATATCCCGGAGCGGACGGCCACAAAATGTTCACCATAAACGACTTGGACAAGTTCGTTACTGCACGAGCGTCGAAGAAAATAACCTCGAAGGAAGATTTGTCCGAATACCATCGTCGGTTCCAAACTATCGGCAATCACCTCATCAAGGAGGGAAAGTTGACGGAACTAGAAACCCGACGGGAATTCCCCAAGGGAATCAATGAGGACTTCCGCGGAAAAGTTTATCGGCAACTCCAGATAACTCAACCCAATCACGTCAGCGACGTTCCATTCAAAATAATCGACATGGTGGAAGCCGGAGAATATATCCTGGATGGACCAAAGTTCGCCGACGATCCCTTGGAGACAGTCACGATAAAGAAGGAGATCGTAGAGCTCAATGATACCATGGCCAAGTTCAATCAACAGTACCGCGTGGACATGCAGTCCCTCACGGCCGCAGTACACCAGAGAAACGTTATTCCAGCAAGACCAGCTTATCCTGTTTTCCAAGCTACGGCATTAGAAAACGCGCCTCCCCCGCAGCCGGCTTACCCACCCCCTGATAGGCAGGGAGGACAGTATAACGGGCCCTATGGTGGAAGAGATAACGGGTACCCTCAGAGGAACGAAGGGTACCATCAGCCGAACGGAGGATATCCCCCGAGGGACGCTGGGTACCACCCACGTAACAACGGATACCCACAAGGTCAAGGGTACGGTCCGCGACAGCAGTGGCCGAACAACGGAATTCAAGGAGGCAGCATGTTCCCGCCTGGAGAATGCGGGTTTTGTTCTACTCAAGGGCATTTCCTGAGGGAATGCCCGGTAGTTACCGAATTCATCCGAAACGGAAAATGCTTCAGGAACGTGGACAACAAGATAGTCCTACCTAACGGGCAATTTATTCCGCGAGGAACGCCCGGCAGGAACCTGATGGAGAAAATCGAGTCCTGGAATAACCACAATCCTCCTCCGCCTCCGCCTCAGAGGGCCCAGCAGCCACAAACCTTCGAGAGAGATCAGCCGCCGCACACGGTAGCGGCTATGTCATATACCACCTGCCAGCAGGCTGAAACCCTGTCGTTTGGGCGCCTCTCCTTGGTGGCGGAAGATATGTCCGGAGACGAAACTCGGGTATGGGCGCAATCGCAGACCAAACCGAAGGGGAAGCCGGAGGAGATCGTCAAGAAAGGTCCGCCACCGAAATCGGCCATGAAGACAAACCAGGCGCCAGCCGGCGGACCCAGACCAACCGCAGCTAACCCGCCTAGGCCGCTTCCGCCAGCAGTCTCTGACCGGACGATTCCTCCGCAACCCGCGTTCAAATACCAAGCGCCTATTGAAAACCCGGAGCTGATTCAAAAAGTGATTCAGCGAACCTTGGGTTCGCAGGTCACTATCAGTAACGAGGAATTATTGGCCATTTCACCGGACATCCGGAGGTTCTATAAGGAGAACACCGTTACCCGACGTCTTCCCACGGTTGAATCTGGGATGTTCGAGGAAAAAGAGGCTTTAACGCTTTCCTACTCTCAAGGAAGAACGTTTAATACCTTTCTTTTGACAGCATCCCCAATAGACTCGCTAAGGGTGATCGACATGCTAGTAAACGACACGCACAAAATTACCTGCACGCTCGACCAAGGGTCGGAAATTGTGGCGATGAATCGTAACGTCTGGCAAAGCCTGGGAGTCTCCCTTTCCCCGGAAAAGACCTTAACGATGGAATCCGCCGACTCGAATCAATCGGTAACGGCAGGGGTGGTAGAGAACCTCAAATTTTCTCTTGGCGGAATAGATCTCCACCTTCAGGTCCATGTGGTAGACGGCGCGCCATTCGACATTTTGGTCGGCAGGCCCTTCTTCCGATTTACCGAATGCCACACCAAGGATTATACAGACGGTTCGCAGGAGCTCACGTTAACTTGCCCAAATACGGGGAATGTTCAAACCGTGGCTACCCGGATAAAACCTCCGAAGTCGGTCAGCTTCACCGAACCCCTCGCGGAAACCTTGCCTTTCGTCGTCAACGTCGAGGACGAGGATTACGATATGGTTTTTCCATGAGGGAGGGCAGTCCGGTGCCGAGCCCTCCAAGAAAACCTACGGTATCGACAAATTTCTGGCGGATTAGTGAGAAAAGGCGCTCCTGGACAGAAGTTCCAGGAAGAGAAAACAAGATCCCAGAACTATCATTCCATCGATTCACATCTCCTATGCTTCTATATTCCCCCATAGGCACTAATACAGCCGACTGCAAACGAGTTTTTATTCATGACCAAACGATTCAGTGGGAGATCTCGCCCCGGTACCTGGGGTATTGTCTGGCGCAGGTCTACACTTACGACGAAAAAGCGCACGCTTTCATAAACGAAGTAACGGAGGAAGAAAAAGAGAAGCCGAAGAAGAAAAAGAAGCCGAAGAAAAAGTACAAGCCGATGGCCGACAGGGTGCATTCGGTATCGGCGACGTTGCCGGAAGAATTTCGCGTCATTCGGCACTTCCCGTCTGATCCGTTGGAGGACATGCCGGTGCTGAATCCTCGGCCTGGACCCTTCCGACAAGGAGAAAGATCCACAATCTAGGACTACCAAAGAAAAAGGAAATGAGAAATAGTCCATCAAAAAAAAAAAAACATCAGCTATGCCCCCGTAGGGAATCGAACCCTAGATCTTCCAGAAAAGGTGTCTCTGAAGGTCAATATTCGGTGGAAGAACGCACCCTGCGCCACGGGAGCTTGGTTAGGCAAGGCGCTAAAAAGAAACCGCGAATATTCGAGTTTCACTCGAAAATTCGCGCTCCTTGAAGCCGCACGTGACCGCGACGCGACGCGTCGAAATTCACTCGAAGGGCAAAATTGGACAAAGTTCTTTTATTATTCCCCCTTTTTTCCCCTTAGGTTCACACGGAAGAATTCAATACGTTGTTCATTGGAACGTCAAGAAAACAAACTGATACTACTGGTGGTTACGGTATTTAGCAAAACTACCGAGGACGTACGAAACGCGAACACGAAAAACAGTACAGGCCCACGAGGGCGACGACGGAGACGACAGCAACGAGAATCAAACACGGGTACACCTCTGCTCGACCCAGCAAGGCTGGGGAGTTCAAGGGAAACGAATCAAGAGTATGCGGGAATCCGAAAAAGCAGCCCGGACGAAACTTCCACGAAGCACCAGGACCCCTACGAACCAGTATCCATCGCGTCCGCGGAAGGAGGAACGACGCCACCGCCTGAGACCGCGCCGGAAGGATTTTCCGGAGGAGCGACGACGGTGTCACTATCGAAGAGGCGATCAGCGGCGAGCGGGAGATGGGCGACGGGCGGGACGGAGCCGCGAGGAACGTCAGGAGGACAAAGCAACTTGTTCGCAGGACCGAATATGCCGAGGGCGCCCGACAACGAGGAAGAGGGCGGCGAGCGCACGCGCGGAGATGAGGCACGGGAGAGGGAAGACTTCGTACCCAGCATCGAGTCGGGCGGGGGCGACGAATCCACGGCGGCGTGCCCCGAATACGATGGAGGTGGCTCGACGGGCGAGGTCTGGGCCCCGCGTTCCCCACCATCGGCGGCGTCCGTCCCCTGCTCCTGCATAATAACGATGGAGGGCATAGACGTCTCGCGGTGAGGGCGACGCTTGGCGGAATTCCCTGGTTAAGAAACGTTGGCGGCGGTTTGGAAAGCAAAACTACCGAGGACGTACCTGCGGGTTCGTTAGAAGCCCGACGTTTCCCCTTCCGTTTCGCGCCAACGGCCACCTCGACGTCCACCACATCCTCGACTTCTTCCCCTTCTTCCCCGCCGCCGACCCCGACTCCACCATCCACCGGTTCGAAGGCCTTCGCAAGACCAGGAGGCATCGCAAACTCTGGTTTCCCAGGAGGGGCGGAAGACGGCGCCTGCGCGAGAAGGTCGTAGAAAG
>JARGYF010000015.1:600000-857227 GCA_029203975.1 Mycena vitilis
GAACACATTTGGCCGCAATGCCCGTCGTGTCCAGCGAAAGAACCTTGTAATAAACAGGTGGATATTCTGGGTCGGTGATCGACATCTTATTGAGCTGTCGAATTAAGCTGGTGACTTCCTCGGCGGTTCCAGCGGTTTGAAGGGTCTTTCCCTTGCTGGTCCCGGCGACAGTGGAAGGTGTCTTCTTCAACTTCTTCTTGGCTTTCGCCTTCTTAGCGCGGGCTTTGGCTCGATGCTCTTAGCGCGGGCTTTGGCTCGATGCTTCCTGCGGTATGTCTCATAATCAGAGTCGTCGCTGTCTTCCGACTCCTCTTCAGATTCAACGTCCGTAGTATCGCTGTCCAAATCCACACCATAATCTGCAGCATTAACCACCATGGCTTCCGCGCGATTCCTGCGGAAGTACCATTCAGCTGCGACATTGATCTCGCGAACTGAATATTGGCGATTAAAACTGCGCGTGGGGTTGAGCTGATTTATTCGCTGCTCCAAGGTGCGACGTAAGTCTAGTTGTATCCCCAACCAGAAATAGACGTCGTAATTGACTTGGGTGATGTGACCTTGCTGCAGCAATATTCCAGCCATGGTCTTGTATTTGATGAAATATTTCTTCCATTGCGAGAGGTTATGGAAGGGCTTGGACTGCGTCTTCAACGTATAGGTCGCGATGTCACTCGGCTTATATCTAGAAGTGGCTCGGTCTGCGTCGTAACTTTGCAGTATTTCACGACGCAATTTGGGCCAGTTCCGTTGCTGATAATATTTGGAAGCGCGAATGAATCCTTGTACGTCTGGGGCACAATAATCCAAGATCAGCTTGCATTGATCAGTAAGATCTGTTACATGGAATTTCACAAGTAACCGATCATAATGCGCAATGAAGTATTCCACCTCAGCATGATGCCCGCGGAACAGTTTGGGTGCGTCCTTGCTTCCTCGCAAAGGCATATCCAAGACCGTGCGCGTAGAGCCTGAGCCGAAGATGGGCACAGAACTCTTCATGCGAGATGGCGGTGGAGGTTCTGAAGCCGACGATGATGCATCGTCTTCAGAGGAAGAATAGGCGGCATCCTGCGAGTCATGTTCCGAGTCAGGGTTCCCTGTTTGGAATTGAGACGGATGGAGACGGGCGTTGGATGACGTCAGATTGGGGAAAGGAAGATGGGCGCGGCGTGCCGGATTAACGAACTGCGTCATCGGTGGCGGTGCTGGCCCAGAGTCTGGAGCGGGCATTTGTAAATCTGGAAGCATGCTTGTCGAAGCTTCTGGATATACATTAGCCTGAGAATGGTCGTTGGTTAAATGCATGGTGGTGGTGGAAGTCGTGGGGGAGTTTCGTGGAAAATACGAGTCGAACTTGACAAAAGAGGGAAATTATATGAATATAATCACCCCCTGCGGTGGTCACCAATGATGTCAAGCGTATTATTGGTTAATACAGGAGGTCCACTGGGATTGACTTTGTCCGAGTGTTTCTCCAAAGGTTCGAATTTCCCTAAGTTGTCAAAATGTCTCTAGAATGCCTCGAAGTGCGAAAGCGTATCAAGGGACGAATCTGACGAAGGCGGAGGTCGGCGAGTAGATGGTTGGGAGTGCGGCGAGTAGAACGAGCTTACTTGTATAAACGAACTAACAAGTGTGCTCGAAAGGCTTTCAATAAAGTGGCAAGGCTCTCGTCCAAGGTCGCAATGACACGAGGATTGGGTGGTGAGAATAAATGCTTTGTCAAATCAAAGAAAACGCAAGGGAGGCAGACGATAGAATGAGTATACAAGTAGACGAATTCCACAAGTGTACTCAGGGAAGGTGGCGTAGGGGTAGTCGTAGGGTGAACAAACTAATAAAACCGTGTTTACTAGTTTAATTCGAGAGCGAAGGAACTTATAAGAATCCGAGTGACACTTATAAGCTCAAAAACGTGGTGAATACTGAGATCGCACAGTAAACACAAAAGCGTGGGGCGTGGTGAATTCTGAGATCGCACAGAAAACACAAAGACGTAGGGCGTGGTGAATACTGAGATCGCACAGTAAACACAAAAGCGTGGGGCGTGGTGAATTCTGAGATCGCACAGAAAACACAAAGACGTAGGGTGTGGTGAATACTGAGATCGCACAGTAAACACAAAAACGTAGGGCGTGGTGAATTCTGAGATCGCACAGAAAACACAAAAACGTGGTGACTACTGAGATCGCACAGTAGGCACAAAAACGTGGGGGCGTAGGACGGAGATTGATTCGTAGGTGGGTTATTGGTTTTTTTTACAGGAGTATGCGAGCTCTATTTATACTGTAGGTAAATAATGAGGTCATATGTATGGTTTCGTATGGATTATTCTATCTATGATGTCATTGTTCCATCGTATTCCGTATAATGCCATTGTTCTTGAGCGATGGCATCATTATTGTCTTTTCCTCCATTGTTCTTGGGCGATGACGTCACTGTGCATCTCGCCATTGTTCCAAGCGATGACATCACTGCTTCTAGCGGTGATGTCATGACGTGCGAGGCCTCTAGCGATGTCGAAGGACAGCGCAGGAAGGTGATTTCCAGTTTTACCAATTTTATCCATTTCTGAGGAGTCGGATTTTTCCATCATCAATTTCATCCTGAGTCCAAACACTTTTGGCTCATGACAGCGGTGAGCGCCATTCTAGGACTTTGGAAGTCTTGTCCATGTCCACATGTAATCCTCGGTCATCTATACGATGTCCAAGGCAGTCCATGTCTTTGGAATAAATGTCGCACTTTTTCTTGCTGAGGAATAGTTTCTGCTCCCGGAGCCGCAAGAACACCAGTTCTAGGTGTTGCTCGTGCTCCTCCACAGTGTCGGAGAATATGAATATGTCGTCCAAGTACACATGTATGTAATCGCCAATGATGTCCCGAAATATCCAGGTCATCAATCGCTGGAATGTAGCGGGCGCGTTACAATCGCCCTGCTGCATCACGCGCGATATGGCGGTTCCAAATGGGGTGGAGAAGGCGGTCTTCCAGATGTCCCTGTCGATAATCCTGACCTGTTCGTAGGCATCGGACATGTCGATCTTCGTGCGATGCTTCGCGCGAGCGACGTCCATGCGTATCGAATCTTGGTCGGGAAACAGGGTGACATCCTTCACCGTATTGTCATTCCGCTGCCGTGCATCCACGACGGTACGGAGTTTAAGGTCCTTCTTCGGTATGCACAGCAAGGGGGCGGCTTGGGGCACGGGAGTCATTTCCCACCAGCCCGCCTCAGTGTAGCGCTGAATCTTGGCCCGCAATTCGGGCCTAAGGGATTCTGGACACCTTGGTAAGTGGAAGTTGTACTGGGCGCCCTCGTCGATTAGATTAATCTCGTGGTTTATTTCCCGGAGAGGGGGAAGGTCTAAGGGGATAGGGCCCATGAGATCCGCACATACGTCGAACCAGCGGGCCCTTGATTCCCCGAGTCGCTTTGGGGAGTCGTCTTCCCCTCCTTCTCGGTTCTGCTCAAGTACACGAGCGCTCCTCATTTGAAGGATGTGCGTCGCCTCCTCCATGGCTTCCTCGCACAGTCCGTGTGGGTCATCGTCCCCCATAGCCGATACTTGGCTTTGGGAGGAAGGGAGGGAGATATGATCTCTCGTGAATAGCCCAGGCATCGACTTTGAATGTCGGCGGGCTGAGTCTTCGAGAAAAGTGTCAAGAGGACGGTCGAGAATGCCAAATGATAGTGTCGTAAGGTATTCTTCTTCCGTCTCGTCATCTTCCTCGTCGTAGTCCCCCTTCTCGCCCGGATGTAGCACGTCGCTGAACATCAACATGAGCGTGATAGGCGAACTCGTGTCGTCGCATTCAGATTCAAGCATCAGGATCATAGGATGGTCCCATGGTAGGCTGGGAAGTGGGGCTTGTTGGTAGCCCTCATCTTCTATCTCTTCTACTGTGGGCCGGCGGGAGTTAAATGTTAAATGGTGGGGACTCGAGAGTCCCTCATTATATTCATCCTCTCGTACAAGTACCCAAGGGTGTCCCTTGGGAAGTGTAGGTAGTGGGGTATGCAACATATCCTCGTCGGCCACCTCCTCAATCGTGGGTGGCGGGCAGTGCTTTTGGTCACTGCCCAGCGCTCTTCTTCCGAGTCAGATGCCGGTAGTCTTCGTATAAGTCTTGGGTTTCCGAGTGTCGATCAGCGAGGCCTCCTCAATGGTGGATAGTGCCTTAAGGACATGGCCGTTGGCGAACCGGATTTCCCGTTTGCCAAAGTCCAAGACGACGTGGTGCTTGTTCATCAGGGGCGTCCCAACGACTACATCGTAGCGGTCGAGGTGAACCTGATCGAAGTACCGCCATCCCTTGATGCCTCCAAACTCCACGGGTACGCGGGTGCCATAGCTGATTTTCGATCGGCTCCCCACGCATCCCAGTTGGAGTACAACTTGGTCAGTTAAGGGGATGTGTACGCCCTTAATGGCGTTGGTAAACTCGGGTGTCATGGAGTCGGTGTTGCTCCCGGAGTCGAATAAAGCATAGGCCATAGTATTCCCAATTTTGATCAGGGCCGAGAGACAAGCTATCCCTTTGCTGGGGCGGGTAGGCTGGTCCATTAGCCCGATGGCCCCGTTCGTAGTAGGAGGGGGAAGGGATCGGGGCCGTCGTATCGTGGCCACATGCTCGATTCTCAGCGCAAGCATCTGCCGCCGGTATCCAGGCCACGCGCGTTCGTTGTCGTCCTCTGGGTCCAACGAGGCCAGACCCTCGTGGTAGACAAGACCAGGGAACAATGTGGGAACACGATCTGGGAAGCCGTTGATATCACGAATGATTTCACCAGCCCCGTTTCGCTCCTCCCGAGCCTCTTCTGTAATCCAGTCACGAACTTCGCCTGGAGTAACGTGTGCCTCGCGAGCCCTTTCCAGTATGGCCTCCCTCAACGCCGCCTGATGCTCATCCTGGAACATCGGGTGGCGAGGGTGGAATGGCGGGAGTGGGGAGTTCACCACGCTGAGGTTCCCGTCCGCGTCCACGTACGTAGTGATACGCTCAGCGTCCCGTGAGGTATTGACCACGACAGAGCGCAGTACTACTTCTGGGTAGGTGCTGGCAGGGACGCCCAGGTCATCACTGGACACTGGACTGGCTAGGGCCATATCCAGGTCCTCAGACGAGAGCATCGTGGTATCTATCGTCGAGTCGTAGGACTCGACGAGCGATGACGATGGCTCGCTGGGGCCTGTCGAAAGCGACGTAGCTTGGGAGTGGGGGCTGGGATTTGGGGCCATACTGAAGTCGGCCACCCTTCTCAGCTCAGCCCGCTCGGTTACTGGATAGTAGTCGTCGGATTCGTGGGGCGAGCCCGGGTAGCTCGGGGGGCTCGATACAGGAGGGGACTCCGCTGGGGATTGTGGACCGTGAGTGTGGGCAAACTCTTCGCGTGCTAACAAGCGGCGCGTGAGCTCGTTCTCCACTGCGCGGAGTGCTGATTGGGTGCGGCCTAGTCGGCGCTCGAATAGATGCGCTCCCATTTCCATGTCCTCGACTAATCTGACGTTCCAGGTGGCTGCAACATTCAGAATGTCGGGGACGCTGGAGTCGGACCCCATCGGAGTATCCCGAAGTCGGTCGATATATTGGCGCGCTTCAGTGCGGCGCACAATCATTTCGTCGAGGAGCTGCAGGAATCTACGCAATTCCTCGAGTACTCGGGTTTGTACGTCCGCCTGCATATCCAGATCGACCGCAGTTGTACGCAGGTAGGCAGCCGTATATCCAAGGACAAATGGCGGCTGGGTGTTGATAACCGCGGCCCATTCTTGACGGGCCCGGGATTCTACACCCACTGCCTCGATTGCGGCTAGCTCACGGGCAGAGTGGCCGTTATAAGGCCCATGTCCCAATCGCTCGTGGAAGTCAGAGAGTAAGGAGTCATACGCGACTGGTTCCGGGGCGTCAGCCTCGCCCTCTGGACTCCATTCGGCGTACCCGTCATTTGGGGTGGCCACTACGTCCGCGTCCATGAGGGCGTACCGAACGTTGCCCACCAGTGCGTTGGGGCGAGCGGCAAATGACAAAGGAGGCGCGTCTGAGTCGGGCTCTACGCGCAGGGAGTAATATTGCCTTACACGCATCGAGCCTGACCGGACCAGGGGCTCTTCTGCCTCATCGTAAATTTGTGCGAGGTCAGGGGCCTCGTTGGGGTCGGGCTCATATCCGGCCGCATCAGCGTCGGCGGGGTAATTGTCGAGGTCGGGGTCGGGGTCGTTATCAGTGTACTGCGAGCCCTCGTATCCACTGTACAACCCCTCAACTTCGTCGGGGTCACTGGACAAGGGCTCCGCGTCTTCAGCTTGAGGCGGATCCTCCTCGGACTTGTGTTCCCCGGCCGAGTAGCTATCCATTACCCGCTGTGCGTGTAATTGCGCTACTGGCCTGGGGCGAGTGGAGGCCGACGCGTTGTACCGGGGACATTCGGGGTCGCTGGCGATGTGGCCGACCATAGGCCCCCGGTCACTACCGTGTAAGCCGGTCCGCAAGTGCATAAATCAACGCCCGAAATGACCCTTATCCCGGTCCGTAAAACTGCATAAATCAGCTCTGAAACTGACGATGTCCCTCCCAGGCAGCATAAATCGCGCGCAGCGCGAGGTTTTTTTTTTGAGTCAAGCATAGCCATGTGCCGGGAATTGTACTTGCGATGAAGCGTGTAGGACAAGCCAAATCACAGAACAACATTGAACAACAACACGTCAAAATTTTCACCGCACCCTCTACACTTCCTCTGATGGCCGATGTCATCGAAGTCCACACAGACGTTCTATTTGATCCTTCCAAATGGATTGGCGCTCACAAGATATACAAGGACGTCCCTATTGAGGTCTCCAATGCTTGTATTGCTGCGCGAAAAATTCCTCCTATTGTCACGGCAAAATTTCCCCACCCGACTCTCCCAGTCTCCGAGTTCTTGGAAGTCAAGCTCCCAGCCATTTATTCTAGCCCGAGCAAGTACCGGACAAAAGACTGGTTCAGCACAGATCCACCCAATTGTGACGCTGCTACGCTCTGGTCAATTACATCTATTCCTCCGCTTTACTTCGCGCGCGACCTAGAGCTTGCCTTCCCTCAAAAATGGCTCAATGGGGCCCTCTCGATACAGGACCCTCACAATAAACCATTCTGTCTGCCCCTGTCAGCCATCTCATTTTATCTCAAAATTCACGACCTCCACGCCGCCCAAGAAAAATGGATAGAAAGCGTGGAGTGGGCACGAGATGAGATCCCTGACTGCAACCCCGATATTTTCTTATCTGTTGGATGGAATGCGGTGCACCCTGGGGCTCCCGACGGGCAACTCGATTGGACACGCCTCGCCGGAGACGAATGGCTGTCCGGTCAAATTATCGATGCCATGGCGGCAGACATACAATCGCGTGTCGCCGCAATCCCTGATTTGGACGCGTGTGTAACGGTCGCCCCCCTGTCGTTTCAACGAGCGATTGTTGCGGTTTCGACGCAGAAATCACCCAGCAAGTATACCACGCGTCTGCTGCAGGGCTACAAGGACTCGGTGCATGCTGGAAAATCTCGCTTGTACTTCCCACTTCATGTGAACGGCAACCACTGGATTGCCTTTTTTATCGACTTTGTACGACGGGTTTTTGGACATGGTATGCTCAAAGTTCCGCACTTGTCCCTCACTCAATGATATGGCAGGCGACTCGCGATCACATGCGGTGAAATTCGCAGCCGGCGACTTTAATTCCCATCTCCGGAAATGGTTGGAAAGCTCCTTCCCTGGCACATTTACAAACCTCGGTGATATTATGCCTCACGCCCACCAGCTCGATTTCATCCATTGCGGCATTTACTTCGCCAATACCACCGAGCACGCGATATTTAGAACCCCAATCATCACATCGCACCAGCTCTGTAGACCTCTCCGGATGCACTGGCTTCAAACGCTCCACCAAAACGCGCGTTTAGCCTCAGTAAGCCCTCCTTTTCCTGCCTATGTCTGTAGCTTATATATCCAGGGCGATGCAACACCTCTTTTGACGAACCACAACTTTCCCGACCTCGGTCCGGAGGATTTTTTTGAACAGGATATACCGCCAGTGCCAATGACTTCACCATCTGCTCCGCTCATCGCAAAGCTTATGGCAGTACCAGCATCTTCTCCTTCCCCTATCTCTCCGTCCCATTTCCAGCCGCCATCTCCTGATCCCCCCCTTCTTGTATCACCACCGCTCCCGCCCAAAAATAAAAACAAGGTCGCTGGCAGTGATGCCAGCTCGGCCACTGCCCATCCCCACTTTCCTCACCACGGATAAGAGCCCAATCTCGCGACTCACACTTGTGGAACAACGGAAGCGCCATTGCGCCGGAACTCGAGTGAACTCAGAGAAAACCCGAAAACCAGAAACAAATGTCGAGTACGCGGGCGGGAAATTCTCCCTCAATCATGCTGCACATCAGCTCAAGGAGGGGCTTCAACAGAGCGAGGGCTTGCGCGCAGATACAGTCTTTCAGAAGGCTCGCTATCGCCGTTGGATTGTAAGTGGACGGACAGTTACCTGGGACACGGGTTTGCGACTCCAGCGGGCTTTGACCGGCGCCCTATACGGTGCGTGGTTGATCAAGCTCTGAGACTCCTCAACTGACCATATTCCATACACAGTTCCCAACGCCACGGTTCCCAATCTTCGGTTCCGAGGCATTACCGCATTGACACCACTCAAACTCGGCGCGCTTGTGATCATGCATAGCGGTCGCCGGCCGTATCTGGGCGAGGTTCTCGGGATCTACAAATACGGGTCCATCTCGGGGAATCACGAGAGTTTCACTGACGCAGAAACCGCGGAAGGATTGAGCTATCTCAGTCTCCGTGTCTATGAACAGGTACACAGTTCAATTGACGACATTCTATCTTACTAATAGTTTCATATTCTCTAGCTCGACCTCGTGCCCCCGCGCAATCTTTTCCAACACATATCCCCATCCCTGGTGCAGCAGGGACATTCCCTCCCATTGTTCACGCATGCACCAATCTCGGAGCTAGTGTATCTGCTGACCGGCGCTCGCATGTTCAATGTCGGTCCAGAATTGCACAGCATCTCTGCTGGTGACGCCGGTTGGGAGCGTTGGGTCGCTCTGAGTTCGGACGCACTCGCTCATTTGTTTGATCCCAACGCTCCTGTATCAGATGCGGGCTCCGACGAAGAGGACTATGAAGAGCCGGATGCAGCGAGCACCTCAAAAAAGCGCAGGCCGAAACCTCCCCGTGGCACCATCAAGAAAGCTAAGCCCGCCCCGAGACCTGCCGCAAAGCGTAGAGCCAAAAAGGCACCCACTAAGGCTGTTGTTGCGCGGGGGAGCTTGAAAGGTGTACGCAAGTAGTAGGCAGGAGAGTTTTATGGCGATACGTGGTTTCAATTAAATCTGAGAGGTCCAGAAACATCTGTACGGGCTCGGGAAGCGCGTGCGGCGGCGCTGGAGCTCAAAAAAAGGTCCTGGGAAAAAAATTGAGGTTTTTCTGAACATGTCCGTCCGAAAGTGCATAAATCAGCTCGTGAGCGGCAAAATTGGGAGCATAAATCAGGCCAGATTTTTTTCAAAAGGCGGACGGGACTATAAGGTAGTGTCCGGGGGCCTCCGACCATCCCGCAACCATAGCAGGTCTTGCTGTTCTTCGGAGTGGCCCCAGAGGTTGGGCCGACTCTCGTGGTGGGAGGTTGATAGGGCGTGCGAGCCGGAGCGGGCACAGCCGGTCTTGACAGCGGCGATTGGGCAGGCGCTTGAGCTGGCCGCGGCTGGGCACGTGCGGGCGCTCTCACTCTCGTTCCTGCTCCCACCACTCGGGCAGTGGCAGGGACCGCGCTTGACGTGGTCCCGCCCCGCATCTGCCCCTTGGCGTCAATAACCGCGCGTGCGTGGTTCTTGAGCTGAGTCAAGTTGGTGTACTCTGCTTGAAGGCCGACTTTAATCAACTCGTTGTAGACGTCCGCTGGAATGAGCCGCATGAACCGCTGGCGTACGGAGAACTCCGAGGGCGGTTCTCTCATGCGCTTTGCGGTTCGTACAAGCTCGCTCACGAGGAACTCGATGCCGCGGGCGGGATCGTACCGCACGCCTTTGTACACCTTCGTGGCGCGCATGGCCGTAGCCGATGTGACAAACCGACGGTACATGGCGCACACAATCGGGGTGAACTGGTGTGGGATCTTGCTAGTACCGCGATCAGGTTCAACGTCCGTGTTGAACCAATCGCGGGCATGGCTCCCGAGTGAAGTCTTGAGATACAAGATTCTATTTTGCTCGTATTTCGGGCCGCCCATAGAGTACGCCTGCAACCAGGTGCACAGTGCGCCGAACCAGTTCATGAAGGTTTCGTCGTTATCCTCCCCGTTGTACAATGGGGGGTCCTTGATTTTGGGCGTGCGGGGCGGGGCTTCCATAGCCTCGCCCAGCTGCCGCAGAATCATCCGCAATATCTCCTTGCTCTTTTCCATCATGAATACCTCAAACGCAGTTTGGGTGGTCATGGGAGTGTCGGAGGAGGTGACATACCCGGACGGGGACTGATCGTAGCCCACAGTAGCGATGCTGACATCGTTGCTGGGGCCCGCAGGAGTCCATCGATTTCCTGCGCTCGACACACTGCTAGTGTCAATGAACCGCGCATCGTTGCTGGCTCCCGCTGGAATTCCGCGGGGTGCCTGCACTCGAAGCGCTGCTCGTATCCACGAAGCGGGTGGCCTTCAAGATGGAGTTGGGGGGTGCCCCAGCTTGCTGATAACCGGGTCGTTGTTGGCTCTCAGCACCCTGATAGTCGGTTGGGGCGAACACAGCGGCAGAACGCATGTTGCGGTCTATCACGGCGGTCCCTCGTCGGTGGAATGCCTCGTCCGACTCGTTGGGGTACCGTTGAAGGGCTCCGTTAACGTCGCCCGCCAGGTTGCCAAGGGGAACGGCGAGGTGAGGGGGCAAGTCACGAACAGGGGGCATCGCAACCGGTGCCCTCGGGTGTGTGTGTGCCCGTTTCACCGTCGTAATCAACAACGCCAGCTGCTCCTCAGTGGCACCGGTCACCTTCGAAATGCGCATGTTGTTCTCTATCGTGGCGTGAAGACGCGCCGTAGAGTTCATGACCGCATCGCTGAGCTCCTCGATACGTTCCGCTGTCTCGTTCCTCAGGGCTCGAATCGAGCCCGAGAGCGCAGCCAGTGTATCGTCTTGGCCGGTAACGAGTGCCGTGGTCGTCAGGAGCGCATCGCGTCCAAGCGAGATGGCTCCCCGTATGACGCTGAATCGGGACAGGTGCTCGTCCGTAAGGTCGGCGGTGCGGACGTCCGTGATTAGGGCAGCGACAAGACTCTCAGTGTTGAAGTCTGGGTCCGCTGCTGCCTGTTCGAGGTCGAATGGGGCGGCCAGTAGCGGAGCCTGGCTGCCATTTTCGGCGGAGTTGGGAGACGATGCCCATCGACGGGACAGTGGCCCGTCCTGGGGCAACACCGTCTCGTCGTCGGACACCTCCCAGGCTTCCCCAGTCTGGGGGTTGACGAGGAAAGCGCCGCCTCTGCCATCCGAGCGAACCTTGAGTCGTCCGACAAACCGCGGAGCAGTATCATCCTCAGGATGTTCTTGTCCTGCTCCTGGTTCCGGTGTTTGCGACGTAGCTGTTGCAAACGAGGTAGTCCCAGTCGCCGTCGACGATGGGACCACCGGGCTGTTGCTGTTGCCAGACATTTGCAGTTTTTTTTTACTTGAAGTTGTTTTTTGTCGAAGATTTTTCTTCGTGTGAATATAGTGGTTCCGGAGAACCAGTGGGAGTTCAAAAAAGTATAAGATGGGTGGATGGTTCTTAACTGTTCACCCAGATTGAACTATACCGGTCTCTATATTCAATAGAAGGATCGGGCGTTCAACGGTAGGATGGTAGTTAGATGCCCTTATTCCCGTTGGACGCCCGATATTATACTAGAACAAATATCGTATAAACAAGTAATAAAAGATAGGCCCAGGTGTGGGCCGTACCATTGCGTATGTGTTACACGACGATCATTTCCATAATTTTGTCTCGTTGCAGTGCCGGTTGTCAAGCAATGTAATTGGGGTCAAACGAGGTCAAACGAGATAGATGAAGGACAGCAATTTTATTGGCGGGCAATGGAACTATTCTACAATACGAGAAACTACAGATCAGACGCCAGTTGCACGCCAGGGGCCGCGACGCTTGAAAAAAAAAATTGAACTCTCAAATTGCCGATGACGCTGTGTCCGTGTGGGCCTCGAATGTCCGACAACGGCCACCGAGGTCGTTTATCCGGTGACAGAGAATCTGGCAATGAAGTAGCAAGAGATGTAGAAATTAGAACGCAGCGTACCGATGGCAGATGACAAGCCCGTGTCATCGGTTTCAACTTGAGGGGAAAAGAGGAGGAAGCTGGACAGCAAAGGGGTGGGCGGAGAGAGAGACTCGAGAGTATACGGCGTAGTCAGCGGAACCGCGCGCCTTTTATATGTGTCCCTAACGCCGGTCGGCAACGGACTTGGTAGTTTTCTCATGTTTCTCTGGACCTTGAGGCGGAAGCGGTGTTGAAATGTGAACATCGCGACAGCGCGATGTCCGCATGATGGAAATAGATGTGATGGTGTGAAAAGACGCATGCGGTTCTGAAAAGATGCATGCTGTCCGCGCGACTAAGCGAGACTTCGATCTCTAGCCGCGTCTATTGCAACGTGACCGTGTCTGTAGCGGTCTATCAGTGGTCTATCGGTCTGTACGTGTCTGTGCTAGAACTCCCCGGTCTATGTGGAAACTGAATGTCTACCCGGCCAGAATGTGTTTCCAGATGTAGTTTACATTTGTATACCGCGCCTCTGTCTAAATACAAGACTGAGGTAGACTAATCTACCACGGCGGGTCGTAGGGTGTATTAATGTGGTTTTCTCGCCATTTATCTCTCCGGACTGTGTTTGCGGGGGAGTGGGGCCGCTTCGAAGTTCGCGGCCGATTCGCCAAGGCCGGACGCGCGTGGATCAGCGAGCCGGTCTGCGAATCAGCCGTGAAATGTCTGCGAGCCCCCAAACCTGACGACATATTTCTTGCTTCCGTTCGCGTCTCGCTCCTCGCTCAGGCAGACGACCTGCTCATTTTCTCCACATCTGCCCGGGGACTTCAAGTCAAGCTTGTGACACTGGAGCAGTGGTGCGCGCGCAACTTCATCCTGATAAAGATGGTCAAAACCATAATCTTGATCTTTGGGAAGACGGCGCTCCCGCTCCCAGTCTTCATGCTCGGAAAGACCAAGTTGAAAATCAAACTGGAGGAGAAATATGTTGGCGTGATGTTCAGAACAGACACATCAAATATGCTTGCTGCCCATTACAAGGCCGAGGCACGAACGGCGCGATATTGTGGACATCGGATCATGGCGATCGAAGATATGACTGGGCGGCTATTGCCGCAAGAGCTTAAAGAACTGTTCATGGGAAGAGTGGACTGTCATCTCACGCACGGGGCGGAAATCTGCCCCAACAGCGAGGACGTTCATGTCAAACAACTGAGCAAAGTTCAAATACGGTTTCTTCGGCAAATGTTGAACGTTCATCCACGATCCGCAATTGCGCCTCTATTCACGGAAACTGGGATAACTCCAATCCGAGTACGACGGCTCCTAATCATCTTGAACCACCTAATTTATTTCCTGGGCCTCAATAAAGGTGACTACGCTCGTGCTGCACTGGATAGTTCTTTAGAACTATGTGCAGTTGGCAAAAGCTCCTGGGCAAAGGATCTAATAAAGGCCGCATCAAGACTACCATTCTCATGCCCCGTCCTTGTTCTCACAAAAATGACATCCATAGACGATGTGAAGAACTACGGCAAAACGGTTGACATCCTTATGAAGGAATGGTTACAGGACTCTGTCGACTCAAATCCAAAACTCTACCTACTTCATGGACGACTCGAGCAACAGAAGGACGGACCACCCACTCGAATTGTTTTGAAAATGCGCCACTACCTAATATTGGTGAAGACTCAAGTACACAGAGAGGCATTGACATCTCTCCTGCTGTCTACTCATCAGCTGGCCGTCGAAATTCTTCGATATGTGGACCACGCGCACCCGCCCGTGCCAAGGTCGGGACGTTATTGTAGGTTCTGCGAAACGGAAGTGGAAACTCCGGAACACGCGCTGATCAGCTGTACATCTTCGGATGCCCTGAATGAGCTTCGCGCCGCTTTTCTGGTTCAACTCTTTCGCAATTCCCCAGACCTCCGCGCCCCCATGCTTGAACTCTCCAACACGGAGTTTTTGAAAGCCATGATTTTCTCTCGACCAAACGTTGCACTCGTCGCTAAATTCGCGTACACCGCCCTCGAACTGTTCTATGCTGTCCCTGTCTTACGTCCTTGAGTTCTGGGAGGTACCCAAGTGAAATTACTTCTCTATTTCCTTTTAGTTCTACCGCGGCGCGTCGATTGATTGTGACCGTGAGCTCGGCTACGGGGTGATGGAGGAGTCCAGGGACCGTAGTGTACATTAGTGCCTGTACACTCAGATACTTCCTGGGCCCCGGCGTTCCTAAGCGGGACCGTGCCGTGTAATCCTACCTACCTACCTACCTGGGACGCGGTGGGGCCCCAAAGAGGAGGCGACCCGAAACAGCCCACACGGAGCTAGTCTGAAGTTAACCGCGCCACTGATGGTTGGAGGTCGACATCGTTATGTAAATATTGTGGCGGTGCTCACCGTTTGATTTTTCTTTTCCGTTGTTCCAGCACTCAGAACATTAAATTGCTCAATCCTAAGAGACAGAAGCGGCTCTATACTCCTTTCAAATACTTCCGTCTCCACAGATCTACTCTCTTCAAAGCCGTTTGGACGAGGAACGAACCCGACCCCTCGGCAGCAGCCGGATCATCAAATTTCGGCATCTCTATTCCGACATGTTGCGCCTTAGATTTTGGTGGACAAGGGGGACCTATTGGGAGGATAAACAGAATTTCGATGCAATATGTGGGAAGGACGCGTCGTGGACTCACCTTCGAGACGCGACAAAATCTTGCTTACCTAACACATTCGAGCTCCGATCAAGCGGCTCGGCAAAACGACAGACTACAACAAGCGAGGTACGAGCTCATTTTTGTTGTAGCGTCTGTTTATAAGAGACTAACATGGAGCGCCAGCTCAAAGAGCGCAGCTCGCGTGACGACTCAAGAGGGACCCGAAGAACCCAAATGAGCGGGGGCGACGTGAATGAGTACTAGTCGAGGATAATTGAGATATCATTCAACATGGATGATGAGTTGTTTCCAGAATAAGGGGCAATGTTGCGTGATTATAGTAGCCTGGGGAGCAGGCAGTATTATTATTATAGCTTCCGAGGCGCGCTGCGTCCAACGATGAGGAGTGGGTGCAGCTGCACATGGGAACAAAGAATTGGAATTGGTGCAACTAGGGTAGCCTGAAGACCCCGAATGAAATGGCAGTGGATATAAGAGCGCAACTGGGGTGATTGCTCTGGTTGGCCTCTTTCGTATGTCCCCCCCCCCCCCCCCCCTCCTCCCTTGCGCCAGTACTCCTGCTCATACTCCTTGTAGATCCGGTCTATACCGGGTGGGAGAGTGGATTAGAGGTGAAGAGCGGAGAGATCTTGCGGTGGTGGGAAGTGAGCAGAATAAGAGCAGAGGACCGACGGGTGGTATGTTACTTACGCTATGCGTGTGCGATAATTATTTGTATTATTTATGGAGGCGTTGACGCGGGAGGTGCAGATAATAAGTCTAGATCTATCCGACTACATGTGTATTGGCTTGCTAAATGCGGCCATGCAAGCTTCCTTGAAGGCCTCGCTCAGTGTCGGCTGCGAACGGAAACGCGTCAGGGACAATGTAGAACAGAAATAAGGCGATACGCACATGTGCGTGGGTGGTCCGTGCAACATCCTCCGCGCTGGCGCCATATTCCATCGCAAGTACGCCCTCAGAGATCATCTCACCCGCGTTCGGGCCGATGATGTGTACACCCAGAATCTTGTCAGTTTCCTTCTCCGTCAGGATCTTCACAAAACCGTCCGTGTCGAGGTTCGTTTTGGCGCGCGAGTTGGCGGTGAAGTTGAACTTGCCGATCGCAAACTTGACACCGGCCTCTTTAAGCTCCTGCTCCGTCTTTCCAACCCATGCGACCTCCGGATGTGTGTATACTACGGACGGAATTGCGTTGTAATTGACATGGCCGTGCCCCGACTTGATGTACTCGACCGCGGCGATACCTTGAGCGGTTTGAGCTCAAACCAAACGGAAGTATAACAAGGACTTACCCTCCTCCTCAGCCTTGTGTGCGAGCATGGGCCCAAAGGTAACGTCGCCGATGCACTTAATGTTCTTGACAGAGGTGTTGAACTGGTCATCGATGACGATACGGCCCTTGTTGTCCATCTCGACGCCGATGGCTTCAAGGTTCAGACCCTCTACGTACGGGCGGCGACCCACGGCAACAAGAACAACGTCTGCGTCAAGAGTCTCCTCTTTACCACCGGCTGCGGCCTCCATCTTCAGAGTGACCTTTCCGTCGGCCTTTTCTGCGGAAACGACCTTGGTGTTGAGTTTGAACTTGAGGCCTTGCTTGGAGAGCAGACGCTGGAACTGTTTACTGCACCGGGAAATCAATATAAGTACCGCAAGTGAATGCGTGACGACGTACGCGACCTCCCCGTCGATACCGGCGCCACCGATGGCACCGAGGAATTCAACGACAGTGACATCTGCACCGAGCCGGCTCCACACACTGCCCATCTCGAGGCCAATTATCCCTCCGCCAATCACGACGAGCTTTTCCGGGACCTGCTGTAGGCTGAGTACACCAGTCGAGCTCACTATTTGTTCCTCGTCTATGGGGATGCCGCCACCGGGGAAAGGCGCGACTTCCGAGCCCGTCGCAATGATGACGCTCTTCGCATCAACCTCGGTCTCCCCGCCCTCCAATAATTGAACGGAGATGCGGGTGGGCGAAACGAACGACGCGGCGCCTTTGATGTAATCAACACCGTTTTGCTTGAAGAGAAACTCGACGCCCTTGGTCAGGCCAGTGACAGCGGTGTCCTTGGCCGCAAGCATGACGGGCAAATTAAGAGACACGCCGGAGACTGAATGTCGGGAGTGTAAGGGCTTTTTACATAGCAAGTAAGGAATGAACGCGCCGTCAATACCGCGCCGCTGCATATCATGCTGAGCTTGATGATACATGTGGGAGTTATTGAGCATGGCCTTGGAGGGAATGCATCCGACATTGAGGCAAGTTCCACCGAGTGCACCGCGCTTCTCAATGCAGGCAGTCTAGTGCTGGTCTCAGTGCGAGATCCCATGTAGTCGAGTTGATGGTTTACCTTGAGGCCAAGCTGAGCAGCTTTTATAGCAGCAACATAACCTCCAGGTCCTTGGAGGGGTAAGTTGGAACACCGCCGAAGGGAAAACGCGCGTACCTCCGCCTATGACAACAACTTCATACGGTTCAGACGGTGATGCGTAATTTCGGTGGGCCGTCCAGCGTAACCGTTGCACCGATCGCAATGAGCTCTAGGTCAACGTCAGTGCCTAGTGCCCACAAAGATGACAGTCTTACTCTCTGCCCGATTTTCTGCAGCATGGCTGGAGACGGAGTTTTTCGGAGCTTGTCAGCTTTTATTTGGCCAAGCACCGAATACCAAGCACCACCAAAGCTTTCAACGCCAGCTTCCAATTATGGCAATTTCTACACTCACAGTTCGCGCCGATTATTACAAAGCGACATATCCGCTCAAGAAACCATTCACTCTATCTAATAAGACCTTCCGAACATGGTCCACCGCTTGGCGTCCTTGCCGCAAGCGGGGCATTTCGTTTGACCAGGCACAATCGGACTCCAGCGCGCCTGATCGAAGGGGATGGCAAGGGACTTGGCTCCGGCGGATGGAGCCCGTTCATCTTGTGGCTCTGAACTGGAGACAGAGAGAAATCAGCACAAGCTCAATTGGAAGCTGACGGTACGTACGCCCTCCCGCTGCGCTCCTTGATGTCGTCTTCACATGCTTCGACTTCACACCAAGGCATGACGACGATGCATTTGTTGTCGAGAGTAGGCACCACGTCGTCCCATTTCGTGACCTCCTTGAGGCAGGAGTCATATGTCGCCTTTGCTTTGCTGAACATCTCGCTTTGAATCGTATCCAGCAGCGCGGTGACGGTAGCACCAATGTCCGCGAGTCCAACAGGGTTTTTGACGCCCGTGTCTCGGCGCACAGTCAGAGTCTGCTGCTTGGCCAGGTCGTTGGGCCCGATTTCGAGACGAAGCGGAACACCCTGGAAATTATGTTAGACCAGCTTTAAGAAGGAAAGATGGAACAACGTGCTTTTTGTTCCCAGTCGTTGAATTTATATCCAGGAGTGTATCCCTCTCGGAGATCAGCCTTGGCGCGAACACCAGACTTCTTGAGCGTCTTCGCCAAATCTTCGCAGACAGTGTTGATCTTGGCCCTGCTCTCGTCTGTCGTCTTGGCGGTAATACCGCAGGGGACAATCACGACCTGCACGCTGGCAACGCGCGGAGGCAACACCAGACCCTGGTTATCACCGTGCACCATGACCATCACACCGATCGTTCGGGTTGAAAGCCCCCACGAGTTTTGCCAGACGTAGGTTTTGCCTTGGCCGGTGGAATCATTTGGGTCTTCAACAAAGATGTTGAACATCTCCGGACGCGAGAAATTCTGTCCTAGACAGTGGGATGTGGCGCCTTGGATTCCTCGGCCAGAAGTAGGAATGAAGCCCTCAACGGTGGTCGTATATAGACCACCCGCGAATTTCTCCTTTTCAGATTTGACACCCGGAATGACGGGAACAGCAAGGAGGTCTTCGAAGACGCGTCGGTACAGGTCGAGGATTTGTCGTACCTCCTGATCGGCTTCCGCCTTTGTGAGGAACGCGGTATGGCCTTCTTGCCATAGGAATTCACGCGTACGAAGGAACGGCTGGGGATTCTTAAACTCCCATCGTACGACGCTGTTCCATTGGTTCAGCTTTAGAGGAAGATCGCGGTGGCTCTTGATCCATTTCGCGTAGTCTGTTGAAAAGTGAGGACAAGTTCAAGATAAGAGGTTGATGCGCACATGGATACATCGCAGTTTCTGAAGTCGGGCGGATAGCGATAGGCTCTTCAAGATCAGAGTTGCCGCTGAAACAAGTATGAGCCAAGGGATAGTAGGAGGCAACAAAGGTACCGACGCTCTTGTGACCCATGCCACCTCGGGCGAAAACCCTTCGATGTGGTCCTTTTCGCGCTCGAGGACTTTTTGCGACACAAACATGGGGAAATACGAGTTTTGAACGCCAAGTTCCTTTATCTCCGCGTTGAACCATTCTGCTACGGTGTTGGATGCGGGCGGCGATATGATTCAAAGCCACGTACGTGTTATCTCTTCCCATATGCTGTAGGACCAGGGCTTGAGGATGTAGCAGCCGCTTACGCTGTAGTAATCCAACATATCCGCCTTGATGAGAACCTGCACCACGGTTAGCTGGCCGACAAGCACGCCCGACACTTGAAGCGCACATTTGTGTACCACGCCGCAAAGTCCACCTCTTTTTTCACTCCGATCGCGATCTGGACGGCGCCTTCAATCTTGCCGTCATCCTTTTCCTTGGCGGCAGGCTTCGAAGACGCGACGGGGGCCGGAGCGGAAGCAGCCAATGTGGCGAAGTCCAGCTCTTGGATCTTGACAGCATCGGTTTCGAGGTGGCGCAGATAGGCGAGGATGTCTTTGCCTGACAGGAACACTGTCGAGCTGGACGACAACGCGTGCAGCGCAAAGAGGGAAGAGGAGGACGCGATCGACGAGTCGACGACTGTGGCGACCTTTGGGAAGGTTGTCTCGTTGAGGGCGAGCGGCGACACTGGCTCGATCGATTGGTGATCAATGGACGACGGAAAGAGAAGCGCGGCACGCACGCGAGTTTTTATCGAGCGAGAAAAACTCGGTCAAGAGATCCTCGGAAGCCAGTCGCAGGTCTTTCAGGTTGAGTTTCTTGCCAATCGCGCCCGAGTTGGTCTCGGTGTCATCGCGGGCGATTACGACGACGGGCACGGGGGCTGCTGTTTTCGCGGTCTTGGGTTTATAGACGAGGGTCTTGATGAGTTCGAACGGCTTTGGGGTCGCTGCGTCTGCATCGAGTGCTGCACGCCACGTCGCGGGGGACGTTGTCTCTGGGTGGGCGACGCGGGCGGCGGGGGCGATAGCGAGGGATGCGAGGAGGGAATCCATGGTGGATGTTGCAGAGAAAGGTCTGGTGCAGATCGATATGGGAAATGACTCGACGCGACTCGCGAATATCCGCCGCAAGGCAAGGAGCATACGCGCTTGTCCCTGTTTACTGCCAGCCTCCAAGTGGACTTAAGCGGCGACAGCCTAAGCCCCGTCGCGGGTAGATAAGGCGCGGTTGTGCGCGGTTGTAATCCACACTGCACACCCCGCATCACCCCTTGCTCCCTTCCACCATGACCACCCTCCACCCGCCCCGCTTGGGCAGCTTTTCCGCGTTCCCCAGCGCGCCCGGCACCCCCGTGCACTCCATCCAGTCCATGCGGAGGAAGGGCGCAGGTCACAGCGGCCCCCTGCCCAAGATTCTCGTCGCCAACCGCGGTGTTCGTCCCTCAATCCGTGTTGCCACCTCATCCCAACCCTTGCTCTCCAGGAAATCGCAATCCGTGTCTTCAGATCCGCCCATGAGCTGGCAATGCATACCGTGGCCATCTACTCGTTCGAGGATCGCCTCTCCGCCCATCGCCAAAAGGTTCCTTTCCGCCGTCTGATAGTAACACCCAGCTCACCAGAATAGTCCGATGAAGCGTACCAAGTAGGCAAGGGTCTGACCCCCGTCGGAGCCTACCTGGCCCAAGACGATATCATCAGGATTGCCCTCGAGCATGGCGTTGACATGATCCATCCCGGGTGCGTCTGATGCCCTCCTGACCGCCTCCGTCGCCAACCGTTGCTCCCAGCTATGGTTTCCTGTCCGAGAACGCAGAGTTTGCGCGCAAAGTCGAGCAGGCTGGCCTTGCTTTCATCGGTCCCTCGCCCGAGGTAATCGATGGGTTGGGTGATAAGACCAAGGCGCGAACCCTCGGTATGTCGCGTCTATTCCGCCGCGTATTCACTATTCACATGCTACCCATCACTAGCCATGAAGGTCGGCGTCCCTGTCGTCCCCGGTACGCCAGGGGCTGTCGCATCCTACACCGATGGCGACGCCTTCATCAAAGAATATGGCTTCCCAGGTAGGCTACTGCCCTGTGCTACTCTCTATCATCCTCATTATCATTGCCAGTAATCATCAAGGCTGCCATGGGCGGTGGTGGACGTGGCATGCGCGTTGTTCGGGAGCAATCCGACTTTAAAGACGCGTTCGAACGCGCCACCAGCGAGGCCAAGTCTGCTTTCGGTGACGGGACCGTCTTCATCGAACGCTTCCTCGAGCGCCCCCGCCACATCGAGGTCCAGCTCCTCGCCGACGCCCAGGGCAATACCATCCATCTCTTTGAACGTGATTGTTCGGTTCAGCGCCGTCATCAGAAAGTCGTCGAAGTTGCTCCGGCGACCCACCTACCTGAGGAAGTCAGACAGGCCATTCTCGCCGATGCGATCAAGCTGGCCAAGAGTGTCGGGTATCGCAACGCCGGGACTGCAGAATTTTTGGTGGACCAAATGGGCAGACATTACTTTATTGAAATTAACCCCCGCATTCAAGTCGAGCACACTATCACGGGTATGTTTCTTCAATATCTTACAACTCACATCTTTGACGCGTCTTTGTAGAGGAAATCACGGGAATTGATATCGTCGCTGCACAAATTCAGATAGCCGCTGGCGCGACTTTGCCGCAACTGGGACTGACGCAGGAGGCCGTCACCAAACGCGGCTTCGCCATTCAATGCCGCATCACAACGGAAGATGCATCGCAAGGGTTCCAACCTGACACTGGAAAGATTGAGGTCTACCGCAGCGCGGGAGGTAATGGCGTTCGGTTGGATGCCAGCTCTGGATTCGCAGGAGCTCAGATCACGGTGCATACTTTTCTTCGTGATTGCCCATTTTTCCGTATTGAATTTCATCTTCAGCCCCACTACGACAGCTTGTTGGTCAAATGTACCGTCAGCGGGACAACCTATGAGGTTGCTCGTCGCAAGATGTTGCGCGCCCTCGTCGAGTTCCGTATCCGTGGTGTCAAGGTTTGCCTAGTTTGATGTTTGAATTCACTGTATTCATGTTTAACCAGACGAACATCCCATTCTTGTTCCGCCTTTTGACCCACGATGTGTTTATCGGCGGAAAGACGTGGACCACGGTAACGATCCCTGCGATCTTTCTGGCCGCTCGTTGCTCAGTACTCCTGTAGTTCATCGATGATACCCCGGAGCTTTTCAAATTGGTACAGAGCCAGAACCGGGCTCAGAAACTACTTGCATACCTCGGCGACCTCGCAGTCAACGGCAGCTCTATCAAGGGTCAAGTTGTAAGCAGCTCGTTTCAGTCCAACCGCGCCGCTGACTTTGTGCAGGGTGAACCGGGACTCAAAGACGACGTTGTCATCCCGAAGTTCCAAAACCGGGAAGACCCTATCAACGGCGAGCCGCTGGACGCGTCGCTGCCCTGCGAAGTGGGCTGGCGGAACATCATCGTGGAGCACGGACCCGAGGCTTTTGCCAAAGCCGTTCGCGAGTACCCGGGCACTCTCATCATGGACACGACTTGGCGTGATGCTCATCAGTCTCTTCTCGCGACCCGTCTGCGCACGATCGACATGGTTAACATTGCCAAAGAGACCAGCTACGCCCTGGCCAATGCGTACAGTCTGGAGTGCTGGGGAGGGGCGACGTTCGATGTGGCGATGCGATTCCTGTACGAAGATCCCTGGGAGCGTCTGGTATGTTTTTCCTGTTTTGAGAAGTTCGTGATCCTCATCTGTAACAGCGAACTCTGCGCAAACTTGTTCCCAATATCCCATTGCAAGCTCTGGTTCGCGGTGCAAATGGAGTGGGATACACGAGTTACCCGTATGTTGCCCCCATCGGATTCTCCTCGACGCTGACATCGGTTCAAGTGACAACGCCATCTACGAGTTCTCCAAGAAAGCTGTAGAGAACGGCTTGGACATCTTCCGAGTCTTCGACTCTCTGAACTATTTCGGTATGGTGTTTTGCTGCCTCTTGTGTATAATCTGCTCAACTATTCTTTAGACAATGTAAGTGACTGTCTCCGCGTAACCCTGCACCCCTCTTGAGCGAATATGCAGATGAAACTAGGTATCGATGCCGCCAAGAAAGCCGGCGGTGTCTGCGAGGCTGTTGTTTGCTACAGCGGTGATGTCGCCAGCCCTAACGAGAAGAAGTATACGCTGAAGTACTACCTCGACTTTGTGGACCAACTCGTAAATGAGGGAATCCACGTTCTTGGCGTAAAAGACATGGCTGGCTTGTTGAAACCCGAGGCTGCCAAGCTGTACGTCGTTGCGCCCGATTCTTTCGCAGGTTTCCTGACCGTTTCCAGGCTCATCGGTGCCATTCGCAAGGCGCATCCGGACCTCCCTATCCACGTACATTCCCATGACACCGCAGGTATCGCTGCAGCCAGCATGATCGCTTGCGCTGCTGCCGGCGCCGACGTTGTGGACGTCGCAATTGATAGTGACTATGTTTTCCTCCAAAGTATCTTACACCGCTAAATTTCCCAAGGCATGTCTGGCTTGACGTCTCAACCATCCATGGGAGCCGTATGCATGGCCTTGGAACAGACATCTCTCGGGACTGGGATCAGGTTTGAAGATATCCAAGCTCTCAATATCTACTGGAGTCAAGTTCGCCTGCTCTACACATGCTTTGAGGCCAACGTTAGAGCGTCGGATTCAAGCGTTTTCGATCACGAAATGCCCGGAGGGCAATATACCAACCTCATGGTCTGTTTGGGCGGTTCTGGCAAAATTCCTTTTTCCATCTAATTCCTGTATAGTTCCAAGCCGCTCAACTGGGCCTAGGGACCCAATGGACTGGTAGGTTTTTTAAAAGTCTCGTGTATACGAATACTCATCAAACCGTCTTACAGTCATCAAACAGAAATACATCGAAGCCAACGAACTCGTAAGTCGCTCCTGCCTGTGCGTTGGCTCGTTCTGATGATTTTGTTCCCGACAGTGCGGAAACATCATCAAAGTAAATCTGGCTTTCCATCCAAGCTTGCAGTTGTGCTAATCAGCCCAAGGTCACACCGTCGTCCAAAGTGGTAGGAGACTTTGCCCAATGGATGACCTCCAATTCGCTCTCCAAAGAGCAGGTCACGGAACGGGCCGAGCAGCTAGACTTCCCGTCTTCGGTGGTAGAGTTCTTCCAAGGTTACCTCGGACAGCCTGTGGGAGGTTTCCCAGAACCTTTACGCACTCGGATTATCAGAAACAAGCCCAGAATTGACGGCCGTCCCGGCGCCACCATGTCGCCGCTGGATTTCAAGAAGATCAAGGCAGAGCTGCGAAGCAAGTTCGGGAAGCATATCACAGATGCGGATGTCATCTCGTCTGTGATGTACCCCAAGGTGGGTGTGCCTTCTAGTGAAAGTGGTCAGTGCCATAACGATTTTTTAGGTGTTTGAGGAGTATCAAGGGTTCATCGAGAAGTATGGTGACCTGAGGTACGTTTATTGCGTGTTGGTGGGTCAGCACTTGACCGCCTTCCAGTGTGATTCCCACCCGCTACTTCTTGGGCCGCCCGGATGTTGGCGAAGAGATGCACATCTCCATCGAAAAGGGAAAGACCCTGATCATCCGTCTCATGGCGGTTGGTCCCGTTGTCGAGGGACGTGCTCAGCGCGATGTTTGGTTTGAAGTTAATGGAGAGGTAAGGTTGACCAAACTCCATAAGCCCGTGGGTCTTGAACCCTGTTTCAGGTTCGCGCGGTGTCTGTGGAGGACAAGAATTCTGCTGTAGAAACCCTCTCGCGGGAGAAGGCCACCAACGATCCTGGATCGGTCGGGGCTCCCATGTCAGGCGTGGTTGTCGAGGTTAGAGTAAAAGAAGGCCAGGAGATTAAGAAGGGTGATCCACTTGCTGGTACGTGCTCTTTACGACCACCCGTGTGCATCGAAGCTCATAGCACATTCACCTTTAGTGCTCAGTGCCATGAAGGTTAGTATTTACCAACGAGACGTGTCTAACAGGCGTTGACGATTTTCACGCAGATGGAATCCGCTATCACCGCCCCGGTATCGGGGCACATCAAGCGTGTAGTCGTACAGGAAGGTAAGCCACGCATCTATTTGTGTCTCGGTCCACAAACCCAGACCCGCTCCCAGGCGATTCCATCAACCAAGGCGATCTCACTGTCGAAATTGTTCATTAAAGAAATCCATGAAACTAGAGATGTACTCTTTGTATTTTTACATGTGAAGAAGGATTCAAGAATACAACTGGGCCGTAGCCTCGAGACGAGAAATACAATCGCGATGCAGTTCTTCAACAATGGACTGTTTGGCAAGTATCCAGTCAGCGCGCATGGACTCCGTGAGCAAATGATTCTCCCCTTGGCCGATTGGATCTGGTCCATTTGCCCTACACCTGTACCCGCCCACACGATCAGGCGATTTATATCTTGATTCTTGACCGCCTCCTGGAACTTGCTCTTCAAGTCGTCGGTGTTAACTTTGTTCTCATAGTCTTCAACGGTCCCTGCATGTGCGTTGTCGTTCCAGCGGTATGTCAGCACCACAACTGCTGTGCTTACTGTTTCGTAAACCCCTTCCGTCAATCCCTTCAGGCCATCCCAGAGTGTCGCGAGCGTGGTCCCAGGCCTGTATGAAATTCAGCGGAGAAGAGACTGGAGAGAAAAGTCAATGGCACCATGCTTCGCACCGACATTTCAGAGTCGGCGTCGAGAAGCGCTTTCCGTTGTATGTCTGAGTATAGGCTTTCTTGCGCCAAAAGGAAGCGCGTCCCTGTCGCAAACCACAGGGTTAGACTCGAGGCATGGCATCTGAAGGGTTCCGACCTAGAACCGCGCCGGCTGCACCCAAAGTCAATACCGACGCAACATGTGCTCCGTTCGCCAGCCCGCCCGCCGCAAGGACGGGGGGACCATCTCCCGGTATAGCAGCCAGAATCAAGGGAACGAGGTTTAGAAGCGGCAAGGCGTAACCAGCCCCATGTCCCCCACTTTCAACGCCTGTAAAATCGGATTAAATTGTAAATCAAGCGCAGGGGTGTATCCCAACCTTGTGCTACGATGCAGTCGACCTTCCAATCCTTGACAGCGACTAAGGCCTCTCGAACGGTGGAAATTTGCACAAAAATCAAAGTCTTCTTGTCCTTGCCCATGCGGCTGTCATGATCCCGAACCACTTTGATCCATCGACCTAGATCTTCCCCGAAAGCGAACCAGATCGCCTGAACGTTGTGCTCCAGAGCAATAGGCAGAAGTTCTGCCAAGTCGGACCCAGGTTTTTCCAGTTGCCACGCCAGATATCCCACACCAACAGGAAAATCGACTTTCGCTGGACGCGTCGGGCTAGGTACTGCAGAACGCGCCAGAGACAATTGCTTTTTGAAATCGGCGGGGGAAACCCCGTAACCAGCAGAGATGAAACCGAATCCTCCCGCCGAAGAGACCTGACATTTTTCGTTCCTTAACGGGACGGCGCCGGAATATATACCTACCTACCTGTCCAGCCAGTTCACCTACATCATATTATTCAATTAGCAAGCTTAGATCTGACGGTTTTGTAGACGAAGCACCGCCTGCGGCCCCAGCCATTGGCGCTATCAGGTGGTCAATTGTGATTTTTTTAATCGAGGAAACAATCCCTACGCAGAACAACTGGGGTCCTGATGCCTGCAAGCCGGGTTCAGTCGAAGATCAATGATGATATCGACCAAATGAGCCTCATTCACCTAGCAATCGCGTCAATTTGGTGTTGAAGAGCTTTAAACCTGGGCGAGACATGGTGGCGGTAAGAAGGAACGTTGGTTCCGGGTTCGCCCGATGAAGAAGAAAATGGTGACAAATGCTGGATAATGCAAATCTAGACTACACAAGAGACTACACGAATCCGAGATCAGACAACTGGTCCCTCGGTACACCCTCCGGGGCAATAGATATCAGCGCAATTCGGATGACATCCCGTGTTTACAATCCCCTCGCTGTAATTGTTTTCCAATGCCAATGAATCTCGAGCTGACTCCGTTCTCGTCGAGGTTGAAGCGGCGTGGTATGCTGGATGGGAAGCTACGTTGGGATTTGGTGAAGGTGGTACGCTAGGCGTGTTGGCAATGCCCTTCTTCTTCTTCTTCTTTTTTCCCTTCTTCATTGCTGGGGTGAGTTCGTTGAGTCCAGTCGCAGCCCACCCCTTCTGTCCAAACTTGGCGGCAAGTGCAGCGGAGAAGTTCTTGAAATCGTCCTGAGCCGGACGCACGATGCTCTTCGCAATCGCAACTGCAGGCGCCTTGGGATGGTAGCCATAGACTGGACCCGATGTGCGATCGACCCGCCTCGGAGGCTTGGCCGGAGAGAGGAGAGCCGCCAGTTGTTTGTTGGGTAGAGGGCACATTTGGTGAGCCTCAAAGATCGGGATTTCGATAGCACTATGCTGGGTCGGAGTATTGTGCACATCGCCCAATGGGAATCGCGCCTCGGTTTCGCTTTCAGCAGGCTTCACATCGAGAGAATCACATCCATTGTCTTCGGTGTGGTGTCCTTCTTCGGGCGGCGGAGGAGTGGAAAGTAGGGCGCGCGATCGCAAGTCCGACACACAAGCCTGGAGGACAGGCGAACCCAAGTGAGACGCAGAGACTTCGGATACCATGGAGCGTCTTTTCATCGTCCTCGCACTTGTTTTCTCAACATCGACACCAGATTGGGGCACAGCAGGAAACGCCGCGGGGAGATGATGGAACGAGGGATAGCGCCGCACCGCGAAAGGGAAAGCCGGGGGAACCGGGATCGGGGACGGAAGTAGAGGCGAGGTGACACGCTGAGTATCTTCAAAAATGATAGTTTGCTGAGGCGCCACAGGGAGAGGACGGAACAAGGGAGAGCGTCGCACCGCAGCGGGTTGCAGCAATGAAGATGACTCGGAGACAGGCGGAATGGGGTCGGGTAAAATCGGGGAAGCAAGCAAAGGCTGCAAAGCCGGAAACGCGACACTTGCATAGTCTTGCGATTTAGGAAAGGAGGCGGCTTCGGGGGCAGATGGAACAAGCTGGCTTTTCAAGTGTTGCAAAGGCTCCCGCGCCATGCTCAAGCGAGAAGACTCTGTTGCATACTGGGCTGGTGGTGCAAAGGGGACGCGAGGAGAGCGCGGCGGGCCCGCAACGAGACGCGCGGTGACTGCGTTCTTCGAGTTGTCGACGAGGCCAAAGAACTTGAAGTTACAGGGAAGCGCCGAATCAGCTCGAGGAGGAAACCGCGGTGGGGTGTCTGGGAAGGGCAAAACCGGTGTAGCGGGCTGGGAAGGAGGTGAAGGGTATTCATATGAGAGTCTGCGCTGGGCGCTTTGGCGCTGTTTCGCGGATAGAAGTTGCAGGTTGGGCGAGTCGGGAGGATATTGGCGCCGGCTCAATATGACGGGACTCGGTGGTGGTGGCTGCAGCTCGCGGATATGGGGGCTGGCGAGCTCAATGCGGCGAGTTGAAGGCGCAAAGCGCGGGAGACTCTTGACGGGTCTCGCATCGAGATCCAAAGCACGAGTGTGTTCGCGGCGACGACGGGCGGCGCGGCGATGGAGGAGGTACCTGGCGAGAGTGTAGAGAATCGCCAGGACTAGAGCTACGAAAGAGCCGCTGAAAGTCAGGACCATGGCGGTCGGAAACAAGAGCGGTTGATGACCTGTTGTGGATACTAGTTGGCGCTTGCATGACCAACCGCGATTACGCCCGCGCAGATGTCGGTTTTCGCTCAGTCCGCCTATTTTGCAATTCCCGACACTGTGAATTCCAAACCAAGGAGACTTGTGATTTTTGCGCGTTCTCCCGACTCGGGTTTTCGTTCCAAGTCCGCTTTCTGCCATTCACGACGACTGCAATTGCAGAATAAGCGGACTTTTTGGCCAAAAAACGGCGAGAGGGCGAATTTTTCTAAGTCCGTTTTTCCTAAATACAAGTTCTTGTATTTGCAAAAAACGGACTTAGAAAAAAACGCGAAAAAAAAGTGGACTGGTTGATTGGATAGGGGCAGTGATTTGACGACGTCATCGAGCAATCGTCCGTCTGCTCGCCACCATGGCCGACGACGCGCCCCGTCCACGAGCATCCCCGCCGCCGTCCACAACCGCCGCCGTCAAGAAGGTCAAGCCCGCAAAGCCCGACGACCCCGCCACGCCCAAGCCCCCGCCGACGCCCGTCCCCGAGCCCGTCCCCGATCCCCCCGCGGACGACCCCGCCGATGCAGAGGCCGGTCCCGTGCTTATCTGCCCAGTCTCCTCCTCATCCTCCCTAGGCAATCGACATGAGCATCTTTAGCCAGATCCTCGAGCTCGACGAGGACGGCACGCACGAGTTCTCCAAGGAGATGGTCGTCGCCTACTTCTCCCAGGCGAGCACGACGTTCGACGACATGGACAACGCACTGTACGTTCCCGTCTCCGTGCTGCCCCGTCGCCGCACTCAGCGCTCCCCCTGCCAGCGCGGCCAAAAAGCTCCCTGAGCTCTCCGCGCTCGGCCACTTTCTCAAGGGCTCGTCCGCCGCCCTCGGCATCTGCAAGGTCCAGGCCGCGTGCGAGAAGATGCAGCACTACGGCGACCTCCGCGACGAGGCCGCGGGCAAGGATCTCAACGAGGACGACGCCCTCGCAAAGATCGACGCCCTCCTCGTCGAGGTCAAGACAGAGTACGCTGATGCCGAGCGGTGGCTCAAGAAGTGGTACGCAGACCAGAAGGACCCGTTCGACGAGCCTACGCCCGCATGAGCCCGCCTCTGCTCCCCCCGACCCACCCGCCCGCCGCCACACCACCACCCACCCGCCCGCGATGGCCCCCGATGCCCTCCTCGCATGTCCCGCCCCCTGCCGAGAGTAGACGCCGGCCTAGATTCGCGTTGTCCCGGCCCATGCCGTCTGTCTTTTATCGTTGTACGCTTTCGAAAGGATCTCCCGCTCATAACTACTCTTTCCTTGTATATAATCTCTGTTGTGCTACCATCCCACGCGTTGATCGAACCACCGATAAGATGAGTGACCGATTGACTAATGAGTGTCGAGGTGCAGGATTCACTCATCCTCTGCTCTGTCGTTTCACCGTTCGGCCCGTCAGAAGGCAGAACCACAAAGTACATACGAGTTAGCTCTTGGGTCATCGCTAGCTAGTCGTGGACCTCAAGCAGAGACTCATTATCTGACTCGTCACCCTGAGCATACACTCTCCGTCCCTCGCTTTCGACAAGACTCAATTTCAAACCCACCCCACCAATATTCGCTCCGAAACTCTCCCCCAGCGAGCTGACCGTTGTAACCGCCGCATCAAGGACCGACTCGACTCGCTTCCTAAGCGCTTCATCCGCACTCGTTACTGCCTGATTCCCCCACCGAAAAATCAACCCCAGTAGAACATTAGGGAGAAATAATGACTTGCCAGTGACGCGAGATTTATTTCCGCTGTAACTCCGTCCAAGCGGACGACAAGTGCGGGCTCTGGATTCTCCTCGCCCAGTTCCGTAACCGACTCGTCGTCTCGCATATGGAGCTCTGCAACCTGCCCGAAATGCGCCTCGATAAACCACTTGATGCGTTTTATCCTCGTTTCTACATCTTGACAGTCTGCGTGCGGGTGAGAATGTCCCGAGTCTCCGTTCTCGTGTGAATGTGGCTGGGATGTGACTTGAGGCAGGTAAGCATAAGTATTCGAGTCCACCTGCGACGTACGTTTAACGGAGGCGGGACTCCTGTCGATGCCCGCGATAAGCGCCATGGTCGAGTCGGCCAGCATATCATTGCTTGCGCTCGAGTCCCACTCCAGCGTCAGCTCGTGCTCTTGCGTGTGCTTGACGTCTACGGCGCCCATAACCTGGCTGAAAATCAGCTCACCGGCAACAAGGACCGCGACGGTACGGACCCGCATAACCGGAATTCCCTCCGCACCCACTCCCTCTTCAACGCTTCCGTACATCCCCTCGAGGTGCCATCTAACGAGCTGCCAGCGCACGCCGAGGACCATCTTCTGCCGCTGCGTCACCGAGCACGTCGACAAGCCCGCGAAATCCTTCAGGTCCCGCGGGTGCAGCAGCGTGTACGAGAAATCCTTCGAAATCAGTAGGCCAGACAGCACGTCGTTTGCCCGCGGCGGAATGTCCGCAAGCGTTCCGATGGCCTGGGCAGATCCTTAGCGCAATTTCTAGACAAATGCAAGGTCAAGCGGCACGCTCACCTTTGCCACACGTTCGCCGCTGAATGACAGCTGCAGAGTCTCGAGGTTGCGCGGCGCGTGGAGCTTGACATCCTCGTTCCGCTCTTTGTACCTAGACGTCATCGCTGCCTTTAGGCGCGACATGGCCGTCGCCTCTCCGTGGACCAGGACCTGGAGGGAGGTACGGTGAGACTCCCGGTACGAAAGGGGGGAAAAATAACGCGGCTTACAATGTGCTGAGCCCTGACAGCCTCGATGAATTCGGCATTCTGCGCAAAGTCGACGTGCGCGCTGAATGATATCTCGGCGACAGACATTCTGCGCGGGATCTTGTTGCCGCCTTTCAGGGACTCAATTTCGTCCGGTTCTGAGATGATGTCCTGGACAGACGATGAGCATGCGGAAGTGGGGCGAAGAAGAAGAAGAAGGCGGAAAAGAAATGGATGGAGGGTCGCACAATCACACGCGGGCAGAACAAAACAGACATGACATTGATTCGCCTAGTATACAGGTTGGTACTCGACACTTGCATTCACTCACCCTGGCCAAAGTTCCCTCGATCGAATAGCCCGTGATGATGAGCCCATTGCGCGCATCCGGCGCCCACAGCTCAAAGAGCTCGCGGCTCGGGCCACTGTGCATGAACGCCGGGCTGGCGAGAACGACGCACGGCGGGCCCTCGGCGATCTTCTTTTCCCACCCGCGTGTCCCAGGCTGGTGCGAGATGTATCTACCGAGCGGTCAGTCCAAAGGTTTACCGAGGAGGGAATGGACCGCACTTGAAGACCCAGGGATTGTCGCGTTTCGCGAAGCGGTTTCGGATATTGGCGTTCATTGTGTGGATGTATGTTTGATAGACGGACATGGACTTGCGGGCGAGGCCGGACGCATAGTAGATGGGCACATTGTGAAGATCTGGGTGGTCCTTCCAGTACTCATCGAGGATTAGTAGGAGCTCCTGGGCGCGGCCGAGAGCAAAGGTCGGCAGCAAGACGTGTCCCCCGCGGCGTATGATGGAATGAACGAGCGTCGTGAATCGCAACTCCTTCTCGGGCCGGCCTTCGAGGTTGTGCACGCCGAATGTGCTTTCGACGATGAGAACGTCCGGACGTATGGGCGGTAGCTCGGCTTTGACCAGATGTCGATCTTCTTCGCGAGAGTAGTCGCCTGTGTACAAGATCTTGAGACCGGCGATATCGATGAGAAACATGCAGGCGCCCAGGACATGGCCAGCGTGATATGGGGTGAAGGAGATGCCCGGGCACGGCGTGATGAGCTGGTGAACGGAAACAGGGATGATGATAGCTAGAGACATCTCCATGTCCAAAGGCGAGAAGAGAGCATCAGAGGAGCTGGAAGTCAAGGGTTAGCAGTGCAGGAGGGAATGAGGGGATGAGGGACCTTGCGCTTGTACGGACAAAGTCCTGCATCATGAACTTGTGAAGAGATTTTGTTGGATGCGTCATGTACACCTTGCCCTTGCCTTCCCTGAAATTAGTCTACGCGATGGTCAGAAGCATCGAACGCAGTGAGAGGCGGCGCTCACCTTCTCGGTAATATATGTCAGAGATGCGGCGTGGTCAAGATGAAAACTGTAGGCACAAATGAGAGCTTGAAAATGGGCGTGGTATGAACATATGTATTCACTGAGTAATCAGCAACGCGTCGACCGTTGACCAGTCCATTTCGTCGATGAAAGGGAGAGATGCGATGCCGCTGTACGCAGGGTGGATACCAGCATCGCAAACGATTGTCTTGCCTCGGTACTGCAGAACACAGCAGGATCTACCGACCTCTTGGCCGGCTCCCAACATAGTGACACTCAGTTTTGGTGATTCAGACATGAGGATCGTCAAGGAAAGACAACGTGAGCTGGGCAATTGGTGCACGAAAGTTCAGGTCAAAGCCGAGTCACTCGCTGTGACCGTCACATTCAGATTTTTTTTATACCGACTCTTGATCGAGCGCCAGTCCGCTCCTCTCGGTGCGCTTCTCAGGGAACTTTATTCAAAGTCTTGTCGCGGAACGATTGTGGACACGAGACTGATGAGTAGCCTTCTCTTTCTTAGACTGCGTACCAGATACGAATTGAATGGATGTAAATTCGTATTGATATTTTTATTACAATTTTCTACAGGGCATGCGCAATATCCGTCAAATGGCAAGCGGGCGATTTTCAAGACGGGGAGCTAGTAAGTAAGGTATAAAGGGCCGAGAGAGCCGTCCTAGACGTCAGTGTTTTGAACCATCCTGCGCTGACATCCTGAGGCGTTGAAGATCAGCGTACGAACTGTTACGGCTCCGGGAGGTCGCTGCAGGGGGCTGCAGCATGCCGCTGAGGCCCGGGATAAACCCAATGACGTTGTCGTAGTCGCCCGCGTCTTCCTCGTCCGAGTTGGGCGCAGTGGCCGCGGCGCGGAAGCCAAAGATCCGCTCGTCGAGCCAGGTCATCGGGTGCGTGAGGCCGAGCCCCTGCGCATCGACCGCACCGGTCCCGCTCTTCCTCCTCCACAGCCCTGGTGTGCCGCTTGACGGGGGAACGCTGGCCGATGGGACGAGAATACGCCACTGGATGGAGAATAGTTCAGTTCCGAACATTTATCGCAACCCCTCACGAACCTCGTTGAAATCCTGGTAGAGCGTCGGTCCAAAATCGTTGATAAGGTCGGATACTTCGTTCGACAGCTGGACGCGCATCGCCTTGAGCTTATCGAGAGACCGCTGGTGGCCAGGGATGAGGGCAGCAATCAGCGGTGGGAGCGACCTTTGATCCTGAATCAGGGACGCATCGGACAAAGAGGTAGCTGGAATCATACTTCAACACGTCCATCCCAGCTTCGCCGAATTTCAGCGCCGCGTAGCTCATGGCCGGCACACCCCACAGAACAAGGAATGGCGTGATTAGCCGCCACTTCATGGGGGCATTCGCGCGGATGGCGAGGAGCGTACCGATGCACGCGTAGAGTAGATAAAGCACAGGTGCGACGCCGACCGAAATGAGAACCTTCCAAGTCGCCAGCACATCGCGCGCGGCGATTTTGACTCGCGACGCGGCGAGGGCCTCTGGATTGAAAGTCAGGAGATATGATAGTCCAAAGGATGGGTTTGCTTTACCTTTGGCTTTTCTTCTCGATATGATCGAGGCAAGAATAAATATGGGGCCGTTCAGCACGACGCCCGGGAGAGCAAAGGTGGCCCAGACTGTCAACAGACCAACCCGGTATGTAAGCAGTGCCAGCGTCTTCCATCCGGCACGCTCTGCCCGCGGAACCTTGTAAATACTTAGCACGCAGAGTAAAGCTGATCGGCGAATAAAGATGTTATTACTTGATGATCCCGCAGGCCCATATCTCGGACGAGACGGTTGTACTTGAGAACATCCTTGCGAAGGTTCTGCACACGCGGCTCGTCTTTGAAGTGCTCGTACCCTTCCAAGAGTCGTCTGTTCAACTCGACGACTTGCCCGAGCGTCAGATGCTGGCCAGGGGTCTTGTACAGTCTCCGAACGGCTTGGATGAGCTGACGTAAAATATGAACTCGGTATGAATCGCGATTGAGTGAAGGGTTCCTACCATCAAGGTATCATAGTCAGGAGCGCGCACAGTGACCGTCTTCAAAGCGTTGAAGATCAAGTCCAAAAACTTAGCGACGGCCTCACGCTTTTGCGGGCCCCCGAGCTTGAACATTTCCACGAGCTCCGGAGGGACGTCGAGGGCGCGACCGAATTCTACGACCGCACGCGATCGGAATTTGTGCGCGTGGAAGTAAGACAGTCCGACGGGCACAAGTTTGACCCGAAGGTTGGGATCATTGGCCATGGCCCCCAGGGCCATAATCGATACACCAGCTTTCAACGGAAGGAGGTCCGTTCGGTCGTGACTTCCTCCTGGACGCGAGTATAAAAACTGCAAATTATGGCTTCATCAAGGGAGGCACAAACCTTCAGGGAAAATGCCGATACTCCCACCCCGATTGAGAGCATCGTAGACGTGCCGGTACATATCCTGTTGGTCGATAAACGGAAGTTTGCGGAACTCAAGGCCCTCCGTCCCCATAGCCTCCTTGACTTTGTCGGTGCACTTGGTGCCGTCGGCGCTGAACTCCTTCTTGATCTTGAGCTCCGTATCCGAGATGACTTCCAGGATCTCAGCAGCCGGGCTTGCGAGCGATTTTGGGAGCATTATCTGCATGCGGGGCTTGAACTCCGTCAGGAACTTGGTTCCTTCGCCAATAACCGTGCAAGGATCGTCTGAGGCGAGACGAACTCGGCCAGTTCCCGGTTTTATCGAGTCGGCAGCGCGCGCGACGGGAACTAGACGCGGGAATTGGCAGGAAACAATGCTGGGATGGCGGGCAACGCACTGCTGTTTATCAAACGGGCCCAGAAGCCGATAAAGGCCCGCTGCATACTCGCGGCAGCGACGAGGAATTGAACACGGCGCTTCGACTCTTTGTAAACCTCCAGTCCTAATAACATGTCCAAGAACTATCCATGTTATTTAGCGAGTTTATGGAGAATTGCTGTTCACCACGCACTTGATTGTTATGAGGTGCCCCCACGAAGATGACGGGTCCCTCTTTTGGAATATTGAAAGAACCTCTAGACCTAATTTCGCGGAAGAAAATCTGGGTTATCATCCTCCAAAAGAGCATGACAGAGGCATAGGACAAGTCGGAGGTCGCCGCCGGTGTCAGTGAGCTCGAAGACGCCGATTTGCTTGACATGGCTGGTCGTGAATATGGGGTGCCCGACGCTTGAGGTTCGTTTCAGGGCGCCGGCGGTGAGCTCGAGGTTCTGAACGGGCTGATGCCAGACCGGTCCGGACAAGCGATCGTGGGCGCAGACAAACAAAAACAAACTCGGTCTCGATTCTCGAACGCACGGTAAGTAACGCGTACGGCGACCGTCCCCGTCCCAGCTGTAGGACCATAAACATCGGTGCACGACCGTTGAGAATGATAGCAAAAGGTGTCCGAAAACCTCCACAATGTAAATCTAATCGCAAATTCTATGGCGAAAACTATTAGCGCACGGCGGCCCGCGGGTAACATACAGTCTAGTAACCAAGTCCCATTCGAAATCCAGAACCTAACACGCCGGGACAGTAAGAGGAATCTTGACAGAGGTCTGTGGCGCGGGTTAGAATTTCGCTCGCCAAAATCAAATCAAAAGTGAACTCACAGCCAAACCCTATTCAATTGCGGTGGTGCGCGTGAGAACTGAACTAGGCCGTCAGCAGCTGAGTCCACTCACAGCCATTGATGTCTCCTTGTATTTAACCTAAACCGTTGTCGTGTGAGCAGCAAAGATCGAGGGTGCAGATGGGAATAACGTACGCTCATATCCGCTGCAGTCATCCTCATCGCTTCTATTGCTTCATCTAACGTTACACTACCCCAAGACGATTCAGAGGACATAGAATGAAAGCGACGGAAATCGCACCTGTAAACCCCATCGCTCGCGAGAGACAACTGCGCTGCCGTGACGGCCTTTACAGCTAGGCGCACAATTAGTACATCTCGTTTACATATCACAAAACCCCAACTTACCTCCAAGACTGTTTCGCTCGATGCACGGCACTTGTACGAGACCTTGAATCGGATCACAGCTCGGATGAGTATTAGTAGAGAAGGAATAATAGCACAACGAAAAGCAAAAACACACGTTAATCCCAGATTGTGCTCTGATCATGTTAGATGGTTACCCCCCAAAAAAAAACAAGAAAGCAATCTCACCAATCCCAATCTCAGCAGCCTAGAAGGGATGAGTGACAGTGGAGGAGTGCACACCAGGATTATGGCAATCTCATATGCCAGCATATTGGTCGGAATTTCCGAAATTTCGACAAACTCGTCTGATTTGGGACTTTCAGGCCGACATGCTGACATCTGAAATTGCCGAAGCTTGGTGGAGGACAAGTGAGAAAGAACTTTACCTGTAGCACCGTTTCGGGGGACGCTGTGGCTCATGTCAGTCAAGACAGGAAATTCACCAAATGGGGACGGATCACGCACCGCCCATACACGCCGCAAAGCCTGCGCTTGCCATCGAACACGCGACTAAGCCCGGTATATCAGCTCCACCCAGAAAACGAGATGCGGGATACATACCACCGACCTCTGCCTGGCACCCACCCTCGGCAGCAGAGATGGTACTGCCTCGCTTGAATAGCATGCCGACAGCCTGGAGTATAACGACGCGTTGATGGTGGCAGAGGACTTCTCAATGGTTCCCCTCACCGATGCTGTTAGGAGGAACGTAATCACGCTCTTGTCCGGATCGTCGCTCACGAACTGAGTAGCGAGTGAGAACGAAGTAATATATCCATTTCGGAGCGGGTCCGTACCTCAAGGATGTACTTGAGCACAGCTGGGATGACACCAGCTGCACCATTCGTGGGCGAAGTCACAATGCGGCCGCCACTGGCGTTGACTTCGTTTACAGCAATGGCGTAACAGCTGAGAAAGTCCATCGCCGGGATCACTGTCTTTCTCTATTGTACAATCAGCGCAAGAGAAAGACAACAGAGGACCGGTCGCACAGGCGGCATAGGGAGAACAGCATGGTCGAATTGTCCGATTACGCGCGCGGGGCGCGACACCGGGGATCGAAGGCGCGTCGGTGCATCCGGGTCTATGGTGACGTCAGAATGGGTCGGCAAGCCAGCAGTGGGCGCGTCAATCGCGCTGTTGGGGCTGGCAGAGCCACCCGTAATGCGGGGACTGGTCAACGGGGATGCTATTCCAGGGTAAAAGCTAATACAACGATGAGTACAGAGGAATCGTACATGTACCGCGCTTACGGACCCTCGCATAAGCCTCCGATAGAGCATCGGCGCCCGCCGCCTCAGTTGCAAGCGGCCGGGCAAGGTGGTTTCGGTGGACGACACGCCATTTCGGATGCACTCGTCCATCACACTCCAGAGGCGTTGGATCTTTGCGTGGATGTCATCGTCCGAATAACCAAACGACTTTTCGTTGTCCCAGACGATTTGAGCGATGGTCATCTGGACAAGGAATAAGGACTTGCGTGCTGCATAGACGGAAAGCCGCACATTATGTCTTTTCGTCAGTTCGAGGAGACTGTTACCCGAGGAGAAGGGATATGGGATCGCGTACGGCCCCGGCTCAGCTTCTGAGTCTGATGAAGGTTGCTCCGCGGACGAGGGGGAAGCATCGCCAACGGCAGTGAGCGCGAGGTCCGGTATGTCATGCACCTGATTCAGACGCGCGCCATGAACAGCTTTCTTGTCCACGCCCTTGTAGAAGAGATTCTCGTCGACTTTGGTCTTGTCGTTTACCACAAACCCGCCGCCGACGCTGAAGTACTCATTTGTGGCGAGGAGGTCGCCGTCCTCGCCAAAGACGCTGAAGCGCATGCCATTGGGGTGGGTCTTAAGGACCTGGTCCCAGCGCCAGAGCATGTCGCGGTCCATGTCGTAGTGGATTCTATGGTGCCCAGCGAGCATGAGAGACTTTCCCGTGACGATGCTGTCGTAGCGGGCGGGAACGGTCCCCGTGTCTATGGTCTCCGGGTCGCTGCGCGCGTCAGCATGATGCAGACAACGGCTACGCGCGGCTTACCTCCCTTCGAGACCGAGCAAGATTGCCTGCGGTGTGTGATGGCTGGGAGGACATGAGCGTGGAGGCCGGCGGAGAAGGCTCGAGCCGTACCCTTTCCCTGTCGCGGCAAGCGATCCATAGCTGCCGCAGTCAGACGCGTACATTTGTGCTTCGACTTGAGCACATACAGGGTGATTTTGATTGTTCGGACCTAGGGAAGCGGGATGAGCTGCTGGACACGACAAGTATGGGGATTGATCGGAAACCTTTTCGAGGAGGTCGAGCTCCTTGAGATCCGCGCAGAAAATCTTGCTAGCTCGCATCGGGCCTACCGTATGGCTCGAACTGGGTCCGATTCCAACACTTTTGAAACTAGTTAGCGCTGCACGCTCTAGCGGCACAGAAATTCACCTCAACAAATCAAATGTACTTGTGTGCATGTTGAATGAGATGAACACATAGAGAAGTGACACAGGCCATTCACCTAATGACCGCGTGAGATCCATGCTCGGCCGTTGAGAAGCCATGGCAAAGGCGCGGGCGAGCGACGCGGAATAGCGCGCGGGCGAACATGAATGAAGTGTATCTAGGCTAATGCGACGCGTTTATGTACGAGGCGTCGAGTGGGTGCTGCGTGATCTTGCCTTACGAGTGCGATGCTGGTTCGCGTCAGAGAAGCTGCAGGGTTGGCTTGACCCAAGTGGGCAACCACGACTCTATGTTGTGCTGGACGACGAAGAAGATGGCGACCAAGAAGAGCAGAACACCGGCTAACCACGGCTAAGCAGGACGCGAGCTAGAGCCTTCGCAGTCGGTGAACAGATACGAAGAGCGCTCCCTGGACACCGCCACACACACGGTTAATTACCGAGTTGTCCCCGCCGTTGATTGCCTGTGTCCGATGAGCAGCGTCAATACCGCGTTCAAATGCAGGTATTCAGCGCTTGAGCGCCTTACGGTTGCCAACAAGTCCACGCTTTGTTTCCTTGGATGGACGCAAGGTGGACGTGAGCAACGTGAGCAGCAACGCGTCAAGAGTTGGAACAAGCACACAAGCGAGTCTGAGACTCTGAGTTGAGTCTGAGAGTTGGATGTCAACGCGGCGTCAACGTTGAACGTTGAACGTTGAGTGATCTTGGCACGCACAGAGTCGACTTTCTTTTTTCGCGTTTTTTTTCTAAGTCCGTTTTTCGCAAATACAAGTTCTTGTATTTGCGAAAAACGGACTTAGAAAAATTTTCGGAAAAAAAGGCGCGCTCTGAACTCGCGTTTTTTTTCTAAGTCCGTTTTTCCTAAATACAAGTTCTTGTATTTGCAAAAAACGGACTTAGAAGAATTTTCGGAAAAAAAGGCGCGCGAGTTCAAAAAAAAGGCGCGCTCTGAACTCGCGTTTTTTTCTAAGTCCGTTTTTCCTAAATACAAGTTCTTGTATTTGCAAAAAACGGACTTAGAAAAATCGCTCTCTCTTGCTCTCTCTCCCGACTCGAAAAGGGCCAATAATTCACAAGTTGGGTACATGTATGTGCAAAAAGCTGTGACTCCCTGGGTCAAAAACAAAGCGCGGACTTGTTGGCAACCGTAGCGCCTACAGATCCAGTTTGCAAGAAAAGTAATTGCCAAAATGCGAGATTTGAATGTATAAAGTCTGCGGTGCTTGAGGTCTACGTGGTTAGAGTGCAACAGACCTTGTGGTGATTGTCAGTTGGCAAGGAGTGTGACCCATTTGTTTCATCAGTTCCTCCTTTGCCTGCACTGGGATGGCGTCGACGCCCAGCCGCTCGCACCCGTTCCCCGCCGCCTCGTCGTCGTCGCCCGCCTTCAACCACAGCGCCCACCTCCACCAGCGCACCCTCACCTCCTCGTCCGCCTCCTCCTCGTCCTTCCCCGCGAACGTGTCGTCGCCCGCCGCACCCGCCGCCGCCCTCTCCCTCGACGCCCTCCTCAGCGCCCATGCCGCCGCAGACGACCCGAAGCTCGCCGCCCTCGACCAGGCTGTCGCAGAGCGCAACGTCCTCAGCTCCCAGAACGCCCAGCTCTGGAAGCTCATCGAGAAGCAGCGCACCGGCTACAATCAGATCCTCAAGGAGCTCGAGCGCGTCCGCGGCGAGCGCGACAGCTACAAGGCAAAGCTCACCGCCCTCGTCGGCGCATCCCCAGACCGCAGGCGCAAGGAGAGCGCTCCCAACGGTGCCCCAAATGGCTACGAGCACGCCGACTCTCCGCGCCTGCCTCGCACCCCGCCGACCGCCACCGACGACTCTTGTGCGTGGCCCGTCGCTCTTCTGTGTTGCTTTGCTGACCAGCCGCAGACGCACCGCGGTCCACCCCGCGGCAGCAGCAGGAGTTCCAGTCAAACTCGACGGCCACTCCGCCCCGCCAAAAATCATCGCTTGCCCCACTCCTTGTCCCACCCCGCGCGGAGAGCCTTCCGATGCCTGCCAGCGCCCTAGGCTCGGCAACCCCCGAAAACGCTCCCTTTGCACGTCCCCCGCCCGTTCGCAGCGACAGCACCCCCACCACCACCGCGGCCCCGTCACAGCCGCACCAGCGCTCGTCCCCCCTCGCCGCCACCCCCCAGACTGCCATCTACACCCCCGCCGTCCACACCCCCCAGACTGCTCCCGCCGTCTACTCCGACGTCCCCGCGAACAGTCACGCGCACCACCCAACCATCACCACCGCCGTCGACAGTCAGCCCCAGATCACCACGTCCCCGGGCACCCCCGTCGACGCCCCGTCCCCGTCGGCCCTGTTGCCTCCGAATGCTGCCGCGTTGCTCAGCGACGCCCGCGCCCAAGCTCTCTCACGCGAGTCCCGCATCTCGCTCCCCGATGAGGCCCGCCAGTACATCGCCAACATGGGCGATACCCCCGTCCCGAGCCCAAAGGTCGATGCATTCGCCCCCCGCGTCCTCCCTGCTGCCCCGAGCGCGCCTTCACAGTCGGGCCACAGCCAGTTTCTCGATCTCGACGAGGACGAGGCGGATGACGAGGACAGCGAGCGGGCAGACGAGGAAGACCGGGAAGTTGACGAGGAAGATGTCCCGGAGCCCGCGGTTCCGCCCACGCAGCCCCTGCACACATCCCGACGAGCACCACCTGCCGCTGCATCCGATTTCCCCCTGCCGCCCACCGTTGGGCAGCCTCCGTCGCAGTCCGAGGCGCAGGCCAATTCTCAAGCTCAAGCGCTTGCGTATCAGCAGGCCCAGGATCGGGCGCATGCGGCGCAACAACAGCAGCAGCGTGCCTTTCCCGGACAGCAGCAGCAGCAATTCATGCAGCCGGGGGAAACGTACGTCAACTCTCAGACGCTGCTGCAGCCTCAACGGCCACAGCAGCAGCAACAGCAACAGCAATACGCGCAATCATCGGAGATGGCGCTGCAACCCCAACGCTCGCAGCAGTACGCGCAGTCGTCCGAGTCCCTTAACCCGCAGGCACCGCTGCAACCCCAGCGCCTATCTCCTATTCCCGGCACGGGCACTGTCCCCGCGTCATTCCGCGCCCTTCCGCTGATTTCTACTGACCTCCCTCACACGACCGTCAATGTCTCACACTCGTTCGTCCGGCCAAACGATCGCGGCAAAGAAGTCCTCTCCTTTGTCGTGTTCGTCGATCCGGGCGGCAACAAGGAGGGCTGGAAAGTGGAGAAGATGTACTCGGACGTCCTGGCCCTCGACCAGCGCGTCCGCAATAGTGTCGGCAAGGGTGTTGGCAAAAAGATGGTCAGTCTGCCAGAGGGCAAGCTCTGGAAGGATCACGCGCCTGCCAAGGTGGACCAGAGAAAGGTGCGCTGCTCCGCCGTCGAATGCCTTTATCGTCTAACGCCCTGCAGGCCATCCTTGAGACCTACTTACAGGCGCTTGTCAATCTGCCCGTCAAGAACAACGACGAAGTGATTGCGTTCTTCACGTCCGACATTGTGCGCGAGTACAAGCAGGCCGTCATGCAAGCGGGGCACAAGGAGGGCTATTTAACGAAGCGTGGCAAGAACTTTGGCGGGTGGAAGACCCGCTTCTTCGTCCTGCAGGGTCCTGTGCTCGAGTACTACGACTGCGTGCGTTGTCTCTCTGTCCTGTGTATTCATACCGACAATTTTTACAGCGCGGCGGTGCGCATCTGGGCTCAATAACGGTAACGGGGGCGCAAATCGGCCGGCAACAGCGGAGCGAGCGGCCTGCGACCGACGAAGAGAAGGAGTACCGCCATGCCTTCCTCATCGTCGAAGCGAAAAAGGGCCCCGGCGGGAATCACCCGCGGCACGTCCTCTGCGCCGAGAGCGACGCCGATCGGGACAGCTGGGTCGAGATCCTTGTGCGCTACTTTTCCGGCGTGTACAGCGAGGAGCCCGTCTCGTACGGTGCGCCGCAACCAAACAGCAATTCATACCCCAACGGCGGCCCAGCCCAGCCACGGCCAAGTACAGACACGTACGCCGGACGCTCTTCAAGTCCTACGCGCTCTCTCGACTACTCGCCTGTCGACCGGAATCCGCCCAACGGCTTCAACGATTCGCAGGCGCGGCGAGTTATGGAGCAGCAGCAGCAGCAACAGCAGCAGCAACAACAACAGCGGCCACAGCCCTCCAGCTTACCCGACTCGTCGCCGCTTGCCGCCGCCGCCGCCGCCCCCTTCCCCCCGGAAGGCGCGTACCAGCGCGCCAACTCGGAGCAGGGGTACTATCCGGACATGCAGAACGGGACGCCACGCCGGCGGCAGCACTCACCCGAGCAGCACCGGCAGCGGGAGGGCCCCGCCAAGGGCTTCCAACCTACGCTCAACACGGTCGCTTCGTCACCGATTACAGCTACGCATCCCCAGCATGCCCAGCAGCCATCTGCGCCGCCTGACAGGGCCCCGTCGCCCGAGAAACCAGAGTCCAAGGTCAAGATTTCGGGTCCGATGGGTGGGGCGCCTATCCCCGCCGGGTACAAATTCGGGGGCAAGGACGCTCCTCCCCCTGACAATGCCGCTGCTGCTGCGGCCAACGAACGGCGGGAAAAGGCAAAGTCGCGGTCCTTCTGGGGCTTTGGGCGGCAGGGTGGTGCTGGTGGTACGCGCTTTGTCGAGTGTCTTGCCCCCCGATCTAATTTTCTCCAACAGGTTCAGAGAAGACGCCTCCGGCCGCTACCTTCATTCCTCGGGCGGTGTTTGGCGTAACGCTAGAAGAGTCGCTGGACGTTGCTCAAATCGCCAACCTGCCGGCTATCGTCTTCCGTTGCATCCAATATTTGGAAGCCAAGAAGGCGGACCAGGAAGAGGGAATCTATCGGTTGAGTGGCAGCTCTGCCGTGATCAAGAGTCTCAAGGACCGATTCAATATGGGTAAGTCCCGATACCCGACCATGGCGCAACGACGCACACTGATTTTCAACGTTTCATTTGTACGTAGAAGGGGACATTGATCTCGTAGGCTCCGACGAATACTGGGACCCGCACGCGATTGCTGGGCTTCTCAAGAGTTTCTTGAGGGAACTGCCTGCCAGCATCCTCACGCACAACCTTCATCTTCGGTTCCTGGCCGTCATTGGTATGTGATGCACCACGCCCACGTCCTTTGAGCGCGCGCGCTCTATGTCCATACTGACGCAACGTTGTATAGACTTTGTAGACCCACAAGAGCGGATCAGAGAGCTCTCGCAGCTCATTGCGGCGCTGCCGATCGCCAACTACAGCCTGTTGCGCGCGCTGACGGCGCACCTAATTCTGATCGTGCAAAACTCGACGGTCAACAAGATGACGATGCGAAATGTTGGCATCGTTTTCAGCCCAACGCTGGGGATCCCCGCCGGCGTGTTCAGTTTGATGCTCGGCGAGTTCAACCGGGTATTCAATGTGGACGCGGACAACTCTGAGGAACCCGGGGAGGATGAGCCGGACGCTGCTGCCAAGGATGCAGCGGACCCAGATTTGTTAGGAACATCGGACCGGTCGTCAGATACCCACCGACGCCGGAACAGTCGTCAATACTCGAGCGGCGCTGCCGATCAGCTACTCGGGCTGTCGGGACGGTCGCTGACTGGTGAGTAGCTTGGATCTTAATTTATTTTACATACATCCTGACTGGTTCCTCAGCGGCGGAAGAGGGGCCGTCAGACGACGACTCGGTCCAGTACGAAAGCGAGACGACAGAGGACAACGTGACGATTGAATCGTCAAACTCGAGCCCGGGGCCGGGATCATCGGCGCACCATGACCAGTCGCCACCGCCAGAGGCACCAAAGCCGTCGACAAAGGCTGCGTCAACCGCCAGCACAAAGGGGCTGAATGTTTCCGTGTCCTCACGCGGAAATCGGTACTCTACGATGATGGGTCTGCCGACGTCGCCACGACCGCCGCTGTCTCCGCGAGCTCCGCCAGATGCTGTGGCGCCCGTATAGTATGTATTCGCTACCGTGGCTTGCACGAACGCTGTATGTAAGTAGTACTTTCTTCGTATCTCATGTAACATATACCCCTTGTTTTACAATATTTGGTCTTGCCTCTTATCTTATCTCTGCTTTTTTTGATGATGATGGCGCATCAAAATAGCTTTTGCATCTTACCACTATGGGATTCAGACAAGCAGCAGTCCTGGGGCCCGTATGCTTCTTCCTCGGCGTGCTGTTCATCTGCTTCAACATTGACCACCGTGTGCTGTGGGGCGTGCGCACGGCGGAGTCGATAGAGGACGGCTTCCAGTTTTATACTACGTTTTTCAACGCCCCGCCCGCGATCAAGGTGCGTAATACGCAACAGGGCTGGAGTCGGCGGCTCACGGGGCTCAGGCACTGTTGCATGGGATGGTTGGGGTGATGCTCCTGGGGCTGGTGGCCAAACTGCACAACTGGGACGACAGCGCGATGTTCTTTGATGGATCATCTTTAGGTGAGAAGCTTCCGAGGTCAGGATTGTCACTCGGGTGCTAACCGGCCGGGCTTCGCAGGAGTGTTGGTGTTTGCGCTCGCAGTGTACCTTACGGTGGTGGTGCCGACGCTGCGGACGATTGTGACGCCGCTGGAAGAGGAGACACGACGGGACCAAATCGAGGCGATGCAAATCCTGTCTGCGGGCAACATCATTATCATGGGCTGTCTGGGGCTCGTCCTGCTGCTGCAGGTGGGTGATGCCCGCGGGGGAATGTGTGGGACAGCGACTGACACGACGAACAGGCAGGACAAGAATATGCGAAACGGGCAGATGCAAAGGAACAAGCGAGAGTGGAGGCCGAGGGGAAGAAGAAGGGAGAGGCGACTAAAAAAAACCAGTAGTGACTTGCGAAATAGCAACATCGCCACCGGAGATAGCTGGGTGAGCGTTGAGCTGAGCATATGCGTCGTGCGAGCTTGCTGGTCGCTTAGGATCGGTTACTGGCGCAAGAGTACTGACGAAAAGAATGGGAGTGGGACTCGTCTGATGGCGCGAGTCCCATTAATGATGTCGCTTAAGCCCGCGTAGCCTCGCGTAGCTCGGCGATAATGGGACTCGTCCATCAAAAATGGGACTCGGGTAAAATTGGCTGCCGGATCATTTGATCCAATGATCTCCTTCGCCCTGTGCCGACGTGCCGCACGGCGAGAATAAGCATGGAATAACCACTATACGTCCCAAAAATATTAATTCGGGCCCCACGCAGTGGGCCCCCGCGGCGAGCGGAAGCACCACGCAGTGGGCCAAGCGGCGAGCGCGAGGCACCGCGCCAGCGGTCGGGGTCTGGGGTGGAAACCCCAGCCGTCCGGGCCGGCGCCCGTAACGTGTTCAGAAAACCTGTAAAAGCCTGATTTAAATATCACTGTGCCGTCAGGCCAAAGGAGGGGGGTCTGGGGGGAACACTGTTCCCCCCAGTGAAGATATAGAGTTTAACTACTGAGCTCAAGACCGTGCGGCAGATCAATGCCGATATTGATGGATTGATGTGCCTGCGATCAAAAATGGGACTCGCGTAATTTGGGCGAGTCCCACTCCCATTCTTCTAGTAACGACTCCTGGCGCAAGAAGGGCCTCGGTGATATGACGCTGAAGACAGACTTTGTCCGCCGCTGGTGGTTGGGATCTGGAGCGTATTTTGCATGTCGCAACGCGTGTGGAGGGAAGGTTCTCGGCAGAAGAGATGGCTGGGACGAGGATCCAAGCCGGGGTATCGGGTTGGACTGTCTGCTTCTTGTGAGAGGCGTGGCAGAAATAGGCGATTGTGCTGATGGGCATCTCGAGCTGGCCCCGCCGAGAGGCTAGAGCACGTTGGGGACAATGGGAACTATAGGACGGGCTGATGTTCTGACTCCAATGCCCTTCCCACCTGTATAGTAAGTAGTGCTACTCCGCCGCCCGTCACGTGCAAGGACCCAAAACGCATTCAGGACATTTCCATTTTGGGCAGCAAGCAGGGACAAACACACCCAATGGGGATAGGCAGGATCTTGAGATCTGGTGGCTGACAGTGGCGATCGAGCCAAAGTGACGGGAGAGTCCTTTTAAAGGCAACGGCTGGATTCTGCGGCCAGTCCATCTCTCCCTCCTCCAACAACATGTCTGCCCAGTGGTGTGTAGACGAGTGCTTCCACTGCGGCCGCGTCGTCGATGGCCAGGCAACCTACTGCTCCGACGACTGCCAGATCGCAGCCGCGCCCCCCGTCGACGACTTTTCAGAAGAAGACGACGACGACGAGTCTCCATCCTACTCGTCCTGGCGCCGTGTGTCCCTTTGGGCTCACGCCATACACCCCACGCCCCCGCCGTCGCCCCCCGTATACGCATCGCCGTCCAAGCGTATTCTCACCCGGCAGCACCCAACGGCTTGTATAACTTCAGACTCGTCCCCCGAGTCCTCCAAACCACCCCACGCGTCGCCCCCGCGCCCCGCACGCACCTCTCCGACCGCGACACAGTCCCTTGTCGCGAGTTGTTCCACCACATCTCCCATTTCCCTTGGCGGCCTCGTCCGCTCATGGGCCCCGCGCGCCCAACGACCCCAGCTGCCCCGTCTCACGACGGCAAACTTCACCGTCTTTGCAAAGACGCACCCGCCTCCACAACCCCAACTACACCCGTCCGACGAGTCCACGTCCGACGGCGACGTCTCCCCCGTCTGGTGGCTGTCCCATGAGCCCAAGACGAGCACCTCTGCTAGCAGCCCGGACTCCCCGCGCTTCGTCGTCCAGCGACGGCCCCCCATCCCCCGCGGTCGCAAACTCGCCCGCGCCGTTGCATGACCGATTCCATGTTCTTCCCCCTCGATTTGCGCTCCCACCCATATAGATGTCGTTTCGCGTTCTTCTTCCATCTACAATCCACCCCCTTGACGAACGCGCACCAAAAGGCCGCATGACCATACGCCTGCTACTTATATATATCCACCGTCGGACACTCGCATTTACCCTCTGCATCCATACCAACACTCATTCCGGCGCGTCAAACCCCACCACACTCACTCTGCTTTCGCTGCATTATACACCTAGACGTCTCCCTACCATGTACTTTATTTTGTCTGTACAGTCCAATTGCAATGTACGTCGCATGCATTCCATCCAGGCATCTCTTCCGCTCTTTCGCGCGACCCAGCACATAATTAAAGTCTCGAAGCCCCGGTCATTGGGAGGATAAGACTAGATAAGCCCGTTCATTCAAATTGTGTCAACTGACCAGTGCCTGGACCGGGGTTTGCCCGTTCGGGTCGACGGCATTTTATTCGACAAATAACAAGGATTCGCTGTTGAGTCGCCGTGCTCGGGAAGCGCCGCGCACCCGACGCCTCGCGTGGTCAGGTGCGCGCTGCGACGCGCCCGACGCGGACGGAAGCGGGTCCGGTCAGCTGCAAAGCTAACTTTTTTAGGCTGCCTGATGACACCTCCCGCGAAGCAAAGTCACCAAGCCCACAAAATCACTCGAAATGTCTCTATCAAAACAGCATCCGCCCAGTAAAACGCCGGCCGCAACGCACCCGCCCACAGGCATAAATAAAAATGTGTATCAAGCTGTGGCTTGGTTATCTGATTTTGGTGTGGAACGTACGTATGTGTTGGCTAGCGACATACTTATGAGTCGGAATACATACGCTTTTCTTCGACAGGCATTTAGCGCGGGAGATGCCGCAGCCACAGGAAATTTTAGTTCCGACGCGGAGGCAGATCCTCATATGGGGTCGCCGACGTGATTCGCGCGCACCAGATGCACCACAGTGAGCCACAGTAGCGCCACCAACGAAACAGCAACCAACACGTCGATGCCCTGCTAGCGTCCTTTGCTGCCGCCCAGCGCAACGCGGATCTCGGAAGGTACAGACCAACTGATGCCATATGTCGGCCGCGCTAGCCCCCTCGCCGTGTGTTCAAACGCGAGCTGTGGGAGCGCAAAATCTGTGGGAAATCGCACTTGAGTCGGTCTACTTGACTTGACGGTGATCGAGGATCGAGCAAGACATACGGCGATAAACCCCGGCTGTGTAGCGTGCTGACTCGGCGCGGGAGACGCCAGATCGCGGAATTTGCCTAGAATGTCATTTGCAGGGTCCTTCGTGCGGCACATTCCGGTCAGGAAGGCAGATAAACGATGTACGGAGAGTCTATCTTCATCCGTCCCCTCGATTCGATCCTGCTCGCCGAACAATCTGAGCTCAACAAACGCCGACTGCTGTATAAGAAACCGACGGCGCCAGACAGCATGCTGTGGATAAAGTCATCAAGGTACCACTAATTCGATCCCAGCTCTGGAACCAACGCAGCAAGCCGACCTATATTTTCTTTGAGTCAATACGATGAGCGCCGTGAACACGGGGCATGACCATCCAACGTACACCTGTCTCTCCACTTGGTCCTGCTGGCTGATTGCTGTTCGCAAAGAAGACCGATCCTGTTACTCACGACTAAAGCGTTGATATCTCCTGACGACGTGTGTATTTTTTTCTTTGCATGTTTACAGCACATTTGATCCTACTGGCTTAACGTTATTTCTTTGGCACCAACCTAGCCTCCTTGAAACATGGGAACAGTTTCGTACTGTACCAGTGCGGTCGCGAGCGAAGTGAGATTATCCTATGTTCGTAACACGGTGGCGCACTAGGAATAACACATGAGATGCAAAGCAGGATAGCGAAAATATGCTCGTACTTGTGGACGGGCCAGTTGGGTGTTTGAGGGATCACACCGGTATGTCCTTAGCGCAGAGTTCATGTTTTTCAAACACGCCAGCAGGTCGCCGTTCCGTTCGATCGCGATGAGTGGCCTAGGACCAGGAGTAAAGATTTCTACGCGCCAAGGCATTTCGTTATTAGAGGGAAGGTGTTCTGCTTTCCCTCCAACGCCGTGAACATGAGGGATGCAGCAGGATGCTGAGGTGCATCCCGTTAGCCGAGGAATTCGAATTTCGAAAGCGATTTCAAGCATGTCTTCCGCACATATCTTGCAATTCGATAGAAGAAGACGCTTCTGCGCGTGTTTCGGTTGCAAGTGGACGTGCACTTACCGTTTGGAATTCCGTGGTGTCTCTTTTGCCCCATGTATGCCGCCGAAGACTTCCAGAAAGCGAACGGGGGACTCAAAGCCAACATTAGGCACCCGCAAGAGAGATCGAATCAAACTTGAATTGAGATCTAGAAGTTGTCTAGAAGTCATTGCCTTGCTGTGGGCAACCATCGCCTTTCCTGCTATTAGCAAAAGAAAGATTACCAAGCGCGAAAGTCAAAGCTGGACCCAGAATCCAAAAGATTATGGGTGAAGGAATCCAACCCCAAGCAGACTTTGATTCCGACGCCAATGGCAGCTACCGTACTAGATGCGCACGGACCCCTAGCTTGTCACCTCCCTCAGCTCGTCGTCGCCGCCTTTGACCCAGCGCCAAATCGCCATGCACCAGACCCAAGTCTCGATGGTGCCCAAGGTGAAGAAGATCACGACAAGGACGCGCCCCATGTTCTTGCTGATACCCAACTCCTCACATCGGGCATCCCAACGCTGCGCCAGGGACATCTGTTGTTTGGGGTCTGGCAGCTGGTCTGGCTGTGAGACTGTCGGTTCCAAAGGCCGGTGAGGCTTGTTGTCGCGGAGGGCGACCCGGGTCGAGAATGGTGCACGACAGAGCTGGCGGCTCCGCAGGTGAATGCCCATTCGCGCAGCTACGGAGGTGCGTGCAAACACGCAGGCCATGGAGGTTGTTGCAGAGTTATAGATACCTTTGATCGGAATAAACACACCGTCGTGGAACCAGCGACACCAAAGCGACACTCTTCCGTGATTTCTAGCAGCAAAATTACCGAAGTGGTTTCGAGGATTTATTCGAGATACAGAACCACACACGCCAGGATCGCCCGTTCATTCGGGGGTGTACAAAATACGCAAAACTAAGAAACACTCTACTGCGGCGGCTGGAACCTGCAGGGACATCAGCCGCACGGACAGACATAACAGGACGCGCGGGGACTCACCCTGGTGGAGGCCCCGCAAAGCCAGGGGGCGGCGGGAACGGCATGCCTGGTGGGAACCCAGGAGGCCTGAATCCGGGCGGGGGACCAGGCATCCCTGGGGGCGGGAACGGCATCGGAGGACGCGCCATCGAAGGCATACCCACTATAGAAATCCAAAGTGAGCACCATGGCCTCGCGATGTATAAGAAAGGACGTACTCGGGGGCATCATACCCATGCCACGACCCGCAGGCATGCCGCGTCCAGGGCCGACTGGGAGCTGAAACAGAGAGGTAAGGGCAGCCTCAAGTGAATCGGATTGTCACGTACCGCATTCTTTTTGTCGTCGTCCACGACGGGCGGCGGTCCTTCGACGCTCAGACTCACCACTGTCTCACCTCGCAAGATAACCAACCCGAGGGTTCTCTTCATCTCCTGCTCGGGCGCCGGCTCCTCTCCTGGCTTTTTCTTGGGCCTCACGCGTCTAAACTCCTCGCAGTCCGCCAGAACGAGGTTCATGTGTCGGTCAAAAGCGAGCATTTGCCCAGTCAATGCACGCCCGTCGTTGATCGTCACTTTCAGCCTCCAGTTGATGAGGCTGAGCATCTTCCCACCTTTTGATTTCGGAGGAGGCTAGGATTCATTAGTGCGCGTACCACAGATTACAAGGATTCTCACCATGGCGGGCGGTTGGTGAAGACGGGTCGACAGCTTTCACTAGTAACATGCCATAACACGCAATTGATCCCAAACTTGAAAGTTTGCCAAAAGTTGAACAAGTAAGTAGCTCATTGTACAAGCCTCCACTGCCCTTGAACCTCTTTCCATTCCAGTTCCTCATCGTCATCCGTGTCCTCTTCCTCTCCCTCTAACACTGGCCGAATTGTGACGGTATTCCCCTCCACCCAGTTTAACACGCGTCCGTACCGCTTGCTGATTTCAGGCGAGAAGGTTTTCAAGTTCATGAGTAGCCCCTTTCTCCAGCTTTAATGAAGGACACGCTTCAAACTGTGAAAACACACCTTGAATCCGATTATGCACCCTTTTGTGAGCTGGGCATGCGAAGTTATAAGAGGGGCCGCGTCGAAATCGATTGCCGAGAGTTTCAAGTTTACCGTGCACGGCGCCTCAACGTCCATACCTAACCCCTCCTTCTCCCCATAGTCCAGCACCGGAGTTTCAAGCACCGGCTCGTCCCAGATCTCCGGCTCCTGAACTCTGCGCTTTTTTTTCTTCGCCTTTTTGAGACCCTCCTCGACGTCAATGGAAGTAATGAAAACGTTGCTGGGAACCAAATGTTCTGGCAGGGCGGAAGGCGGTATGAGCATTGCGCGGTGAACGCTTGCCTCCTCATTTGCTTCTCGAGGTGTCTCCTCCGGCGGTGGCGTCCCAAATACTATTTTTCTGCTTCTGGGATCAATTTCCTCTCCACCCCTCCGGCTTTTATTCTTGTTCTTCGATTTGGGGATCATAGACATCATCTGCACATTCAGCATCTCCTCAGCCTCGCTCGGCGGATAGAGCGGAGTGTGCACCGTCGAAGAGGCGGATTCGGGAGATGCATCTAACGCGCCAGGATCAAGTCGCCCCGCCTGATCATTCCCACCAAACGCGCTGTTAAGCGCAGATGCGACATCCGGGGCCGGACCGTGAACCCTGCTTTGTCGCGCTTTGACCCGCCGCTCTGCTTCCGTTTCGGGCTTTGCCATGGGGGTCGCATTGGTAGTGGATACAAAGTCAGGAAGAGGGGCGGAAGCAGTCTTGTTGGCAATCTGTTTTAGCCGTCGGCGCTGATTCCGCGAATGGGTAGACGGCTTTCCTTTGCCTGGGGGAACCATGACCTTCTTGGAGTCGTTGCATTTTAATGGGGGATGAGTGGAGGATCTGCGGGCAGTCTGTGTTTGCGGTACAGAAGTGCGCCGGTAGATAGCAGGTGCTGGAGGAGCCGCAAAGGATCCAGGGGTTTCGGAATCAGAGTCACTTTCAGAGGAAGAAGTGGTTGACGAGGACGCGGATGAGGAAGACGACGAGGACGAGGACGAGGACGCGGACGAGGAGGAAGAGGAGGATAGAGCTCTAGGCGGAGGAATGGAACGCGTCTTTTTGTCACTGGGCCGGATTGGACTGGCGCTCCTTTTCCTTTTCTTGCCGATCTCTTATGATCGTTGGAACTGCGACAAAACAAAAACGACAGAACGCGTACCAGGTGTTTTTTCTGCAGGCTTTACGACGAGCAGATCCCCGTCGCGCAGGACATCCAACAGTGGACTGGCCTCCAGAAGTTCAAACCCGTCGAGGACGAGATCAAGCGCGGACGCGTTTTTGGAGTTGAAAGCAAGGACCTCCCTGGCCAACGCAGTTTTCAGATTCGCCACGCTGATACACTCCTCTCCTGGAGTGAACCACACCTTTAGCGCAGGCAGAGGTGGCATCGATAGAATTTTGAGCCTCATAGCTATCGTGGTGGTGGTGAACCCAACCGGAGTTGGCAAAAGTTGGCAGTGATCCGAAGCGTGTCAACCATCCGGTAAATCGTTGAGCGGATTCCAAGGTTTTCCTCCTGCCTCCATCATGGCCCCACCAGCAAAGCACTTGGACGATCTCTACGACGGACAAACTGTCGACCCAACGTATCGCGCCAAGGTCCATGTACTGAATGCGGCGATCCAGGATATTGGAATGGGCCGTTATCAGTACTATCTCTTCATATGTGCCGGCTTTGGCTGGTTCGCGTACGTTGTTGAACCCACTAACTCGTTCAATGACTTGACTGAATAAATCGCATTTCAGCGATAGCGTTTGGCCGCTCATTACTGGCCTCATTTTGACCCCCGTCATTGCCGAATTTCACTTTGACGGTCCTTTCCTTTCCCTTGCTGCAAACATCGGATTGCTCGTGGGTGCTATCGTGTGGGGCCTTGGCTCAGACGTGTACGGACGAAAAATCGTGTTCAACCTTACTCTTCTTATCGCGGGTATATTCGGATTGGCCGCTGGAGGTTCACCTAATTTTCTAACACTGGCCTCCTTGCTGGCTGTTGTGGGTGTTGGCGTCGGAGGTTGGTTTTAATGGCCGTCGATCTCCCCCAGCTAATGTCGCAACAGGGAACCTCCCGATTGACTCTGCGGTCTTTCTCGATCTCGTTCCGGCTTCGCACCAGGTGGGTTGTCATTGCGTGATCCACTATTGCGTATTTTCCTCACAAACGAATTAGTACCTTCTCACCGTGATGTCCGTATTTTGGAGTTTCGGCCAACTCCTCATCAGCCTGGTACGAAACACGTATTCGTTCCGCCTTTCTGTCTCATCTCTTCTCTCAGCTCGCCTGGCCTTTGATAGCCAACTTCTCTTGCTCTTCCTCTGCGCCAACGTGTAGCAAGGCCGACAACATGGGCTGGCGCTACCTACTTTTCATTCTCGGAGCCTTGACGCTGATCTTGTCTATGATACGCTTCTTCGCCTTTAATCTCCTAGAGAGCCCTCGCTTCCTGGTTGGCATCGGCAATGATCAGGCGGCGGTAGATGTCATCCATCAGATTGCTGCATACAACTCCACCACGACTACTCTCAGCGTTCAAGACTTGGTCGGCACTGACGAGAAACACGTAGACGAAAGTGGGGCCGAAATGCGGCCTTTTCTCAGCAAGACCTCTGTTTTCACCATGAAGCATATTAATGCACTCTTTGCAACGCGCAAAATGGCGATATCTACGTCAATGTTGATCTCGCTCTGGGGAATCATAGGTCAAAAGACCCTCAATGTTATGGGATTCCTCAAATTGACATTTCTTTTCCTTATCTCAGGGCTGGCTTCTACTTTGTATAACAGCTTCTTGCCATTCTTGTGCGTTTTTTTTTGTACACATACATGCTTCTGGTGGCTGAGTGCAATCAGGCTCGCAAGTCGTGGTGCTCAATTTAACGATGGATCGTTGTATCTCACATACCGAAACGTGGCAAATCTTCCAAATCCTCCCGTCTCTGATTGTCTCACTTTTTTTCCAGCAAGTGATTCTCAGTGTCATCGGGATTCCTGGAGCCTTTCTTGCCGGTGTCGCTGTTGAGGTCCCTTATATTGGACGGAAAGGCACCTTGGCGATCTCCTCGGGCAAGTAGCCTGTTACTTCTTTCGGGTTACATTATTCAACGACCCCTCGCGAAACTTAGGGCTAACTGGAGCCTTTCTTTTCGCGAGCACAACCGCCCGGAGCTCGGGACAGCTCCTTGGGTGGAATTGCGGCTACGTTTTCTTCAGCAATGTACGGTTCGCTATCTCGGGAGGTCGGCGATACTAACTTGATAAAAACACGCAAGATCATGTATGGTGTTTTATACGCCATCTCACCTGAGATCTTCCCTGCCAAGGATCGCGGTACTGGGAATGCACTCACGTCGACTGCGACTCGAGTGTTTGGGGTGATTGTATGTCACCTTCGTTCATATTCCCAGCATCCCGTTCAATTTATATACAGGCGCCAGTGATTGCTCTGTACGCGAACTTGTCCACTGCAGTCCCAGTTTATATTTCCGGAGCCTTGATCATTGGCGCAGGAGCCTTGTCCCTCTTCCTGCCCTTTGAGCCAAGAGGCAAGGCTTCGATGTGAGTAACTTTGTGTAACTTTGTCGCACAATCCAGTAGCTACTAAGTATATCATATTGTATGCGCTTTGCCTCCCATGAAGGTCATCATCAGCTGGAAAGTTGTTTCGGACCCGATGTTCTCTTTGGCGACTCATTATTCCGTAAACTCACGTGACCGTGACCCCGGCTAACTTAGGGCCTGATCGGGTGCATCAGAATCAATTCTTCAGAATCGCACCAGAATCCTTCTGACTGAGCTTTTCACACACACTTTGTCCCTAGATTATGCTAGAAGAGGAAATACATGCCATTTTCATACCCTGAAGAGATGAGGTGGCGGGGATCTCCAGGGCTAATGTGTTCCCAGAATTCCGGAGTTCAACCTGGAGATTCCTGAACCTATCTCAGAATTTTGCTAACCGGTTTACTGGACATTTTTCCCGCCACTCTCGTTACACATCTCTCAATAGAATGGGTCATTTACGCGTTCTACAATGGTTTAGGGACGAGTTTGGTGTACATTTGAGATTCAGAGAAAATTCTAGAGAATTTCTGATGCACCCGATCAGGCCCTAAGTAAATCACTTTGCTCCTAACACCCATCTCGACTTTGCGAAGTTCCCGTTTCCACCTTATCTCGCCCACCGGTTCGTGCTCCGTGCCGCAGAGGGATTCCAACATGCGAGAGACTACCTCCCGGCACACAGAATCCCTTTCCGCCCTCCCAATCCACTATTTCCCTCCTTTCGGCGTCCGCGTGGGAGGGCATCCCGATGATTTTATTTACAGGCCCGCATTGAATATCTCTGAATTCGTAGATCTTCTTCGCATTCCAATTTCCAACGCGTCCGAGGCGGCAGCGTCGACCGGGAAAGGCAAAAAACGCGCCGCGTCCCCTACACGACCGGCGAGTGGCACTACGCGAAAACGCGCCAAAACTTCTTCCACCAGCGGTGGAAGCCGCGATAATGACGATAAACTTTTCGCTTGGGCGACAATGCACTATCCCGAGGTTGACGCGCATTTTCAAAGCGTTAGCGACCATGTGGACAGCATCCCGGTCCTCTCACATATCTTTGAAATCAATTACAACAGCTCGATTCCTCGGGGCCGTCTGTCCAGTCATTTTGCTTCCGACAAAGACTGGATCTCAGACGAGCGGAATCTGGAGGAAACACTGCAGCTTCTCCGCGGTGTCAACGAGGGGTCCGAGTTTGACCTGGGCACCATCAGCCTTGCCAGGCATTCGGGTCGCATCGTTGTGGTCTCTGATGTCCTCGAGAAACGCAATGATGACGCTCAGTGGTTATTGCTTCTCCCGCCGCTCCTAGATGGACTTGACTTTGACTCATTTGGCATCCCTTCCGTTCGGTGTGAGGACAACCACGACATCATCGTGGCATGCAGTGAATTGCAAGCCGCTGGACGGGTTGCCATCAACGGGCAACTCACGTTCACGATAGATCCCGAGGCGGATGCTGGATTTTTCCTCCGCGTACAAGTTACGGTGTCACTCACTCCTGCCATCTACTCGGAGCCAATCCGGATCATGAGGAAAGCCAAGATACCACTCGAAGATGCTCAGCGGAGGCTCCTCCAATTCGTGTATCCGGACGCCACCCTCACATCGCATCCCCAGACTGTTACCAACATCCCATTCTTCTACTCCATTCTTGGTCCTGCACCGTATCTCCAATCCTCCGCAGTAGACCGCGCGATGCAGCCAGAGGCGTTACTCGCGACTTTACTTCCCTTTCAACGTCGGAGTGTCGCTTGGCTGCTTGATCGAGAAGGCAAGATGATCACTGCGAATGGCCAAATCGTCGAGAAACCCGCGGCCCAGAGTTTCTCTTTCTGGGAGAGGATAGAAGAAGGAAGTAAAGTTCTCTTCGTCAATCGATTAACCGGTAACATGTCCCTCGCTCCACCTGACGAGCCTGCCCCCCTTGGGGCTATTCTGGCTGAAGAGCCAGGACTCGGAAAAACGCTGGAGATCATTTCCCTTCTACTTCTGAACCCTGCTTCGCCGGACAGACACCCTGGGGTTAAGAGATGGGATCCTGAGTCAGAACTCGAAGTCAAAGCGGTTAGGACTGCGCTTATCGTTACACCGCCCGCTCTGGCGAGCCAGTGGGTTGATGAAATGAAGCGACACGCACCTTCGCTCAAGGTGCTTGTGTACGAGGGCTGGACCAAGGTGAAAGTCCCTATATCTCCCGGTGACGTAGAGAAGGAGCGTGCTCTCAGGCTTCGTGCTGCAACAAGAGGGAAGGGCAAAGGCAACCGGCAAACGAAGAAAGGGAAGGGGAAAGGGGCTCCCAGTGAACGCGAGGACGAAAGAGAGCTTGATGAAGACGAAGCTGGCGAGGATGTTGGAGAGGTTCTTGATTGGTGCTCGTATGTGCAGGGATTCGACGTGGTTTGTGGGAGTTTTATATTCGTTGTTGATCGTCAGCTCAAAGCGATGTTCAAAAGGTCATCACAACTTATCAAATCCTCAAGACCGATTTCAACGTGGCTCGTGCTGCTCCCAAACGTCCAAGACGGGAAGACGTTGTATACTCGAATGTTGAACGTCCCCGCAGCCCGTTGATCATGGTAGAATGGAACAGAGTGATCATGGATGAAGTCCAAATGGCTGGTGGCGGAAATGTCGAGTATGTGAACACAATTTCTCAATCTTCTTCTCCATGAACGTTATCTCTTATCAGAGACATGGTGTCGATGAGTCCGTTTGTCACTGCAATCCTTGCTCCGCGACTCATCTTCTGTCCAGTTCCCCGACTAGCATCGTTCGCAGTGTCCGGGACACCTGCTCGAACCCAGGTTCCAGACCTGATGCATGTTCTCAGGTATATCCAGCTGTTACTACAGTCCGCAATGGTATTTGACTTCTGGTTAGGTTTCTTCGCGTAGAATTGCATCCTCGCCACTGGGCTAGACTTGTTGTCCCTGGGTATTCGGCCTACTTCAGCGCTTTTTTCCGGCGTATTGCGATTCGGTAAGTTTGAATACTTCCCTTGACCTTGTGCACCCCGGATATAATCATTCCAGAACAACAAAAGCGAGTGTCACCGCCGAGTTGACAATACCTCAGCAGACGCGGTTCCTTGTCGGTATCGAGATGGGACGCGTCGAACGACATGTGCGTTTCTCTGATCAGTTTGAATGCCATGGCCCAACATACGCATAGGTTTATGACCAGAATCTGGAAGCAACTCTACTTGAACTCGGCTTAGACGCTCGCGGTGTTGATGTCCGCGGCTTGAACCGCGAACCAGATGTCGGACTACTGAGGAAATCACTCAAACATCTCCGTGCAATCTGCACCCACCCACAGGTAAGTGGCTCCGTCCAAATGTACCACGTATCTTCAACTTTTGTTCGTGACAATAGATCGGCCAAACTGGTAACAACTTATTCAAACCCGGCGCTCTGAAGAGTATGGAACAAGTTCTCCAGGTTCGCATTGAATCAGGGAAATGGCTTCGTCCTAACGGCGTCCTTTCTAGACAATGTGCGACGAGAATTGGACAACGGTCATGGAGGATTGCAAAAGCAAGGCACGTTGCTTCTTCAAAGGCGTCTCCAATATTTACAGTGTTTGCCAGATTCAAGGGCTGATCAAAACGGCTCAACTGCAGCAACATCTGGCAGAAAAAAATCGCTACCAGCATTGTCTGGAAACTCTTCTGCTAGCTGAGAAAGAAACTACACAGCTGATAGAGGAGATAGAATCGGCAATCGCTACCCATGAAACCAACAGACATCTTCATCAGCCGCAAGAAACTGAGCCGGATACAAGTACCCCGAACGATAAAGGAAAAGGCAAAGAACGGGGCCGGTCCCTGTCTCCGCTATCAGATTTAGAGTCCGACGACGACGACGACGACGACGACCAGGCTCCTCTCAAGGAGTACAAGACCAAACGGCAAGCCCTCAAACTACGATCCCGGGAAGCTCAGCTCGTCATGCACCGAGTCAAATTTTTGCAGGGAGACACCTATCATATGTTGGGCGCGTCCCAGTCGGTGGCGGAGAACGCAGCGTATGGTGAAGCGGAAGTGATCCGGCGCCTCATCTTGAAGTCATCCGAAAAGGAAGCACTCGATGCTATGGACGTCCTGGCTCGGGATGCAACATCCAAGGGATTAACGAGGGAAAAGCTTCAAATTCAAGTCCCGTTTCTGGCTTGTGATCTTCGCGGAGAAGAACCTCTGGAGCTCGTGAGTCAACATCAACAGCAGACCTCATTTACTTTCGCTGAGTCCGACCTGATTAGCAAGAAGAGGCGAACAGAATAATCGAGGCTGTTTTGAACCAGCAGAGCAGCCTCCTGTGGCGATGGAGAGGTCGCATGACAGAGCTGCTTACCCAGCAGCTGACTGCGGGGGAAGAAGCCGATGGGCAGGAGTACCAACGTACTCTCGATGACCAGGGAGAAGCCGAAACATACCTGGCGAACTATGCATCTCTGCTCGCAGATCGTAGGGAAGCACTCTTGAAAGAACGAACGTTATTAGCTGCTCATGATGCGGTAAGGCGTCTTTCTTGCAAGCTTCTTCCGGTATCTAAAATCCACTTTCAGAGAGAGAAAAAGTTCCGGCACACCAAGACAGCGATCAAGGCCGCTGCGGCCTTGGACACACCCTTAGAATTACCGGAGGATATGGAACTGCAACCCGAGCATGAGGTGCTTCACAAGAACCTCTCAGAAATGCGGAAGAATTTTTTGCCGAAACTATGCGGAAGAGCCATCAAGAGCGTACGTTTTCTCGCCCGAACTCCTGCGTGGGCAAACTCAAATATGAGCCGCAGGTTGCGCTGGACCTTGCTGCCATGGCGGGCCGGATACACAAAGAGACTGATCCGCAGAAAATCGCGTTGAAAAAAGCAGTTCTCGATTTGCGCCGCCTCATTACAGAACAAGGTATTTATGCTTAGCATCGATGCGCTTGACTCCCTCCGACACCGTCCAGGAACTCTGCTGGATAAACTGGAGGCGGATCTCGCTCTCTATCGAAAGGCGTTCAACCAAAGGATCATGTACTTCCGGCAGCTGCAAGAAATATCGGATGCCGTCGGTGGAGTCGATTTCGAGGGGACAGCCGCTCAAGCTCTCGTCGAGTGCGCAACAGCACAAAGAGATTTTGCCGTGAAGGTATGCAGCGATTAGGATTTCTTTCACCCTCTGACTGTGGTTGCCAGATCAACACCAATCGGGCGAGGCAAAGGTACCTGGATCATCTTTCAAAAGACAAGGGCAGCGGGGAGAGGGATGAGGATGAAGAAACGTGTATTCTTTGCAAGTGTGAATTTATTTGTGGTAAGTGAAGTTCGTGCATACCGCTGGCACATTGTCCCTGACTGTTCCATCTCTCCAGGATTTATCACGCAGTGGTATGTGAATGAACCCTTCCAAGTTGGATTTCGCTGATAGTGGTTGCAGTGCTCATGTTTTTTGTGAGGTTGGTATTCATTCTCAACTTTCGACTCGTGCTGACCCTTGCCTAGGAGTGCATGAAGGCATGGGTCGCCAAAAGACAGGGCAACACTTGCCCAGTCTGCAGAGTTGCTATTAACCCAGAGAAACTCGAACGATTCGCTGTTGCGGAGCAAGCTGTCGAGCCCAAGTTGGAAAGCGACCCCGAACCCGTCCCGAAATCTCGACGCAAGATTGACTACAACATGATTGGTATTGTTCCTCGCCTCATCCCTCGAGACGAAATCCAACCACCACGCGCAGACCCACAAGTTCTTCAAGAGATTCAGGCTATGCCATCATTCGGCGATTACGGCAACAAGATACAAACCCTCGTTCGTCTCCTGCATTGAGACCCATTCCTCGTTCCGATTTTATTCAGGTCCGCCATCTCTCGTATCTGCGAACTGCAGATGCAGGCGCCAAGAGCATAGTTTTTTCTGCTTGGGCTGAGAGCCTGTACAGTAAGAGCTCAATTATGGCGCTATGTTTGTTTCTCTAACTACATTTACCAGTCGTGGAACGAGCTCTTCGAGAAAATGGTACGAGCGATCATTCTCTTCTTCCCTTCCCTAATCATTTTCCCAGGCATATCATGTCTAAGAATCGATCAAAATCGCAAGGGTCTCACCGTAAAGAAATTCGCTTCGGAGGACATTGATGTGCTTCTTCTTCATGGGTATATCATCGCTTTAAAGTTTTAAATAGCCTGCTAACATTGATTCACAGTGAGAGAGAAAACGCAGGATTAAACATCACCTGCGCCTCCCGTGTATTCCTGTTGGAAAGCGTCGTCCACCATGGCTTCGAAATCCAAGGTGCTGTGGCTGATCATCGTTGCAACTGCCAATTGACCCAGACCGGTCTCATTCCAGCCATTGCACGTATCGATCGGATGGGCCAGACAAGATCGACAGAAGGTAAGTGTCGATTATGCAAGCTTGACACTTGTAACAATTATTGGTAGTCTTTTGCTATTATGCCGAAGGTGAGCTCGTCTTGATTGAGCTTGCATCATTCGCAAACTGAATCCTGTTTCCCGTAGATACCGTGGAGAAGGTATAAAGTCCTTGCCCAACAGATCGCTGAAAAGAAGCTGATCCATCAAAAAGAACATCTTAGATTTGGCGGCGCGTCAGGTATATGTAGTTCCATGTCGGAGGTCTTCCGTCTCTAAAATTTGACAGGGAACATCGCTCTACACGAAGAGCAACTCGGTGGGTTCGATGTTGAACGTGTCTTCTCTCGCTGGGGAGAAAAAAGTGGTCGACTCTCCCGCCAAGAAAAACCAAAAGGGGGATTTCATTGATAAGTATGCATTTGATCCAATTCTCACGCAGTCCCTCAACCTTTTCGTGAACTCAGAACCGATGACATGCTTCAAATTCTTTTCCCTCATATGTCTGAAGACATCGAGTATCTTATCCCGGAAGAGGATATGGACGTATACGTGGCGGATACTGCTCCTGCTCCGGTCAACGCCGTCGCGGGACCCTCTAGAATCGCTTAGACTTGTATTGTTATGGACTACTCATACGTTTGCACTTGGATCCTGTGTCTGTGAAGTCGTTGTTACTTACGCGACGACAATATTGGCCCCTATTTGCGGACCGGTGGTCCCGAACAAGGGCGACGTCACAAGTGCCACCAAAACACAAACTGAACGGCTTTCCTTGTCCTTGACACCTGCAACATGGCCACTCGCAATGTTTCCAGACAAGAATCCATCTCAGCCTTGACTGTTCCCCTGCTTCTCCAGCAGGGAACCCAACTTACCAAAATCTCGGAGAAGTCCCAGAAGAAAGTTGTGTTCCGTGTCGACCCCGATGAAGGCCAGATCTAGTCTACCTAGACAGACAGCACTCGTAACCTTTCTGTGCACAGGCCAGATCTTGTATGACTCGCGAAAGAATGGGATCGGTGTGTATTCGCGATTCTATACATCCATAGCAAGCTCATTCTCTCAGTACCGATCGAGAGCATCAAAGAGATTCGGACTGGTGCAGACGCTCAATATTACTGCGCCCAGTTTAAATTCTCTGGGGATGCCCTGGATAGAGTACGGGACATCTTCCGACCACCGGGCAGACTCTAACTCTGCATCAGTGGCTCACCATTGTGTATGTACTGCATAGCACGTACAAGACTCTCCATCTACTTGCGCCAACCCGAGATGTGTTTCTCCTGTGGGAATCCACCATCAGGAAGCTGTATTCCATCCGACTAGGGCTGATGCACGATCTCGATAACAACAAGATGAGGCAGACAATCTGGGAGAAACAGTACTGGAAAGGCGCCGACAAAAGCGGGGACCAATCCCTGAACCTGGACGAGGTCAAATCCTTGTGTGTTCGACTAAACATAGACTTCCCAAAGGGTGAATTAGAACGGCTGTTTAAGGTGCGCCAGTCCCCGACCTGTTCATCGAGGGCAGATTGTTCATGCAGTAGCGCAGGAGGCTGACAGTTCTCACAAAAAATCCCTTAATTTCCAGGAATTTCAGCACTTTGTCAAGCTTCTGAAACGTAGGCCCGAGCTCGAGGCTCTATACAAAAGGCTTTCCGGTGATAGGGCTTTTGACTTCGCCGTGTTCCAGAAATTCATGACAGAGACGCAGAAGGTTTCTTTATATTCTGCCTCCACTTGATTCAATTAACTTGTTCCTTTAGTCCACCCTGACTTCGGCCGATCTCATGACCGTGTTTGGCAATTATGCGACGGTCGAAATCACACCTGTGGCTCCTCCCCCAGCGAACCCCTCATCCTCCAATGCACCATCCATCCAAGCTCCTCCGCCTTCTGCACCACAGCAGGGTCCGTCCGCGGAACCATCTACTCCTGCTCCGCCAACTACTTCTGCGCCGTCGTCTGCGCCGGTTGCCCCCGTACCGCCTACAGTGGCGACTGCGCCTTCCTCAACACCGAACACCGCAGTAATCCCTGCTGCCCCGATTGCCCCAGCGGTGGCTGCAGCTACTCCAGCAATACCGCCTGTCGCAACTGCGTATTCTCCCCCGACCTCGTCCGCCATAACTACCCCGGAAGCTACCCCACCGTCTCAATCTCCACCGTCTGCTCGTGGCATGAGTTTAGACGACTTTGAATCGTTCCTCCTGTCTCAATGCAACGCGCCAACACATCCCTACTCGAATGATATGACCCAACCGATGGCGTCGTACTTCATCTCCACATCTCACAATACGTATCTCGTCGGAAACCAACTCATGGGCGTCAGTACTATCGAAGGGTATATCAGAGCGCTGCTGTGCGCATGCCGAAGTGTTGAGCTCGATATCTATGATGGGGATTCTGAGCCGATGGTTTTCCATGGACGTACTCTGACGTCCCAGGTCTCGGTCAGAGAAATATGCCAAGCAATTGCGAAATACGCTTTCGTTTCCTCACCGTATCCTCTTCTGCTGTCTTGCGAGGTGCACTGTGGTCTGGCACAGCAGGATATGCTGGTCGACATTATGGCGAAAGCATTTGGCCCCGCTCTGGTGAGTGTTCCGTTGGGTGAACATCCCAAAATCGCTGCGTTGCCCAGCCCCGAAGATTTGAAGGGACGCATCCTGGTCAAGGTGGGCCCATTCCTTTGAGCAAGTGTGCAACTGCTGATACCTGCGACGTAGACAAAGAACTTGTACGTAGCTGCCGAGCTGGCCTCTATCAAAGCCCACAAGAAGGCGGCAGAGGCCGCCGCAGCCAAGGCAGCCCATCTCGAGGCGGAACCCCCATCCTCGTCATCATCTTCCGAATCGGACTCGGAAGCCGCGGCCGTCATGGAGGAGATCGGTCAGGAGATAAGCGCACTGAAATCGAAGTGGCACAAACTGCGCGGTATTCCATCGCCCTCGGCGTCCGGCACAGCAGACCCCAAAGCCAAAGGGAAAGGGAAAGCCAAGGTGCCAATGTCGATGGCATTGGCTTCCTTACTGGTATATACGGTTGGCGTCAAGTGCCGCGGCATAGACCGCTCGGAGGAATACAGCGTCGAGCAGATTTTCTCACTCTCTGAAAACAGCGCAAACAAATTCATCAAAGGTGTACCAGGAATAGAGGACCTGATCCATCACACACGCGACCATCTCGTTAGAATTTACCCCAAGGGCACACGTGTCAACTCGACGAACTATGAGCCGCTTCAATATTGGGCGGCTGGATGTCAATTGGTACCCGTTTATTTTGTGTTCCCTGATGGCTGATGGACTCAAGTCCGATCCCTACAGGTTGCGTTGAACATACAGGTATATTTGATCTTACTTCACGCACTTAAGTTGCTCATTTTTGCGAAGACAATGGACCTTGGATACAGAATCAACCAAGCAATGTTCATGAGACGTGGCCCCCAGGGATATGTCCTCAAGCCGCTCGCGTTGAGAGATTCCCGCTTCGAAGAGCTTCGGAAGCACACCAAACACTTTTTCGATGTGACGGTGAGTGGCCTCCCGTTGGCCGAATTGCAATTGAATTCCTCGATGCTGGACAGATCATATCCGCGCAGCAGCTTCCGCGGCCAAAGGATAGCTCTGGGAAGGAGATCGTAGAGAAATCGGTCATAGACCCGTACATCGAAGTCGAGCTGCACATTCCTGCCTGGTCGAACTCGCCTTTCCTGCCTGATGATAAGAGCTACAAGCACGTTCCGCCCTCGGATGCCGATAGCGGTTCAGGCACCTCAGCGCGCACGATCTCTTTTTGCACTGGGCCAGTGAAGAACAACGGCTTCAATCCCATGTGGCAAGAGGAGCTTTGTTTGCCGTTTGATTGCATCGGGAACATGACGGACCTCATCTTTGTCGAGTTTATCGTCAAGCAGGACAAGAAATCAGATGCGGAACCATTGGCGAGCTATATGGCCCCTCTCTCGAGTTTGCAGCATGGTGAGTCGAACTGCTGCCCAGTCGTAATTCCTTTAGCTGATTTGATTCCCCCACAGGCTTCCGGCACCTTCCTCTGCACGATTCGCAACTTTGTCAACACCTGTTTTCGACGCTCTTCGTGTATATTAACATCCGGGATGTCGTATAGACCTGTAGAAGTAGAGTATTAAAAGACCAATCTGGAAGTCGTCAAGAAGGCCGTAAGCCGCCGTTGTGGCTGTGTCCTCGATCTCTCCCCGCATCAGGAGCGTTCTCAGAGTATAAAGATGAGACCGACCGTCTTGCGCTGGTCATCGTTCCGTTGACGCCATGCCCGTCTATGCGTTGGACTCGTACTACCTTCTCCTCACTCTCCTCATCACCACAGGCTACCAACTATCAGGCTTCTTTATTGCTTACACTTTCCAGGTATATTTCGTCATTGTCTGCTGCATTTGCAGGCCATGACATTGCCTTTTAGTTCGATAAAATCACAGATTTCACTGGGGGTTCTAACTTTTTCATTTTGGGCAAGCTTCAATCTTTACGACTTATGTCTGCGAACCAACAAATCCACAGCCTTGGTGACTCTACTCGCTGGTGGTACCTTTCACACTCGCAATGTGGTAACGAGCATGCACGTTTTTTTTTTTTTTTTGCATTCGTCTAAGCCTTATCTTGTCCCGTCAGCATGGTCATGGTTTGGGCGGTCAGAATCGCGGGTAAGTTTCCTTCATCATTGACCAAGTTCGATATAAATATCGTCCAGGCTTCCTTCTGTTCCGCGTTTTGAAGACAGGACACGACGGCCGTTTTGACGATATTCGAAAGAGTTTCTTCAAATTCCTTGGTGCGTTTCGCGCCGTCTCGTGCTTTGTTTGCATTTTCACCAACCTTGGTATACCACCAGCTTTCTGGATAGGTTAGTTACCAAGCTGTCCTGTTTCCTTCTCTCTCACTGACGCAGCGTTTCTCTTCAGCCCAGATTCTATGGGTAATTTCCTCTATCGTTATCTTCTGCGCCAACTCATATGCGTCAAGGTTTGGATCGTTTCCCTTCCTGTTGTCATCTCGAATTCCCTTGCCATCTCGGATGTTGGACATAGCGGGTCGAATCCTGCTTTTGGCACCTCCCGTGATATTGCGGGAATCGTTCTGTGGACGCTCGGGCTTTTTATTGAAGCCACCGCCGATGTGCAAAAGGTACGTCTTGCTGGTAAAATTTAAATGCCGAGATTCGACTGCTCGTTCAGTACCGTTACAAGTCTTCGAAAACCGCTCCCAAAAACAAGCCGATTAATGTCTGTCCCATCAGCTATGCTAAATCTTGGTGGGTGACCGTGTATGCAGGCTGGTCTCTGGGCGTGGTCTCGCAATCCGCCCTATTTCGGAGAGTGCGCGGACCTTTCCCTCTGTCTCTCCCTGATTCTGACGGAGACGTGACAGAATGATGTGCTGGTGGGGCATCTGGATACTTTGCCTATCGCCAACCACGGACGGAACTCTGCCGTCCTCCGCACGATCTGCGCAGTACGCCGCTGTTCTGTCACCCATCTTCACGGTCGTGTGCGTCTACATATGGTTTGAAGCATGGGCCATAACTAAACGACGACAGCATTCTGATGTTCGGCTCTGGCCTGCCAACGTCGTCGAAACCTCAAGCAAAGCGATATTATTTGAAGAGTTACGGTCCCGGCGCCGACGCGGACGACTCGGGCGTATGGGACCAATACAAGGCGTACCTTCGTCGGACCTCTATCCTCATTCCGCTTCCTCAAGCATTGTACAAGCACATCCCAAACATCTTGAAGAAGACACTCTTGCTGGACTTCCCCATGTACCAGTTCGACGAGCGGAAAGATGGTCCAGCTGCTATCGAGGAGGCGAGAAAGTCTGCAGAGTAGTTGTATTATTTTATTCTATGTATTTCCTCGGCGAAAACGCGTCGTGTCACAAATTGCGACTGATCACATTTTTTGGCCGAATGCGGAAGGAGGTTGACTCGTCGGCTAACGCTGAGCTTGTTCCTCCACATTTGCGGTGGAAATCTCGAACTCTGGGGCGCTCGTGGACGAATATCTACGCGTCGGGGGCAGTTTAGGTTTATCTGAGCCTCGTGGTCGCCTCGTGATCTCTGGCCAACTCGGAAATGGGATCCTCCTCGTCCAAGCCTCCCCGTGCGTATCCGCTGGTAACTCCAGGCTACAACGTTCCGTACGGACAAAACCCCAGCCACTATCTGCCCCCTCAATTCCAGCAGAACACGTCCTCAAGCAAGAAGCGGAAATCCAAGAAAAATGGATCCATCTCAGACCGAGAAAAACTCACACAAGCCTATGTCCAAGGCTGGCATGCTGGTCAGACAGGAATGGGGCCCGTGGCCCCTCATCGTGCGTCGCGTCCCGGAGGCTCCCAATCTGTACCCTGATCGACCTGGTAGAACCCGTAGCCCAACCGCAGCCACAAGCACAACGACAGCCAGTCTCAGCTAACCCTCAACCTGTTCGCGCTACCCCTCTTTTCACCCCACGCGACGGCGCACAGCTCACGTCCTTTGCGTCTCCCCAGGCTACTCCCGCTCCCGTTCCCCGACACACCCAGACTCCTTTTGTGGGCGGCGCATTTGCGCCACAGGAACCACAGGAACCACAACAACCTGTTGGGCCTCAGCCCCCTGTGCAGGAGCGCGCCAACCCCGACATTGCCCATGTCTTGCAGCCGCTTCCTGCAGCAAACTCCGCCGTATACGGGCCGCCTCCTCCGCAACAGCCTCTACCACCCCTTAGAAATCCCCTTCCCGCTCCCCCGCGCGATCTGTATGAGCTATCGCCGTACAAAAATCTGTTGAGCCTTCCACAGACTGCCGCGCTTCTCACCGCTGTCTACGACCAACCGGGTGGTGTGCCTCCGCCGAGTTATGGGCGGCGTAAAGGCAACAAGACTGGCGGCTTACTCAGAGCACTCACTGGCAGAGGAAGAAAGGAGGAGGAAATCCAATATGTACCGGTGTTCATCAACGGCCAACGTCAACCTCCCGACGCCAACCCTCAGCAGTTTGCGGGAGGCGCGGGGGTCGGGGCTCCAACGCCAGCACCAGCTGCAGCTGGCCCTGCTGTTGCGCGGTCGCCGTCATTTGCTTCGCAGAATATGCCCCAATTTCCTGTTCCGCAACAGAATTTCAGCGAAGCAACGCCTAGGACACAGAGACGTCCGCCCCTCCGCTTTTCCAGTTCCACACCGGAGTATTCTGCGTTTCTCAACTATTCGCCTCATCGCATCGTGTATAACAATGTCGAGTATCCAACTGCGATGCATCTGCACGAGGCAATGAAATACACCAATATGGACTTTGTGGAGCGCATTCGTAGCTGCCCCGACGTCGCACAGGTGTATCCTCTCAGCGAGCAGCTGTCGCGCACGTCTCCGGAATCCGTCCGCCCGGATTGGTCCTCGATGTATCTATCGACCGCAAGTTTTCTATTTATCCGTGACACCGCCCTGAACTGACACTTGTATTTGCAGATGGAGCAAGTGGTCTTGGAGAAATTCAGGCAGCACGCAGATCTGCGTCATATGCTGACACAGACGGAGGATGCTCCTCTGATCTACGCAGACCCGGAGGATCCGTACTGGGGAGAAGGGCCGCCTGGTCAAGAGGGATTAAACCATCTGGGACATCTTCTGGAACGGGTCCGTGCACAGCTCCGACAAGAAGGAGGGCTTCCTCCTCTTGCTGCGTGACTTCCATGCACGCCGGGATGTTCTGCTTTACTTAGACGATGCTTTGAAAACTCCATGCTTTTTTGTTTACGCGGAATTTTGTATATCATCTGTATTCTTTACCGGATTTTGGCTATGGGATCGTGTACATGTTGCGACGACGAGACTTTTGTGTGAACATTTTCGGCAAGAAAGGACAACGGAAGGTTGACCGTGTTTGGTACCGGTTTCTTCTTGTCATCCTCCTCCATGTAAGATACGCCGATTTGAAGATGTCAAGCCCACCACCGCCCCTCGATATCTTCACCGAGAATCCATATGTAAACCATCCCAGTCTGACGGCTATCGAGGCCGAGGTGCTCTGGGAATACGCTAAGCTTACCCAAAATCTCAAACTGGTGCGTCCATGCCCGAGTCTTGACGCGTATCTGCTGGAACCAAACCCTTTCAGCTTCAGCAAAAGACGCGCAATTTGAGTGAGCAGCCAGATACCACGCTTTTGGCGCGTCTGCGCGTCGTAGAGAACAAGATGGGGCTCATCTTGACGCTGGTGCGGACGATAAAGTGCACGCGCCGCACAACATTCGCTTATTTCTTGCATTCAGTTCAAAGCCTCCGTGTGGGGAGTCATCAACGAGCAGAACGTTGCATCCAGCGACAGTCTTGACTTTACAAGCGACACCCTCAGATGATTTTGTGTTTAATTCGTGTCTACATACGCATTCCACCCATGCGCCCCGTCACTGCAGTGACGTTGTCCGCATCCCAAATGACCAAGTTTCCATCGACACCGCTGGTGCTGACCTTGGAAACGCGCCCGCCGCTGTACTCATACGGGCGCACGCTCGTAATAGTGTTCTGGTGCACCGTCAACAGCTTGGTGTCTGCTGACGCGCTGGACCCGGACTGGCCGCGGGTATCGGCGTCGCGGAACGTGGAGAACGCGGTCGAGTTGAGGCGACCCACGCCGCCAAAGCCCGAGCGCGGGCTGGTCGCCTTGCTCGACGTGCTATCATCGAGACTGCCGACACCCTGCCAACCGCCTTCGGAGCCGGAAAAGACTACCGGTTGGCAGTCGTGCCCCGCAGCCACAATGGTGTCCTCGGCCGTCCATGTCAAAGTGACAAAGGGAAGCGACGAGATGCGGATGTTGTAGATGGCCGGGCCGCCGGGGTAGACGATGCTGATAGAGCTGTCGTGGCCTGCGGATAATCCATCAGAATCTGAAAGTGAGCGGGACGGGCTAGCTTACTGGCGAATGCGAGAACATCCCCAGAGGGCGAAAAGCCAACAGCGTGCACCCAGCCACCGGCGGGGCTGGCGTATTCGCCACAGATGGTGTTGAAGGGCAGTTTAGAACCCCAGACTGAAGCAGCGGGCCTGCGAAGATGTTAGCTTTTTATTCATCAGTAAAAGAGACCGGCATACTTCTCGTCAACTTCCTTGATGTACGCCGAGAAGACGCGCGCTTTCATATCAGCGCTTCCGGCGGCAAGCAGAACGTTGTTTGGGTGCCAGTCAACGGACAAGACCGTCGACCGGATGGGCTTCTTGAGGAGCTTCGACACCCACCAATTGTTTTCGGGGTCGAAGGAGCAGATGGCGATGGCACTGCGGATCGTAATGAGTTGCTGGCATCTCCACAGGGAACGACGCTTACCGGGCGCCACTGGCCACCGCGAATTTATCTTCCTTGGGGCTCCACCTAACGTGCGTCGCCGCCCTGTTGATCCTGAGCAGGACTAGGGTCGGCTTCCAGACAGATTTTCCGGTGGCGGGATCGGCGGTCTGCTGCCAGACGTATGCATTGCGGTCCTGGGAGGCCGTGACGATGCGGTTCGAGTTGGGGGCCCAGTCGATGGACGTGATGATTTTATCGTGCTAATGAGTGTCAGAATATTGCGCAAGTACGATGATGCACAGAACTGGACCTCTGCAAGCGTCTCGGTGGGAGTCCATGCTGCACCCTGGCGTGTAAAGATCTGGGCGTCTCTGGAGTTCAAGCTGACTGCGACTTCTGCGGAATTATTTCTTGTGAGTATTGGTCAGGGGGTGTGCACCGAGAACCAACGTTTGTGGTCTGCACTGAAGGAGTGGCAGGTGATGGGGGTTTGCGCGAGGTTGAAGACTTCTGGAGCCATTGCAGGGTTGTACAAGCAGAGGACTGGCAGTCTACTACTGCGGGTGTGGTCAAGACTCGGAGGGGAGGTTGTTTGGTCCCTGCCTCTGAGCCAAACACGGATCCCGTGATTGCAAGCGAGACGCGTCTAACACTGTTGACTTGAACCCTCACCGTCAAAATGGCCCCTTTCTCCGGCACTCTCCAACCCAAGAAAAAGTCTGAGCTCGTCGAAATAGCCAATGCACTCGACCTTGATTCCAGCGGCACCAAGGACGACCTTCATTCCCGCATTAAAAAGCACCTTGATAACAACCAAGCCGAGCTCGAAGATGACCCCGACTTTGCCGGTCTCTTTGGCCGCAGGAAGCGCAGTGTCCAGCCAGTGTGGGTAATCTGCCCGCAAACTATACGCCCCCCTCATGTTCTACAGTTCTCGCGCCGAGTCCAGAAAGGTCGTCGTACTCACCCCAGTACGCGAATCAACGCCCATTGACAACCGCAACGTCTCTGCATACCTCAAATCTCCTCTCTTCTCCTCCCCCCCAGGAACGCCCAGTAGCCTGCCGCCGCTGCCTGAGAGCGCGGACACCAGTTTGGTCGTCCACGCAGACAGGAGCATCATAGACCATCTCCCCCTCCCCCGGCCCGACGTCAGCCTAGCCCTTGAGCGCTTCAAGCAAACTGAGGAGAATGCACGCCGCTCTGCCAACGAGGGCCTCGTTGCGTTCAGAGGGGTGCGTCCCATCTTCCTTGACAACCACAACCTTGTTCACTCATTCGAGATTGCTCCCAGTTCCTTTCAAATTCGCGAAATATCTGGTCCCTCACTGCGGTTTTCGAACTGCTATACATCCTGTACACCGTTGTGCCCTGGCAGATGTACACTGTAAGTACCAACAATATGCTGGTATCGTGTTGCGCTCATTCCACACAGCTCACCCTCGGCCGCACCACTGTCGCCTTGCCGTATCCCCCCTCCTATTTGCTCAGGTTCCGTCACCATTTCTATATGTATATGCTGATTCTAACGGCCGGTTTACAGCTACCCGGGCTTCCTTCCTACACTCGCACATTGGTTCATTCCAACGTTGCTCCTGCCCGCTCTCCTTGGCACAGTCATCTCATTCTCCCCAGCTGTGCCGAGCGTAGCGCCGGCGCGTGCTGTTCCGTTCGATCCCCTCACCGCATCCATCATCCGCCTCGCGCTCCAGTTTGCGTACAACCCTGCGACGCCGCCGACAGGCCCGGGAACGGGCCCCATCTACGCGCAGGATGTCCTTGGGGTACGCCTGCGCGTCCTTGACGCCGCAGTGGGCCTTGCCTTTGCTTTTGCAGAGGCCATCAAGGGTGCACCCGCGGTGTGGGCCAAGGAACTCCTCAACAGCGAGAACAGTGAAGCCGACGCTGCCCCGCGGGGCCGCGCGCTGACAACTGAAGACACCGTCGTCGACCTGGAGTAGACGCGGTGTCTTCTCGCAACCTTGGCTCTCCCTCTCTTTGCCCGCTCCCTCCCTCACCAGCTCCAGTTCCCCCTCTCCAGCTCCCCCTCGTCGTGCTCTTGCTTTCGTATCTTGTTTTGCTCTCCGGCTTACTTATTTTCCTTTTTATGATCTCTGCGCTCTGGTATATCCGTACCCAATGTTGTAATAACACGGTTGTACACACACTCACGATATTAATGAATTTCTGCTGTAAATGGATTGCGGCTGTGCTCCGACCAAGGGCGTGTGACTGCGTGTGACCTCGCCTATTCGCGTCTCTCTTTCTGTCTCTTTCTACCATCTCCTCTGGCAGGCCCTTTGCACTCTTTTTTCAATACCATGTTCTCCAAGCTCGTCTCTGCTGTCCTCCTCACTGCTCTCGCTGGCCGAGGTAAATCCTCCGTGTTCTTTCCCCTGCGGTTGTTTATCTTGTAGCCCTGGCTTTCAACGTTACTGTCGGCAACACCCTGTTCCAGGCCGATGAGGTCCTTGGGTTTGCCTCCACACCCCTCATTGCTAGTGTGCGTCTGCTGTATTCGCCTCCTCGGTCTGTCCGGGCTCATGCTATCGTCATAGTGCGACAGCAACTGCACGATTGCTCGGACTGCCATTGCAGCGTGCGCCGTTGACGACAATGCCTGCTTTTGCTCCAACGCGACCACCACTCCCCTCCAAAGCTGCGAGCAGTGCGTCTTTGAGGCTGTTATCCGTGCCAACAAACCTGCGCCCGACCCCCGCGCTGGCTCGAACGTGGCGCTCAGTGGTGCGCCTACCCTGATACTCTCGCCGCATCGTCTTAACTCATCCCAATTCATCCTCCAGGATGGACGACAATGTGCACGGCAGCCAACATCACAGTGACGCCCGCGATCGGCCTTGCGGTCCCCACGGACGTCTGGGACGGCCCTTTCGTCTCCGTCTTCCCGACAGCGGTAGGGTGGGTGATCGCTGTCACGGGCGGCGTCCTCGGTTCCTCCTTAATCTACATGCTCTGCAATATGTGATGCGTTTCAGGAGGGCGGGGTGTCTGATGGATGACTATGTGTAGATCAGGAATGGTATATTCTGAACCATTACCTCGGATGATGCCCGGTAACTCGAAACCAGTGCTTTGGGCACTCGATACCAAGATACGGAGTACTTACGATGGTGACGGAGTTGATGCGACAATAAATTGGCAGATTGATTCTGTTCCATGACACTACACTGGTAGAAAATGGATGGACTGGGACGTATGAAAAGTCCTTGCGAACAAGCATTGCGAATTGCCAGGACATATGGACAACGCGGGGTAATGATAGTTGCCAAGCGGCGTTCTCGGCCATCGCTACTTCTGCAAACTTTCATTCGACAACCAGCGCAGCTTGGGGCCGCAGTTCAGAATTACAAGCACCGTCGGCAGCCTTGCTTGGGTTTCCAGAATTCCTTTGGGATTCGGCCTTCTGCGGCCTCAATTCCTCGAGATCTTGATGGATACGACGCTGATCACTGCCAGCTGTATAGACGACCTGGAACCTGGACCTACAAGCGGATCATGTCGAATTTTCCGAAGGTTGGCCGGAATAGTGGATGGAATCGGATCGCCGTCGCCTGTTAATAACTGCGAGGGTGGAGGGGCCGGCGAAACCGTCGAAGTCTTGCGGAAACATAATATGCCACAAAGACCAGTGTAGGACGTCGAGAGCCGGTGAATTATGCAGGCTTCCACCGTGACAGGCAAAACTTGTGCTTGTAAGTCCAGAGAACCGGAATTCCGAGGCAGCTTTCGCGAGGCAGATCTCTTGTCCAAAAATCAGCGATAAACCGTGTCTTGTCTCTCAGTCGTTCTGCTCGCAAGCCACATGGGATTTCTGCAGTCAACCTGCTGGCTCCGATCGCGACGCGAATGCGCGAGAGCCAGCTTGGAGTCCGTTCTCAGCTCCATCTATCTCAAGCGTCCAGATCCAAAACACAAGCGCAGGAGCACCCCAGTCCGTCAGAGTACTAGTAGGTCAGAGTCCCAGACTTGAACGAGGTTGAAGCGGTTGAGAGCAAGATCATTTGTTTGGCTGCGAGCTGATTTCCAAAATCGACGCGTCTTTTCGCGAACGCCCATTTCGATTCTTTGACCATGTCGCAGGCCCCAATTTTCGTGATGAGTACGCTCGTTGATGCTCGCAGTGAAGTCCAAGTAATCATGTCCGCGAGCAGACACGGCCCCCGCCCGCCAGTCGGGGCGCAAGGCCCAAATGTCAAATATCACCGCTGCCAAAGTGCGCCTCAAAAGATTTTGCCATTCTGTGTTCTTATTCACCCTCTAGACCGTCGCCGACGTCATCCGGACATGCCTTGGCCCCAAAGCCATGCTCAAGATGATTTTGGATCCTATGGGCGGAATATTGCATGTGTTCCAACCGCGATCTCATCTCTGCCGCGACTTATTCACCATCTTAGACTGACGAACGACGGCAATGCAATCCTGCGAGAAATCGATGTTGCTCATCCTGCTGCTAAAAACATGATTGAGCTGAGTCGGACCCAAGACGAGGAGTGCGGCGACGGCACGACGAGTGTTATTATCCTCGCCGGTGAAATCCTTGCACAATCCCTCTCCCAACTGGAACGCGATATCCACCCCGTCGTCATCATCTCCGCGTACAACAAAGCTCTCAAAGACGCGCTCGAGATTGTTAAACGCATATCCGTCCCCATCGACACGACCAACGACGCCGAGATGCTTGCCCTCATCAAGACTTCCATCGGTACCAAATTCGTGATGCGCTGGTCCGACCTGATGTGCAAGCTGGCTCTGGATGCTGTCCGGACTGTCGCGCAAGACGACAATGGCATGAAGACCGTCGACATCAAACGGTATGCACGCGTCGAAAAAGTCCCCGGTGGAGAGATCGAGCAAAGCACTGTCCTGAATGGTGTGATGCTCAACAAGGATATCACGCATCCTCAGATGCGCCGCCGAATTGCCAATCCGAGGATCGTACTGCTCGACTGCCCTCTGGAGTACAAAAAGGGCGAGAGCCAAACGAACATGGAGTTCTCGAAGGAGGGTGACTGGGCTCGGGCGCAAGATATCGAGGAAGAGCAGGTCAAGCTGCTCGTGAAGCGGATATTGGAGTTCAAGCCCGACTTGGTCATCACGGAGAAAGGGATTTCGGGTATGTGTTGTCTTTCTCAATGTGTGCATCCATTTAAACGAAAACAGACACGGCACAGCACTTGCTGGTGAAGCACAACGTCTCGGCACTGCGTCGCGTGCGCAAGTCAGACAACAACCGCATTGCGCTCGCCGTCGGCGCGACCATTGTGAACCGTATCGAGGACCTCCGGGAATCCGACATCGGTACCCAGTGCGGTCTCTTCAATATTGACAAAATCGGGGACGAGTGAGTCGTGCTGCATTTACTCGCGGTTTCTCCTAACTATAATCAAGATACTTCTCATTCCTAACCGAATGCCGCACGCCGAAAGCATGCACCATCCTACTCCGCGGCCCGTCGAAAGACATCCTGAACGAAATCGACAGGAATTTAGCCGACGCCATGAGCGTCGCGCGCAATGTCGTTTTCAACCCGATGCTCGCACCAGGCGGCGGGGCAACAGAGATGGCTATAAGTGTTGGGTTGCAGGCAAAGGCCCGCAGCATCGTAGGCGTCGAGGGGTGGCCTTACCGTGCGGTAGCAGACGCAATGGAGGTGATTCCACGGACCTTGGTTCAGAACAGCGGAGGGAATGTCATCCGGGTACTAACGGAACTAAGAGTGCGTCGTTCATTCGTTTGACCGTTGTCGTGCGGTGCTGAGATGATCTAGGCAAAGCACGCCAACGGTGAAAACTCCTGGGGGGTTAATGGGGAGACAGGCGAGATTGTAGACATGAAAGTATATGGTCTGTACGAGTCTGCGAGCGTCAAGGTATGCATACCTCCTTGCACTTTGTACTTCGCTCACAGCTCCGACATTTCACAGATCCAGACTTTCAAAACCGCTGTTGAGGTATAGTGTTCGAGTGTATCATGCTTTCTGAACTGACGGGATTGTAGGCTGCCCGAATGCTACTTCGTGTGGATGATGTCGTGCAGGCTGTGCGGAAGGACCGGGAACAGGGCGGCGGCGGCCCAACGGCAGAGGAGATGCAGGAGGGGCAGTAGACTAGACATGTACAATCTCGCCAAAAAATCAATGAAGTTTGGATAATTATTGCTATTAGATGTTTTCGCGTTTATCCTAGTAGTAGGTTGTTCAAAGTTTGAATCCCAAACTCCGCATGCAGGCGAGATGGTTCTCTACCAACTGCTTGCATTTGGCATCAGCTTCGGACGTGGAATTATTCAGGAAACAGTCGTCTCGCGCGGATTTGGTCTGGGGGCAAGCGCAACACCTGGAGAGCACCAACTTCAGCGGCTGCCCGACGCAAGATGAGGATGAATATCGCCGCACGGTTTAAGACCTTCGGGATTCAACGGGTTGACTTTGGGGTTGGTCGGATCGTATGGGGTCGGAGGCGTGGACGACCACAGTGATGTTATCTAGCGCCAGCAGTCGTAAGTTTCAGCGCTATTGAAGGGCGGCTGGTGGCGCACTTTTTCGAACATGAGAGTCGGAAGCGGCAGTAAACAACGGTACACTCGGGCCGATTACCAAAGTTGCGTTTTGCATTTCGATTTCAAAGCATTGGGCAATTAATACGTGAAAGTTTGGGAATTGAGAAGCACGGCATCACCCCCTTTCGGTCAGCGGCGGCATCAACGGCAGCAAATGATCGGAGTATGAATGGCGTTGATCGCGCGCTTCCCTCCTCCACGCAATCCCCTCCCCCGCCCTATGGACCAATAGTACCGTCCGCCGTCGATCCAGCAAGGCAACAAAACACGTACTCCTTCACCGCGTTGGACATCATTCACTTGTGCAAAAACGGTCCGAACAACACTAAGAATGCTTTGTTTTGCCAGTGGTGCAAACTACCTACACTGGCATTGGCTTACTCGCCTCTGCCCGAGTAGAATATCCCACTGCCAAATTATTTCCCGACTAGACTGCGTGCGCAGCTTTAATCGAAGAAAGCAACCCCAATTATCTCATGTTCCGTTGATCCTCCTTAACAACTTATTCTGCTATCGCATGTGTTGTCCTTTGAGACATCACAGCAATAATATAAAGGGTAGGATGAGTTTGCAAGGTGCCATGGCGGCCACCACAGAGGACGAGCTAAAATTTGTACATGCTTACAACGCACGCTCGGATTGTTCCGTGGCTCTTGCCGCCGCCGCCCGCCGTCACCCCTGTCGACCGATCACGCCGCCATTCCCATTTCCCAAATGCTCTCATTAATACGAGAACAAATGGGAAATGGGATTACCGGCGATCGTAAACGGGATCAACAACGGGATCAACAGCGGGATCACCACCGGCAATCCCGGCATGATCGGGGCTATGGTGCCGATCAAAACTCCTAAGTCGCTGCCTGCTTTTCTCTTCTGTTTCCTTGCGTGCCTTGGACCGTGGGGTGTAATATATATCAATGGCTCTTTCAGTACGCCTTCTTACTACATAATTGGCTCCATGGATTGGGCGAGAGTTGATTGTTACAGTTACATGAACAAAACCCCTGAATCGGCGAGTCTCAGTGTCGTCTCAATGTCTGGGGCCCTGACTCATTGCGTGGAGAATAATATGGGCTGCAATAAAAAAAGTGTACTCGCTTCTCATTTGAAGCTCATGTTGGGAATACTCCGGAATACCCGGCGCGATCATTGCCATCAATTTCCATCAAACGATGGTCATTGCCGCTTCCTATAGTATATCCCGCTCCTTGAATCACTCCACCGAGGCAAAACGTGGGAGGAGTTGTCCAGTCCATGGGCAAAGGGTGTCGCAACCTGGAAGGCATGCTGTTTACAATTATTGAGCACATGAGGTGATACTGATTGCCGATGATGCCGCCGTTTTTGATCCCGGTGTGATCCCCGGTTATCCCAAATCCCATACTTTCACATTAATATCGTCAGGTTGACTTTCCATAAGCTTAGAAAATTCCTGGTTGAAGGTGCCAGTGATGCCATCGAGCTTCAAGATATTGCGGCCGTTCAACAATGTGTTGCCAGTTTTCCATGACATAGAATATTCAATTCATCAAGGTTGTGTCTCTCTGAACAAGAGTCGGGATGACGTCCGGTGACCGTTGGGAGTGTGCCAGATTTTCCTTGAAGCAAACGGTCCACGGGACGGCCCGGGAGAAGGGGAGGAAGGTGTGGGTCCCAGCTAACGAGTTTGTTTATTCATCTACAAAAATCTGGAGGGGGGGGGGGGGGGGGGGGGGGGGGCGACCCCTCCTTCAGATTTTTCTAGATTCACATCAAGTCGCGTCTACTTTTGGGCTCCCGACTGATGGGGTCCCGACAGCTGTTGTCGGGAAGCTTAAAATTATTCCTCGCGGAATTTTCGAAGCTTATGGAAAGTCAACCAGTACATCCAGGGCCTGTAGATACTTGACGAAATGGAAGTATCGTCCGTCCTCGCGTCCTCCATCTATTTGTAGCCACTGATATCGATTCAGAAGAGCAAAAAACAAGATTGAAGTGGAAGCACGAACCTGCCACAGAGCATTATTCAACTCTGCGAGGGCAACAGCGCCACCGCCAGCCCAGCGACAAGCCCCGCAGGAGCGACGGTTGCTCTCCACAGTATTTTCTCAGCACGCGCAGACGACAACGGAAAACCAAGGCGATTAACGACCCAGAAAGGACCACGGATGAAGACTGCCTGCAAGAGGCTGAAAGGCGCTGGAAAAGTATATGGGGACGAATACCGGACAACGGTTCGCACAAAAGATGCGCGTGCGGTCCGGCCTACTTTGGAGGAGTAGGCGTCCCACCCGGTGGTGCCGGGGTCCAGACCACGTCCCTGGACGACGAGGATTAAGAGCGAGCAGGATATAGCAACGAGGAGGGCGAAGAACATGAAAAGGACAGTAGTCCGTGTCTGCATAGGAGTAGGAATTAGTGTGACGAGTGAGGTAGGTGCAAAAAAGGTCTCTTCAAGTGCCATAGACAACCAAGAAGTGCCCAAGATGAATATCGGGAGAAAGTAAAATGTGATAGGAAAAATGATGTGATAAAATCCGAGGGCAAGAAAGTGTGCGAAAGGTAGACTATGCTGAACTTTGAAAAGAAAAAGCGGGCTCGGCGGAGATGAAAAATGCAGCTGGAAGGCGTGGAAAACGAAACAAACAAGAAGAATATTGAAAGAGATGCTTCCAGCAAAAGGAACAACAGGGAGAGCGGATAAAAATATCAAAAGGGTGATGGCGAAAGGCACATTGATTATTGTCCACGGGCGGATCAGAACAGAGGACGAGAAGATCATTAGCATGATCTCCCTTGCCCCGAGGTAATCGAAGGCGGTACGAGAAATTGTCGGCTGGTAGGGCGGGTGCATCACATAGCTGACGAGTAGCCCGAAGTAGGACAAATGGGTGGCGAGTTCCAAGAAATGGAGGACGCTGATATACGGAGACTTGTCAGGCGCTGCGACTGGATTGCTAAAATTGAATCCACCTACCGAGGAGTGCAAAACGCATCGTAACACATGCCAATTCGGGAGCCCGAATCAGTTTGGGCGGCCGCGTCCGAATGAGAGGGCCCATTTTTCCACAGGTTGAGAAGACTAGAAATAACGACCTCGTGCGTTATGAGCTGGCTTGGACAGTCGGCGCTCAACAGATCGACAACTGCATAGAGTCAGCAAAGCAGAAACCGACAGCAAATCAAAAGGTCTCTACCGCGGACTCGATGGGCTGAATCTTCACTAACGCGAAATGAAGTCCAAAGAGCCTGTTCAATTTCCACCGTAGTCCGATATTCGTCGAGAAATAGAACCCAAGCGTTGATAACCTGCTCATCCAAGTGATGCAAAACGTTCTCGTTCGTTGCGCTCTCCGCCCATCGGTTCCAGGCGTCCGAGTGGGGTTTCTTTCTTAATTGCCTCGTTCTTGCTTCGAGGAGAACAACAATGCGGAAAGCGGTTTCGCCGCAGACGTCCGCCCTATTGAGAGGGCAAATGCGTTCAATGGAGACACGGTCAGGATGGTCGCCGAGTTGGAGAATGGCGTCCGAAACGCTCGGGAACGCCTCGGAGCGCAGAGGGTTCCCGTTGACCGGGGCTGGAATCAGAAGGGGGCTGGTTTCGGAGGGCATGGCGGGTATGAGGGCCAAAGTTTCTCAGCAAGTTTAATAGCACTTCCAGTCGAACGTTTGAGGAATGAACGTGGTGCACATGAGCGCGTGAGGGAGGCGTATTTACATTTGTTTTAGCACTGGTCAACAGCGACTACCACGATGAGCGCGGTCCATACACCACTGCTCGACGCGCAGATTGAGCCGGACGAGGCCGTAGGAAACATCAACTCCGCCCCAGCCTCCAACAATGCTCGCCCCGTTGTTCTCACTCCCACAACTCGCGCGACGGAGCAAATGGCCACGAATGAGGGTGACGCCGAGGCTGGTGAATGTGCCGAACTGCTTTTCTTCTCCTCGTAGCTCACCTCAATACGTAGGTATAGCAGGGATATTTCGCCAAGTGGGTAGTACATGTTAGAGACGGCACGCAGCCTCATCATAGTCACCCAAGTCTTCGCACCCATTGGCCCTTTTATTCCTCTTCTTGTTCCGGACGGCTGCCATCACGGTGTATCTGCTTTCTGGATTTGTTACAGGTCTGTCAAATCTTGCTTGAAGGTCGTACATGTAACCGACTTTTGACAAAGATAATTATGTGCTTTCAACCGTTGGGGTCGTCGTTCTGTTGGCTATGGATTTCTGGAATTGCCGTGTTCGCGTCCCATACGTGGCTCTTGCTCTGGCCCTAACTTTTTGCTAGAATGTTGCAGGGCGCACTTTAGTGGGTTTACGATTTTGGAATCAGGTAAGTTATGCAACGCTCACTTGTCACCCACATTAATTGTGGCCGATATAGGTTGACGAGGACGGGGAAAGCTATTGGGTCTTTGAAAGCCGAGATGTACGCCGAAACCGCGCGCCACAAAAGCAGAGTTCTGATCCCTCTTTCCAGCCCTCCCGGCCAGCAAATGCAGTCGACTCCAAGCACGTCCCTCTTCTCCTCTGTTGATTGTATATTGATGCGCCGACCTCACTCCAGGATGTTCTGGGTGCGTGTCGGCGATGGTATCTTCCTTTTCTTTTCTGATGCACCGCGCGTAGATCGCCATCTACGTCTTTCCACTCCTTTGGGTCGCGCTCTTCATTGTGTCGCTGCTGAGATTCAAACTCTCGTTAGTTTCCATCCTTCTGTGGATTACGTTGACCGAGCCAGCTCAGTTTTGTGCCCATCGTCGTCCTGGCGCTTGTCTTCAACATCACAAATGCGGTGGGATTCACATATGCGTTCGTGTCAAAGTCTTTTGGCTTCAAGGTAGTACTGACTCAAAGCAGGGACCGCGAGGCAAGACAGCGTTGGGCGAACAGTGTGAGCTCAGGTTGGGGTCTGGGTGGACTCGGAGGGCTCGGAGGGCTCGGAGGCCAGCTAATTAGCGGTGCGGTGCAAAAAGGTGTAGGCCGTGTCTTTGGTTGAAAGGATTTGTGTGCTGTGTTTTAAATTATAATTTCAAGGCTCATCCGGATCAATTTACACTGTCTGTCTGTCGCAAATTCCACACCCATGGTGTATGTCCCGTCATTTCGCCGCGATGCCGGGAGGACCTCATCTTGATTCGAATATTTCGAACTTTCTTTCAGACCGATTCGACCTTCTGTGCAAGTATAAGATTACGCGCAAGCATGGGTTGTCCCGGTACTCCATCGGATGCTACCCGATTCTCTGGAGAAACCCCCGAGCCCAACCGATTCGACCATCTATTTAGCACGACTCAGGTATTGGTTGCCTGAAGGTAATGTGAGAAAGATCAACATGATCCAGATATGAATCAGACTCAGCACCTTCAGCCAGCCTGAGGTTTCGAAATACTTTATAAGGACCTCGGGCGTCTGATTAGCGAAATTGGGAGTCATCCACACATTATCCCTCCTTCCAGAGTGTCTTGTATGCACCGCATACAAGGTCAATCACCACGTCCTTGTGGTTTTTCCAATGGGGTTGCATGCAGTTCGCGAGAGTGCTTTTCACCAGTCTCCCATCCGCAAAACAACCGAATTTTGACCTGGCCATTTTAGATAGATTCAGAAGTTTGAATGCGCTGGGGTGGAATTCCACGGTGGAATTATAGGTGGAATTTGATGAGAAATTCCACCATCAAAGTCCACCGTGGAAATCAGCTAAATATATCGAGACAACAAGCGAGACTAGGGGCTTGCCATTTCCACTTTCATCTGAGGGTAATTCGAACCAGTGCGCAAAGATGCACCATGGGACGCAAGGGACCGGACCTCGGTTGAGTTCTCTACCAGTTGCCTCCCGAATTGCCGTTGCAGGTTCAATTTCGCAAATTCATTGTCCAAATATTTTCCAGCGCGCCATCTCAATCTTGAGCACCACTCCGAACTGACTGACTCTCCGTCGAGACCAACTCCTTGCGCCTGTACACGCCATAATAGATATGTAAAACCTGCACGGCGTTCTTGTACAGGTACTTGGACCACGCGAGTATAATATACCCCCCCCCCCCCCCCCCCCCCCTATATCCCAGTGCAACCCTCCTTGCTTTAAACTGGCCACTCCGACTATTTTTCAACCACGTTCCACACCACACACATTGAATTTGATCCCACATTCTTTGCAAACCGAATTTGAATCACTCGTTCCGAATGGTCCTCACCTGGGAGGGGAAGGCCAATTCTGCACACTTGCAAGCTGCTCTAGATCAGAAAGATTGAATTACATAATACAGGCGCCTCGACCAAGAGTAGCATCACTCACACCGCAGGAGTGCGAATAAAAGGGGGCCTGAAGTTTCATTTTTATTTGATAAAAATCAGGCCAGATTTGGGAACTTTTTATCCAGACTAAAAGGCCGTCCAAAAGCGGACTAGTTATTTGACTAAAGTTGGAAGCCCGTTTTGTACCAGGATATCTTGGATAAAAATGAAACTTCAGGGAGCCTTTTACGTGTGATCCAGCGCATGGGGGGTACCAGTTGCGCGCTCCTGCGGTGTGACTGTATTCAAGAATTCCCTCCTGACTCGCGAAGGGAGCTTAGTGGTCGCAGGCATTCTCCTTTGAAGTAGCCCAACAGGTCTGTATCACCAACTGAGTACGGTATCTGAGACACCGAGAGCCGCTACGATCGGTTCCAGAACAGCAGGAGGAAGAAGAGGAGGGGACCTCCTATTGTTGACCTGCTGAAATGCAATATGTTGCCAAGCAAGAGAGGCAAAAGAGAAACTGAGTTAAACCGCGATAACTCAGAGGCTGAGCTTGGAGGTCGGCGGGGAAGCGGAGCAGAGAGGCAGAGCAGAGAGGCAGAGATCTCGTGCAGCCTCATGGAGGGGGAGGGAAGGAGGCTAGAAAGTGGGTGACGCGTCGCAGCCCTGCGTGACGCGTCTGCAGCGAACCGGTTCACCTTGAAAATCCACCATCAATTCTACGCGTCTTGACGCGTCCGATCATATTTGTCTACGTGGAATTCTGGCCATCATTTCTACGCATCAAAATATTCCAGGTGGAATTCCACGGTGGAATTGATCCCAGCGGACTCAAGATTGGATTCGTTCGTCCTGTGAGCCGAGTTGATCAACTTGATGCTATCATTTTCCCATCCGCCTGAAAACGCTCACAGCCACCATCCCCAAAGAGCCGCCTCAACAGTTTTAATAAGAATACTAGGGAGGATGCAGATAGCCCTGCCTTACCATCTGGAATGACTTGGGATAGCTTGAATCTAGCTGCTCTCCTTTTTTCCGCCATGTTTTCAAGGTGGATAATGGTTTTGCTCCTTTTTGTTGTCAGTTGAATGGAAACTGCTGCCAAAAAAAATCCCGGAGGCAGGCAGGACTTCATGGAATGGCTCATTGGCTCTTGAGAGGTTCAAAAAGAGTCAAACCCTTCTTGTTCTGTTCTTTCTGTCCTTGCATTATAGGTCTCGTGGGACTGATGGGAACACCATCGTCTCAACTCGATCAGAACAGAACTCGCCTCAACTCGACTCGCTCCGCGGCAACACTAGTACTATCCTGGATTATAGTAGTAGTATCCTCCGGTGCTCTCGTCGAAACAATTAGTTTCGGCTCTCTCGGCTGAAACGGCAGCCGAATGCACTGGCTCCGTTTGCGTGTTCAGCTGGCAGCCCATTGAACCCTGAGTGTTTTCGACTGGGTGTTCGCCTGAGCTGAAATTTCTCTTTTTTTGGTGTGCATCGAGCTCGCATCAAGGCTAATTCAAGTAAAAAGAATTCTTGAAAATTCGTGAGGTAGATGGTTCCTTACAAGACACGGCTATTTCTATTTGATAATGGTATTATACTGTCAACCTGTGCCCGTGCTTCCATCTTTTTCTGGTTATTCTTTGCGACAGCGTACAGGAGACCCGCAAAAAAGCCGACGCTAATCGCCGACACTGACCCAAGCGTGACAGGATCACCAAAGAACAACATCCCAGACGCGGCGACGGGCAATTTATTCAAAGCTCCGACCATGCTGGAGGATGTACGAGATTAGTTTCATCACCCAGGAATGGTGACACTGGATTTTACCTGTACGTTGTACTGCTGGTGGTGCGCACACACCATGCTGTGGTATATGAGATGCCGACCGCCGCCGCTCCGGAGAAGGCAATAGCAGAAAGCAAGATGTGGCGAGTTTCTGGGGGACTGGAAAGAGGAAACGATGGTTTCAGTCACTGTAGAACGATGTACTTCGAACGCTCACAAATTACGAGCCAAGTTTTCGGAACCCCAGTCTTCTACGATGATGGAAAATACAGCGAGGACAGGGATCGATCTGTTTCGCATTTAGCAGGAGCCGCGGCTAGGGTCAATCCGACTTACAACAAGTTGGAGTAAAACATGGAATCCCAATCCGAGAATCCCGTCACTTTTATTCTTTTACGCATCGAGAGGACCTGCAGAACGTTCAAGACAAGAGAGGGGCAAGGTGCAGCTGCTCACATAGGCTGCACTTGTGAGACAGTTCACCAACATCCAGAAGTACCCGACGTTCAAATTGCGGACGACGCCTTTCACCATCTGGAGAGATGCGGTGCTGATTCCAGTGCTTCCTGTGGGCATCGAATCCCCCAGAGCGCCAGTTACATCTGTCCATGCGGCAATCATGGACGAGATGACCTTAATATTGTGAGTCGAGATCTGACACATTCATGTTCGAATGGTACCATGAAAATAAAGGAGACGAACGTGAGGCCCGTCACTCTACCGCCGAACCATATGACTTCACCATAAGCCTATTAGGGAGTAAGAAAAGATACCGGATGAGTTTACTTTGAACTTACGATAAGTATAATGGTCAAGTTTTTGAAAATCGTGTACACAGGGATGCTGAGGAATTGCTGGGGTACATTAGCAATGGAGCCAGGTTGGAGATCATGGGACATACTAGACTTTTGGAGCCGGTATATATCACGGTCACCAGCATGAAGCTTATAGGGAACCAAGCCTTCGCGTCTTGCATGTCAAAGGCTCTAAACGAGATGATTCCCGCCTTCTTTACAATTGCCACGCAGCTGATGCATACCAAACTTTGTATGCAAAGCTAGAGGAGCAGTTCGCGTCATGGCCAGCGAGGAAACGCGACTTTGTGGCCCACCAACAAAAAATTCATGGAAAAGTTTGCGCCAGACACGACGAACTGGAGATGGATGTTGTCATTGAGCCCCAACGCCTGCCATACAGCACGTATACGCACTTTATTTATGACCGTCATTAGGATGGAGGCAAAGCAATAGCATGCTATTGGAGGGACTTGAAAGGCTGCATAAACACGGATCCGTAACTTTCTAGCCAGGATAACTCACTCGCCGAAATGGGTGCCTCTTTGACTGTCCCTGTAGCCAGGGCCTTTCTCATTTCAGCCTCATCGGGAGTTTTTGTAGAGGCCATCGTCGTTGACAGCGAGGAGCGAGCCCGGGCCGGTTCGGTCCGCTTCACGTGTCGCCTAACTTCACGTCGCGTTACGGTTCAAGTTTGGTTCAAGTCGCGTCCACTCCTCTTCTTCTAGTCTAGGCTTCGGTAGGGGGACTCGTCCGTGAGATGATGTAGACCCCGGCAATCGTTGATTTGATTCTCCTTTTGGCCCAAGCCCCGTCGGCGTGGCGTTGAATCTCTTAAGTCCTTTCTTGTCTGCAGAGCCCCAGAAAATTGTCCAACCCTCCCACATAACTCTCGACGCAACTTACGGTAGAGAGGGAAGCAGCTGCTTGGCTCAACAGAACTCGACTCGAATGTAGACTCTCAGGTCTCTCAGATCAACGATTGCCGGCGTCCAGATCATTCCCACGGACGAGTCCTTGAGGTACCCCTCACGAGTCACCAAAGCCCAGACTTTCTATAAGCACATAAGAATGACTCTCTTCTTCATCGTGCGTTAGAAAGTCTGGTTAACGAGACTACTCTTCTTTCAATTAGCGAGAAATCCTGGAGGAACGCAAGGCCAAGTGTACGTGATTGCACAATTTCAGATTTCTTTCTCGACCAATGTTTCAATGTGTTGCGAATGTTATTGTGGCCTGTGTACCGACACCTTCGACCGCGACCACGAACACAAAAGTCAGCAAGACTTCGGCGAATCGGCTTCTCCAGACAATTTCCGTCTAACTTAAATGGCTTCCTGGCTCTCCACTGCTGCCTCCGTTGGCATGGCTGTCGGTCCGCCGCTGGTAAGACCTTGCGAAAGTTGTACAGACCTCTAGCATAAGTACATGACAGGTCTACGCCGACCAGGCATTCTCAATCGTCCGCAAGAAGTACGTCTTCCGCGGTCTTCCCTGTGGCTGAGCTTACCCATTAGGGATGCGACGGGCTTCTCGCGGGATGTCTGCGCCATTCTGTCCGTTCAAACCCTCATTTTTGTCGCACCCGTCACTGACGCGACTGAAGTCTTATTGCCAACATCACGAGATGTTTCTTCTGGCTTGGGTCAGTCTGTACCTGAACCGCCCAGATCTTAGGCTTACTCTCAGGCCCCAGCGATCATTTTGAATTCGTCAGTTAGGCCGGCTATCTGGCATGTAAATACTAAACGAACGCCAAAAGGCCCTATTATTCCAATCAATCTTCATGATATTTGCCCAGGTGTCTACCAGCATTTCCGCTATTCCGTCGCCGTCTCTGACACGGTCCACGAACAGCTTGCGCTTCTGTACATCTGCATCCTCTACCGACCTCGCATCAGCCCTGAAAACCTAGGAGGCTCCTCTCGACCTTTATCCTTCTGGCAGTGGTCAACTTACACTCAACACGTTGAATTCCTGGCCGGCCTGATGTGCGCCTATATCCTTTTCACTTCTGTCATTGGCCTCAGAACTGTTCGGCGTAGTCTGTTCCAAGCTATACTCTTCCTGATATTAGGTCGGTTTCATGCCTTCGTGGCGGTCCTGGGCTTCATAGCACTCGGGCTCGAAAGCACTCTACCGATACCCCAACTAATCAGGTGTGTTCTTACCCTGAAATTATAGCGATGTCGAAGTTGAAATGCCCGCAGCAATTACAAGCAACGGTCACTGTATGGCTTCAGAATGTCAACATTGATCGGATGGGCTGGAGGCGATGCTTTCAAGTGTGGTTTTCGTATTTTTCTTCGGCCTGATCCCTGACTTTGTTGGATAGGACCGCATATTTCTTTTGGCATGGGTCTCCAGTCCAGTTCAAAGTCTGTGCTGTTTTCCAGTTGTCTATAGATTTCGGTGGGCCAACCCTCACAGTTGTTGGTTCGATGGATATTGACCATGGTCGCAGCCATTGTTGTTCAACGGGTTCTGTATGGAAACGAACCACCCCTCAGCGTGCTTCTAGACGACGAGGACCTCGAGCAGGCGCTTGCACTGGATGAAGACTAATTTTAATTCTTGGGTGCCATGTATAGTATTTTACGATCGGTGTATAGAAGCGTGTATGCAGCATGTTGTTAGCCACGCCTTGAGCTTGACCTGTTCCCCGAATCCCTTCGAAAACCAACAGCAAAATGGTGAGCGAAATTACTGTCTCAGCATCGCGGACAATATGTTTGAGCAAGCCAGCGTCGAAATCTAACTCCGAGGCCGCCGGTCAACAGACCACAACAACAGAGTTACAACGCATCCCGGGCTTTCTCATTTCTTCGACCTGCTACGCCCACCTTGTTCCCAGGTCCTCCAGCCTTCTTATTTCTTCCCTTCGCGCGCTAAAGCACATCTGCAGCCATGGAACCTCCCAAACCCATCGCGTTTTGCGAACACCTCCAACTAACGAGCGTCGGGGTTCAGCCAGCTTCTATATCATTCCAGGTCCGTCAATTTAACGCGCTGAAGAAGGTATTCATGCTGAGGGCTTCCCTCAGACGTTGACCCTTGAATCCGACCACTTCATATGTGTCCGGGAAAAGGTCAACGAGCAAAACCAGGTTGTCATCATCGACTTGGCCGACGCCAATAATGTCCTGCGGCGACCCATTTCTGCCGAATCCGCTATCATGCATCCCACCCAGAAGATTCTGGCCCTCAAAGGTACCTATTCCGTTGGCTATACCTCTGGCTACTGCTGACGTGTTGCCTGCGCTGCGCAGCGGGACGGACTCTGCAGATATTTAACATTGACACCAAACAAAAGGTCAAGTCCCACGTCAACGATGCGGACGTCGTTTTCTGGAAATGGGTCTCGGATACAACCATTGGAATGGTCACCGAATCTTCGGTTTTCCACTGGACAATTGCCGACCAAACATCACCGCCTCAGAAAATATTCGACCGCCACCCCACCCTCAGCGGTGCGCAGATAATTAACTACCGCGTCACTCCCGACGAGAAATGGCTTGTCCTCGTCGGCATTTCTGGCAATACCACGAATCCTTCCGCTTTCAAAGTCAAGGGATCCATGCAGCTTTACAGCAGGGAGCGAGGCGTCAGCCAGCCCATTGAAGGGCACGCTGCTGCATTTGCGGAGATAAAGCAGGAGGGTCACCAGAAACCGACGAAGTTGTTCAGTTTCGCAGTTCGGACTGCAACTGGCGCCAAGGTATGTCCATCGACTCTTAGCACATTTACTCCACCGACCGAACTCAATAGCTCCATGTCGTTGAAATTGACCACACGGCTCCGGATCCCCCGTTCGTCAAGAAAGCTGTCGATGTCTACTTCCCGCCAGAAGCAACAAACGACTTCCCCGTTGCAATGCAGGTTTCCAAAAAGCACGGCATCATTTACCTCGTCACAAAGTATGGTTTCATCCATCTGTACGACTTGGAATCCGGCGCTTGCGTATACATGAACCGTATATCCGGGGAGACTATCTTCGTCACTGCCGAGCACGAGGCCACCAACGGTATCATTGGGGTCAACAAGAAGGGCCAAGTTCTCAGTGTCAACGTCGACGAGCAGACCATCATCCCATACATCTTGACCGTCCTCAACAACACCGAGCTTGCATTCAAACTGGCTAGCCGCGCCAATCTCCCAGGGGCGGATGACTTGTATGTCCAACAGTACAATCAACTTTTCCAGAGTGGTCAGTACGGGGAAGCGGCAAAGATTGCTGCCAACTCACCGAGAGTGCGTCTTTTCTGCTCTCATCATCGAGACGTTTTCCGAAGGTCGTTCTAGGGCATTCTGCGCACCGTTCAAGTGATCGAAGCCTTCAAGACCGCCCCCGCGCCCCCTGGCGGCCTCTCACCAATTCTCCAATACTTCGGCATTTTGCTTGAGAAGGGCGAACTGAACCACCTTGAATCTTTGGAACTTGCACGACCCGTCCTGGCCCAAAACCGCAAGCAACTGCTGGAGAAATGGCTCAAGGAAAACAAGGTGGGTGTTTTATCTTTGCCTCGAAAAACGTTGTCTGATCTCGCCATAGCTCACGTGCAGCGAAGAACTCGGCGACATCGTCCGCCTTCACGACATGACCCTTGCTCTTAGCGTGTATCTGAGGGCTAACGTCCCCAATAAAGTCGTCGCTTGTTTCGCAGAGACCGGCCAGACAGAAAAGATCGTCTTATATTCGAAGAAGGTCGGGTATAGCCCGGACTACTTTGCGCTGTTGCAGCACGTCATGCGAACAAATCCTGAGAAGGGAGCCGAGTTTGCGGCGCAACTTGTTAACGATGAATCGGGACCGCTTGTTGACGTTGAAAGAGTAGGTCGTTGACTAATGTTCCGTCGGAAATCCTCACTCCTGTGTTCAGGTCGTGGACGTTTTCATGTCCCAGAACATGATCCAACCTGCGACGTCGTTCCTACTCGATGCGTTGAAGGAGAATCGGCCTGAGCAGGGTCCCCTTCAAACCCGCCTTCTCGAAATGAACCTTGTCCACGCTCCTCAGGTTGCGGACGCGATCCTGGGGAATGAGATGTTCACTCACTACGATCGTCCCCGAATTGCCAACCTGTGCGAGAAGGCTGGTCTGTTGCAGAGGGTGCGAATCTTTTCACATACCATTGAATTATCGGTTCTAACCTCCGTATAGGCTCTCGAACATTACGAGGATCTTGCTGATATCAAGCGAGCGATCGTGCACACCGCTGCCCTCCAGCCAGAGGTTTGTTTATCTCTACTGCATTGATTGCATTGCTGATGTGCTTGCAGTGGCTTGTGAACTACTTTAGCAATCTCACTACAGAGCAGTCCATGGCCTGCCTGCAAGAAATGCTCAAAGTCAACATCCGTCAAAACTTGCAGGTCGTGATTCAGATTGCGACCAAGTACTCGGATATCCTTGGGCCAGTTAAGCTGATCGAGATGTTTGAGAGTTTCAAGAGTTTCGAAGGTGCGTACCGTTTTTCCCTCTGCGATGAAACAGCTTTTAACTCTGTCTCACAGGTCTCTACTACTACCTCGGCTCCGTTGTGAACCTCAGCGAGGATCCTGAAGTCCACTTCAAGTACATCCAAGCTGCAACACGTACGGGCCAAATTCGGGAAGTTGAACGGATCTGCCGGGAGAGCAACCACTACAACCCGGAGAAGGTCAAGAACTTCCTCAAGGAGGCAAAGCTGTCCGACCAGCTTCCTCTGATCATTGTTTGCGACCGTTTCGATTTCGTCCACGATCTGGTCCTCTACTTGTACCAGAACGGCCTCACGAAGTTCATCGAGGTCTACGTACAGCGGGTCAATTCCGTTCGCACGCCTCAGGTTGTTGGTGGGCTCCTCGATGTCGACTGCGATGAAGGAACTATCAAGAGCCTGCTCGCATCCGTCACCGGAAACTTCCCGATCGACGAGCTCGTCCATGAAGTCGAAGAACGCAATAGGCTGAAGCTCATATTGCCTTGGCTTGAGGCTCGGGTTGCAGCTGGAAGTCAGGATACTGCGGTTTTCAACGCCATCGCCAAGATTTATATCGACAGCAACAACAATCCCGAGGCCTTCCTGAAGGACAACAACGTACGCACATTATTTTCGTCTGATTACTCTTTGCTCATGTTCCGGCGTAGTTGTACGACCCCATGGTGGTCGGGAAGTTCTGCGAGAAGCGTGATCCCTATCTTGCGTACATTGCATATGCTAAAGGGTTCTGTGACGATGAACTCATTGCGATCACCAACGAGAACTCGATGTTCAAACAACAGTCTCGTTATCTCGTAAAGAGGCGTCAACCTGACCTTTGGGCTCAAGTTCTCGCCGGGGACAACCTTCATCGTCGTCAGCTCATTGACCAGGTAGGATTGTTCAGTGTAATGTAGGATGCTGTCTCACACCACTAGATCGTTGCGACTGCACTCCCCGAGTGCACAGACCCGGACGATGTTTCCATCACGGTCAAGGCTTTCATCCAGGCCGATCTTCCGATCGAGCTCATCGAGCTGCTGGAGAAAATTATCATCGAGCCTTCGCCCTTCAGCGACAACCGCAACCTGCAGAACCTGTTGTTGCTCACGGCCATTCGCGCAGACAAGGGCAAAGTTGTCGGCTACATCAACAAACTCCAGAACTACGATTCGAACGAAATCGCAAAGATTGCGACAGAGCATGGTCTGTACGAAGAGGCCCTCACAATCTACAAGAAGTACGAGCAGCATGCGCTCGCCATCAACGTTCTCGTCGAACACATCGTATCCATTGATCGTGGTTTGGACTTCGCCAACAAGGTTAACAAGCCTGAGGTGTGGAGTAGACTTGCAAAGGCTCAGCTCGATGGCCTGCGCATCAAGGACTCCATTGGTGAGCCGACTCCAGTGTTCTGTGTACCGGTCTAACTTCTTCCCAGATTCGTACATCAAGGCGGAGGACCCATCCAATTTCATGGAAGTCATTGAGATTTCGAGCCGTGCAGGCAAGCAGGACGATCTTGTCCGCTTCCTTCAAATGGCACGCAAGTCGCTTCGGGAACCCAAGATCGACACGGAATTGGCGTACGCGTATGCGAAAACCGACAGGTTGCACGACATGGAGGACTTCCTGGGCATGACCAATGTTGCCGATATCCTGGAGGTTGGCGAGAAATGCTTCAACGACGAGCTGTACCAGGCAGCGAAGCTGTTGTTCGCGAGCATCTCGAACTGGGCACGCTTGGCGACGACCCTCATTTACTTGGGAGAAAACCAGTCGGCGGTAGACAGCGCCAGGAAGGCCGGAAACACCCAGTGAGTGTTTTGGGTTATGCAAATAGTTTTGAGAGTGACGGTATCGTAGAGTCTGGAAACAGGTCCACGCAGCCTGCATAGAAAAGTCCGACTTCACACTGGTAAGAAGGCTCATTCCCATTCTGTATCCTCGAACCTAACCTGGTTTGCTAGGCGGAGATCTGCGGTCTCAATATAATCGTGCATGCTGAGGAACTGTCGGCCCTTGTCCAGCTATATGAACGTCGCGGGCACTTTGAGGAAGTCATCGCACTTTTGAAGGCTGGTTTGGGTCTTGAGCGGGCGCACATGGGCATCTTCACCGAGATGGCGATCTTGTTGAGCAAATACCAGCCCGCTAAACGTATGTCGTGCACCTTTTATGCTGCGCCTTGATTGATTTGGTGCTAGTCATGGAGCACCTCAAGGTGTATGTGTCTCGCATCAATATCCCCAAGGTATGGTTCTGCCTCACTTGTTAGTCTTGTGCCCTGACCTTTTGCAAGGTCCTCAAAGCCGCGGAGAAGGCACATCTATGGCCAGAGCTCGTGTTCCTTTATATTAAATACGACGAATTTGCAAGTTTGCTTCGGGTTTGTCGTCTACGATACTGACGTGGACATTATAGGACAATGCTGCTGTTGCCATGATTGAGCGGTCTGCGGATGCCTGGGAACACAACCAGTTCAAGGATGTGATTGTCCGCGCAGCCAACGTCGAGATGTACGTCCGAGTTTCAAGAAAGTAGTTAGTCCAATGCTTAACGCCCCAACAGATATTACCGGGCTCTATCATTCTACCTCGAGGAACAACCGACCCTGCTGACCGACCTGTTGACTGTCCTGATTCCGCGCATTAACCACGCGCGCGTAGTTCGCATGTTCAGGAAACAAGACCACCTTCCTTTGATTCGCAACTATCTCATTGCCGTCCAAAATGTGAGCCCCGGCTATGCAGCAGATGATGCTCGTCCTGACATTGACCGCTACAGTTGAACCTCGATGACGTCAACGATGCGTACAACGACCTGCTGATTGAGGAAGAAGACTACAAGACGTTGAGAGATTCGATCGACAACTTTGACAACTTCAACACCATTGCACTTGCGCAACGCCTCCAGGGCTCTCCTCTTCTTGAATTCCGCCGGCTTGCGGCGCACCTGTACAAGGTTCGTTCCCATAATCCCAACTCGTCCTCCATTCTGACTTGTTTGGCGCAGAAAAATTTAAGATGGGATGAATCAATAGCCCTGTCAAAGGAGGACCGCTTGTACAAGGACGCCATGATCACAGCATCCGTGTCTGGCGAGACCAAGGTTGCGGAAGAGCTGATGTCCTACTTTGTGGACATCGGGAACAAGGAGTGCTTCTCGGCCCTGCTTTACATCTGCTTCGACCTTCTGCGCTCCGACGTCGTCGAGGAACTTTCATGGCAGCATGGGCTCAATGACTTCTACATGCCGTACAAGATCCAGGTGCAACGCTCTTTGGTCACCAAGGTTCACCTAATACAATTTCTGTTGTGGGATGGTGCTAATTCGCGTCCTACAGCTGGCGCAGCTGGAGATTGAGGTCAAGGAGCGGTCGAAGAAGGATGTGCAAAAAGAGCAGGCGGAAGCTGAAACACACATCATTATCCCCGGCAAAATGATCACGAATGGCCCGACCGGGTACGCTTTTTTTACACTAAAAATATTTATAAACTGAGTCTCGTCCGTAGTTTCGCTGGCCAAGGACCTCCGCACATGAACGGCATGATGCCTGTGAGTTTTTTTTTTCGCATTTCAGAAACAGAACCACGCTGAAATGCTTCCGCTTTTCTAGCAAATGACTGGTTTCTACTGACCCTTTCTTTATACTGCACTTACTTACTCACTCTGCTCTGCGATAATGTATTCTTCTCTTACTCTTGCATTTCCTGTCATCTACAACTGCCTCGGGCCTGTCACTGGAGTACAAATGAGGAAAATAAAAGGTACTACTTTCAATGTTTGCCTCTGCTTGGCTGCAGCCTCCACAGAGCCAACGATGGCTCGATTTCGCGCGTACACCAGCGACAGCAGCAGCGACGACGAGCCTCTCTCGGAAGAGGAGAAGATTCCCGAAGAGGCCCCAGAGCTGCCAGAGGAAGACAGCGACGATGACTCGTCCAGTTCAACATCTTCGGACCTTCGCGAGGAGGAGCTATTAACGCGACCACGACCGCGGAATGGCCTTGTCGAGGACGAGAACGGCGATATACAATATGCCCATGAAGTCTCGAGACCTCGTGCAGACCCGACACTCATTCCATGGGCTCAACATGTCGGCGTGGATGCCCAGAAAATGCATGTCATGCAGACATCGTTATTTCGCGTTCCGGAGGAAGCGGCGGCGATGAGAGCTGCAGAAAACTCCGCGCGCGCTCACCTACAGGTTCCGCAACCGTTGAACCGCAAACATAGTCGCGATTCAGATGGAGACGGCTTGCGTTTTGAGTCAAAGGAGGTACTGTTCGTGGCATCAACGTGTTTTGGAATTGCTCATTCAACTTTACTCTAGCGCGCGTCCTTTGCTCATGACATTGAACCTGCATATCGACCATCACGAAAGTACGCTCGTGTAGAGAGCTCTGAATCCGCTGTAACCGGAAACGAAGCGGCTCTCGTCGATGCTGGACTGGCGTTTGGTCGTTCTTTTCGCGTGGGCTGGGGCCCAGATGGCACATTAGTGCACCTCGGCAGTCTTTGTGCTCCGTCCACCTCCATGTGAGTCGATACCTCCGTGTACGGTACTGTGTCTGAACGTCCGCCCCAGCAAAACCTCTGCCAACTCGTCCATAATATCGAAGACGAAGGCCCCGATATCTGGCAGCAATCTCTCCGTCAAGCTTCTTCAACATCAACTATCACATTCCCCAATCGACTTTGACGACGACGACATTCCATTTGCGAATCCCTCATCCACTGACCTGCATTTTTCGTCCTTCGCCACCTTATTCCCTCCCACAGACCACTCGTTTGAGGCGTCTCTGTTCCGTTTAGGATCTGCGCTCTTCGATTCGCTGAACCTACGGCTCGGCGACTCAGTCACTCCCGATATCCGCGCACGTATATCTGCCCTTCGTCGGAAGGCTGCCCTTTCGGCATGGCTAGAAGATGCTGTTGCCCCATCCGTGGACGCCGACATACGCGCCAATCCGGCAGCAGGGCCTGCTGCCCTCGCCTTCATGCATCTGACTGGCAACCAGGTGGACCGTGCCAGCGAAGTAGCTGTGGATGGCGGTTACCTAAAACTCGCCACTCTCATCTCGCAAGCCGGAGGCGATTTCGAATTCCGCGAGGATCTCAAAGAGCAGCTAGAGATCTGGCGGGAGCAGCGCATAGATGTGCACATCGAAGAGAACGTGCGAAAACTATATGCGTTACTTGCCGGTATCGTAGAGTCTGTTGTCGAGGGATCGAAAGGTAGCGGGCAGGACAATTGCGCAGATGTGGACATCGTCGCTGGACTGGACTGGAAGCGGGTGTTCGGACTGCACCTGTGGTTCTCGGGCCACGTCGACGCCCCCGTCGCTCAAGTCTTCGACGCGTACAACCGGCTTGTCAGAGAGTCGACGCGGAAAGTCCCAGGTCCCATACCCTGGTACGAGGAGGCATCAACAGCATCCAAATGGCGGTGGAGACTGCCATCTCCACCCTCTGCACCGGATGCGTTGTTCTCTATGATACGACTGCATGCCGACCCATCGTGCTCACTGTCGCATGTACTTACCCCGCTTTCGTTTGGCCCGTCCCCCTTGGACTACTCGCTGCCATGGCATCTGTATATCATCCTCTCGCGGTGTATGCGGATACGTGATTTTGCGGATCGTGGCGATCCTGGAACTCGACGTGCGTCGCCTTCTTCGTCGCGAGATGGCGGCGAGGAGCCTGGCGTAGAAGGTCACAGTCCAAGTGCAGACCTGCTTACGAGCAGTTACGCCTTTCAGTTGGAGCAGCAAAACAGGCTTCAAGAGGCGGTTTTCGTTCTTCTGCACCTCGAAGGTTCCGCCGGGTACGATCGTTACTGTTCAAGTATTGTTGTCAGTACTCAGTTGACATAGGCGAGAGAAGGCGATCAAGGAGTTTTTAGCTCGGTGCGCCCCGCGACTAGACGAATGGTCGACTCGCGGTATCATCGGGAGCCTCCGAGTCCCAATGGCCTGGATCCAGGAGGCAAAGGTTGGCTTTTTCTTTGTCATTGTTGGATCGTGAGCTTACTGTCTTTAGGCTACTTCCGCCCTGTACTCCAATGAGGTATTCGAGGCATACGAGCTGTACCTCTCCGCAGGGCTGTACAACGCAGCGCATGATATCGCTGTCTTGAAACTTGCGCCGGATGCTGTCATTCGGAATGACCTTACCCTCCTCACCAGCCTATTCAGCCGATTTAATGGTCGGCCGGTGGATGGATGGCATGTTCGTGGAAAGGTCAGTATCAGCAGTCAATTGCGTCAATTACCCTGCTCAGGGGACATCACTAGGCATTCCTTGATTTCGCTCATATCGTGACGCGACTGCCCGAGCTGGAGGAAGAACTTGGACAGGAGCAGGAGCTGGATATTATATCTTCCCTAGAGGAGGAGATGGACGAGCTGACGCGTAACGCGTCCAAACTAATCGGGATACTACCCGACGCTCTACGAGATCGTGCCGATCCGCGACATAATGCTGCGCTGGCGCATATGATCCGGGTTCTCGTCAAGATAGTCGATAAATTCCGACCATCCACCCTTGTATGTCCTAATTCTGTTTACTCGATCTCGGCTGATGCAGTGTTTCCAGGCTGAAGTGCAACCGACACATGTGGACGAGGCCGTCAAGTTGCAGCACATTCAATCCTCTGTGCATGCGAGATTTTTGAAAAGTATCGATCATACTGCCTAGTAATATAATGTTTTACGTGTACAGTCGACACTTAGCATTGCCCATCTCGAAACCGAAAAGTTTCGTCAAGATTTGACAAGCACGACCAGTTCTGCTTGCTTATGGGCTGATTTTCTTCTCTCCAAAGCCGCGCGTACATGACTACACCGACAGTTCCGATGAGTGGGGCAGAAGGGTCCAAGGTCGCTCAGATTCTTCTCGCACCAGTCACCGACCGGTTAGTAGCCAGCCGTACTCTAGACTACCTACTAGAGTCGACCTTTCCTGGTCCGAACTACAGGTTGTGATACTATTATGCGTGCAAATTAGGCGTGTATAAACGGAGGGTGATACAACAACACTCTATACGGTTTACAAATACGAGTACAATGTACACTAGATGGTGGGTATGTAGGAATAGCGGGGGGTAACGAGGCTCATCGGACGAATGAAAACCTATAGAAGAAACGCCATAAGCGAAGACAGAAAGAAAAAGAGGGAAAGAAAGTCCAGTCGAATCGAATCTGATCCATCCATCCATCCTCGATAAGTGAGTAAATGAATACTGAACACCCGCCGCATCTCCGGGCATGGGGCCGGAGGAGTCGTCAAGTACGGGATGATGCCCGTCTATTATGAGTCGGGAAACGTCGAGTTGTAGTGAAGAGAACTCCCTGCTGCGGGAATGGGATTTGGGATCTTATTTCCCCTCACCCTCCGCAAGCGCCAGTGATGTTCTGCTGCGTCCAAAAGAGCGCAACTTGTTCCGGAAACCTTCCATTGTAAAGGACAGGCGGCCCTTACTCTGACCATTGGCACTCGAGCGCGCAGAATCGCTGCTGTTCACGCGCAATGGTTTCGGTGAGATGTCGGTCGGAGACGGTGCGTCGTCAAGCAGACTTGTACGACTTGGGGCTGCGTCGAGGGGCGTGAGGGAGGACGGGACGGTGTCGGAGCTCGGGGGTGGGGCAGAATGGTCTTCCGAGCTGATGCTCTCAAGCGCAAGACCGTCATCGTCATCGTCTCCGCCCAAGTCTACCGAGGGCCACGACGGGGGCTCTTCTTGCACGGAGAAAATCGCGCGGGGAAGCTATGTTGCATAAGCATCGACGTCCGAAAACAAGACGAAGCAGACGCACCTCTACAACCCGTTTCCGGAAATCCGTCCACTCCTCCGCATCACGGCACAAAAAGCCCACGAGCATGCTCGGGTCGAGACCACTTAGGGGCATCTTGCGGACCTTCTCGCAGTGGAAGGTCTGCAGCTCCATCGCATTGTACGCCGAAGCGTAATGCTGCTCCGCCGCGTCATCCATGTCCTTTTCGGTCGAGGGCTTGAGAGGAGGCCGCAGAGGCAGAGCGGGCCGTGAATGATGGGGATCGAGGTAGAAGAGACCCTCCGCTTGTGCTCCAACAAAGTAGTACGAGGAGGAGGGTCTCCCGCCTGCGATACCCATGGACTGGGGGAAGGTGTAAAGTTGCTGGGGAAAGTTAGTGACGATCGCTGGGGAGCGAGGGAAACAATACCTTGACGGTGTCGTGATAGATCGGGTTCACACCGTCTAGTCCCAATCGCAGACCAAGAAGGAGGAGGACCGGACGGTCACCCCAGGAGAGCGAGGCAACCTCGGATTCAGGATCTGATGGCGGAGACGTATGCGATGCCTCAAATACTGACGACTGGTACAATACTCCGTCCGTAGCAACTGACACGCCCAACCCGCAAGCAGGGAAGGCTTGCACGAGGGCTCTGCGGGTAGAAGTTCAGCACGAGAAGGAGGAGGCGGACGTGGGAAATTTACTTGATAGCGCCTGCAGCAATACTCGGTCCAAACCACATCCCAACCTCCGTTCCGAGATCTTTGCCAGCGAGGGCCATGCGGTGGACGCTGAATGGCGCTTCGGGCGCGGGTGTGTCAAAGAACCACGTTAGGAGACGGACATACGCCGCATGCCGTGCACGGGACCGGGTGTGATCGTCCTGAGACGCGGAAGAGGAAGAGTTGAATGTGGTGGTGGGTGAGAAGGGCGGGGCGGACGGGACAGAACGTTTGCGGCGATGGGTGCTTTTCGGAGACGCATTGGGGGACGAAGGGAAGAATGCGGATGGAGAGCGCGAGGCTGGTGAAGCCGGCGGTCGTCGCCAGTCTGTAATTTTGCATTGGAAAAGTTGGTAGCGATTGTTTGGCGGAAACTTACCGCGACCGACGTGCACCGTAAGGAGTGCGTTTGCGAGTAGACTCTGGCCTGTTCGCAGCATGCATCCCCACCCTGCGTCAGAAGTCCATCCTCGCGGGCCGTCGTCTCGGATTGCCTCGAAATCCCGGCGGTATGTACACCAGACGCGACTGCGGAAGTCTGGGGCGGCCATGAATGAGGACACCGGCTGGGTTACGGGCACCACACTTGCCTGAGTAAAATTGGGTCGGCCAGTGGTGCGATGACTCCTGGGCCTGGGTGTCCGCTTCCGTGGTTTCAGGGACCCAGCCGGGATGCTTGACTCCTAGATGTGGTTCACGGGTCAGTTAGCTGCGGAAAGGAGCCCGCACAACTTGCCTAGGAGCCAGATATCGTCTGGGCATTGGTCGGGGGTGGAGTCGCTATCGAGAACGTATCGAATGGCCTTGTCGAGGAAGCTGGATTTGGAGGAGGCGGTCTTGACCTTTGCGGGGGTGCTCATGGAGGTGTACAAGAGAAGAATAAGTAAAGGAAGAATAAATGAATAAAGCAGGGATGGTGGAGGACGTGAAGGGGATGGACCAGTCGACCTTGGATGCGTAATGCCGAATTCGGTTCACCTTGCTCGATACACACGCAAACTCAAACTGAAACTTGTTTCCTTGACTCGTCCCAATTTGAAGCCCAGCGATGTACAGTCCTGTTCAAAGGCCTTACACTCAATGCAAATGATATGCGATAATCGATCCTAAGCCGTGGCTGCGGCACTCCTTCCCGGTGGTACCTCAATCTACGTTGCCCAAAATGGCCCTGTGAGCCCCGCTGTGCTGGAGCACCTGCGCGATCTGCTACAGGAAATCCGTAGAGGACACCATGGTTGAATTTGCATGGCCTAAGCTCCTTCACCAACGTGACGTCAACTTCAACACAGTCGTCCTTGACGTATGTGGCATTGCCGCTGAGCAGCGCGACCTCCCGCCTGTGCAGCGCGATGCCCTGGCGAAACTCTAAGCATCCCCGTACCTGGACCAAAAGGCCCTTCGCGATATAGGGATCGATTCTGAGAACATAAGGAAGATCCTTGACACGGACCCCGCTACTCGCGGGAAATCGCATTTCTCAGCGCTGCGCGGCCTGCTAGAAAGTGTGAACTACTTCTACCAGTCAGTGGCCAACCGCGGTGAGGTTTTTGTGATTTGGGACAAGTTCCTCGAATGTAAGGCAAATTTTCCAGTCGCTATACAAGCATCTTACTGAGGGTATCTCAGATCTAACGCCTCATGCGGACCTCAAAAGCCCCAGGACCGTTGAACAAGAACCCGTCGACAAAGAGCCCATAGTGACGGAACCTGACACGCTACGATGGCTGCAAAAACTTACGTCTATACGCGATCATAGTCTTCGCGTCGCTCGCCTAGCTACGGCCCCCAGACTAGTCCCCCTGCTGCACAACGTGGAGATTATACCTGTCAACAACCAGGTCGATCCAGGATGAACGAGAAAACATTACAAGACGTTTTAACTGCCTCGAACTGTGAAATATGTCAAGATGCAGATGAAAAAAATGTCAAGGCCTATCTCGAAACACTGGCCCGCGCTGCCGCTGCTACTGAAAAACCAGATAGAGAATGTGCGCCAGATGTTCCACGCTTCGGAACATTCGCTAACATACATCAGCTCAATTCAGGAACCCACGGCCGGCGCACTGCGAATGTGCGTTGCTCGCAGCGCTACATGACCTGCCCGCGATTCAAAACATCGGCGTTTCGAAGCGTTCGTGTGGGTTTTGTCGCCTCTATTTTGATGCCTATGGGGCACGACTACCACAACGCAGGGCTCGCGCGGCTTCGCAACAGCCTGGCGCGCCCCAACGATAGCGGACCCGGAGATCAACGAGCAGATAAAATTGCGCCTGGCTACCCAGTTGAAAGCCATGATGAAGTTGGGGTGGAATAGACTTCAATCGGTCGCCGCAGAGTACCTCCGCGTCGGGTGAGACTGATCCGAATGACTCTGATTCAGAGAGTATGTCTGCTTTCTACATCCCCCTGACCGAATCTCACGTTGTTCATCAGAGATCAAGCTAGCGCTCACTGAGCGAAGGGTAAGGGAGTTGGGAATATTCTACTCTTGACTCGTCGTACACAAATTTTGTAACGTACAGGTCAACATGTCTTTTTAACTTCGATACATCACGGAACATATGTGACACATCGAGAGGTGCAGCAATTATGGATAAGACTCATGACATTATGCTCCTATAATTCATGTGCTGTCTCCGTGTTACCGCTGCCGTTGCGTGAGCATAGGGAATGGAGCTTGGAGAAATTCTTCCCTCTGCCTGTAAAACCTGTACCCCAGTATCGAAGGGACACCGAATCCGAGACTCGAGTGGATCAGAAACTTGAACGGAAAGCGAGTTTGTTATGTAACGCAACGCGAATTGTTGCCTTCTCCCTTCTCCATTCTCGATGCCAGCACCAGATGCAAAGACTCGGAACAAGATTAGTCTGAACACCCTGGGGAGCCCCAAGGTGTTCTCCACCTCGATACCCTCGAAATACGTACCCAGGATATTCCTCACGAGTGTTTTCTACGCGACTTCACTTCATGCTGGCAAAGCATTGCTGGAATTCGACGTCGGCGTGTTCTGGGTTGTCATGAGGGTCCTTGCTTGCGCTGGATTCGGCGTACTGGTTTGGGAGGGTTGCACAGGGCAGTTGGCAAAACGCAAATCAATCGAGGTGAGCAATATCATGTATTAGGTGTCTGTTCCAAATCGTTGATTTGCTGCCATTGTCAGTGGTCTGTTCTCGGAACAGCTTCTCTGTTGGTTTTTGTACAGCAAAGTTGTCTATTTACCGCTCTATACCGTCTCCCTTCTACTCGGTGACAGCAAATGCCTTCGAGGTCGGATGGATACTTACGCTTGATAGTGTGGTCCTGTTCACTCATTTCTCGACCCTATGGCTCAACACTTTGTGGACCACTTCCCCGGTGCGTCTCGTACCTCTTGTTCTTACTCCGGTCCTCATTTGTTCCCAAAGTCACGCAAAACATTAGCCGTTGCGTTAGCTTGGATACTCTCGATCGCATCCGACACCCAGCTCTCCTCGGCGAATGTTTGGCGGTTCCTCCCGGGATACGGCGCCCTGCTGGCTCATTCCTTGACTTCGAGCGCGTTGGACCAGACTACCGGCATTCTGGCACCATCTTTGGGCTCCACTTTTACAATAGCGGCCAGTGCTTTGGGCGCATCCGGCTTCGCATTACCGTTCTATGCCTTCAGAACCGTTGTTGTAAGGATCTTGCTCTTACCCGCCTTCTTGGATTTGATTGGCCTTATAGCTTGACTTTCCCTCAACACCGGCTCTTCCCCTCGTTGCCCTGGCTGCCCTTCCTTGCCTCGCTTTCTCGTTACTCTTTTTCTCGCCGATAACCGCACGATCCTTGAGCCATCTGTCCTTCACCCCGCAATATTTCATGTTGTCGTACCCCAGCACTTCGCTCTTCGCGGCTATCCTCGGGGCTCTTGCGTTCTCGCAGTTTCCGACGTGGACCGATGCTGCGGTGGCGATATTCCTTTACTTTGGTCCGTTTGTTCATTGCCTGGAGCTCGTTGATTCTGAAGACCGGAGTAGGCATGCAGCAGGAGAAGACCGACGTCTTCCCAATCGCCCCACGCGCTCCAACTTCGCGGCTCATTAGGTCTTACCTCAAGACTATCTTGTCGAATCCAGAGTCTCGCAAGATATTCTATTTTCTGATGCTAAACATGGCCTACATGCTCGTCCAAATGTTATATGGTGTCTGGACCAACAGTTTAGGTCTGATCTCTGACGGTGCGTGCTAGACGAAGTCCGCTTTGAATTTGCGTTGATAAATATCCGGTAGCGATACACATGGCCTTCGACTGCATGGCCATTGGCGTAGGCCTATTTGCTTCGGTCATGGCAACGTGGGAACCCAACGAGCGCTTTACCTATGGGTGCGATGCTCGTCTAGTCCTTAATGATCAGCGCTTACAAGGCTCCGGTTCAGATACGGTCGAATTGAAACCTTATCGGGGTTCGCGAATGGGATCTTTCTAATCTTGATCTCGATCTTCATCGTCTTCGAAGCTATTCAACGCCTGTACGCTTCTTTCCTTGTGAGGGAGAAAGAGAATACTAATGACTGTGCGCCTGCAGGTTGGAGCCCCCTGAGATGAATACCAGCCAGCTTCTGCTAGTAAGCTCTCTTGGCCTGGCAGTAAACTTGTTTGGTATGTTTGCAATGGGCGGTCATCACCATGTACGTGTTTGCTGAATTATCTGGAATCTACTGATCGAGGTACAGGGAGGACATTCCCACTCACACGGCCACTCTCATGGCGGTCACTCTGAGAGCCATGGCCATTCAGAGCATGGTAGTCCTTCCATCGGTTTCGATGACCACGGCCATTCGCACTCTGCTGGGCACTCACATTCGCACTCACCGCCTCGCTCTCCACTTTCTCCCCAACCTCATTCGCACTCGCCGCCTGCCACGCCCTCACACGCCCATTCACATTCCCCACCCTCGCCTACCCACTCCCATTCCCAGGATTGCGCTGAGGATCATTCCCATTCCCATTCGCACTCGCCACCTCCGTCGCCTTCAGGCGATCATGCCCATTCACATTCCCCTGTGTCTCCACACGCTCATTCTCACTCTCCACCACCGCCGGAACATGGTCATGATCCCCATCAGTCGCACTCCAATGAGTCGCGTTCCCCGTTACAAAATGGACATGCGCATAGCCACGGCGCAAGTCAAACGCCAATTGCTAGGCGTCAATTCACCGGGTCGTCGCTCCAAGTTCACCCAAAACAACCGCCTGGTTCACCGATGTTCGAATCTAGTACCCCCATAACGCCAAACTATCAATTCGGCATCGACGAACACTATAAAACCCACCACGAAGACGAGCATGTTCCCAATCTGCATAACCCTTCGCATGCGCCTTCACACGAAGGCCACAGTCACAATATGCGTGGTGTTTTTCTCCATGTAATGGCGGTGCGTATCACAACCTACCGAGCGACTTTGTTCTGACGTTTGTATCCAGGACACATTGGGTTCCGTCGGGGTCATTATCTCAACGTTGTTGATACAATTTTACGGCTGGACCGGCTTTGATCCTATTGCTTCACTGTTCATTGCAATCTTGATCGCTGCCAGCGTCGTCCCTCTAGTCATGGACACAGGGCGAGTTCTTTGCCTAGACGTTTCTGATCGAGAAGTAACTATAGAACAAGCGCTTTTAGAGGTTAGTGTTGACTTTCTTCGGCGCGTCAAGTGTTCACACTTATTGTTTGTTCAGCTGCGTTCAGTTGAGGGTCTTGCGTCATTCACGGCCCCGAGGTTTTGGCCCAAAGATGCAACTACCCTGATTGGATCTATCCATATCCAACTGGCGGCCTCAGCGTCGTCGTACGATCCTAGTGGACCCCATTCAAACCAGCGACGCACATATGCCAAACTGGATCGGGTTGTTGAACGAGTTGATTCGCTGCTCCGACGACGGATATCGGGACTAGAGGAGTTAACCATACAGGTTGAAGAGTCCGACTCTGGATATACGTAAAGCCAGTAGTAATTTGTATTTTAGCCTGGACAACGGAGGATTTTTGTTTTTGTTTGTTTGTTGATAAGCTTGTCACACTCCACGTTCTGTAACATCACGTGCGACTATGATGCACAGTCACGCGCGCAACGAGCGTTAATCGCATCCAGCCATGGACGAAGTTGTCGAGACATCGGACCCTGAGGAGCTCGAGGAGCTTTGTTCGGCCCATGCAATTCTCAGGCCTCAGATTCGTCTTCCCTCGATAGATGGTCGTCAGTCCCCGCGAAAACGACCAAAGGTCTGGCATTTAACTGGCAATCTCTCGTCAGTTGTTAACGCATGCATCTATCAGCTTGACCACGAATATAGCAGCGACCTGAACCCTCGGACCCCTCCACGTTCACGCTCTTCCTCGTCCGATGCTCCATCTCTCGGCTTTCAATCGGCCTCGGAGTACACCTCTCCTGTCAGCCTTACAAGAGGCAGTTCTCCAAAACCTAGCTCACCCGTGGCGACTCCACCGGTCTCAATCATCCATTCGTCTGCTTCGCCCGCTATTGCAGAAGATCCCGGGGAGCTCTCATTCAGGAGCATAACGCAGGACCCATTGTTTCTTGGTGGCACAGTGAGCCCCAAACCTCACGCTCCATTACCGGACAGCGTATCTCGGCTGAGCCCGCCCTGCCCTTCTCAAATCGAATATGACGAGCCCGGGAGTCCGATCCTCACAGAGCCGAATCTTCTCAGCACCCCATCCAGATCGCGCCGTGCGCGTTCCGAATCCGTCGATCCACTGCTCCTCTTCACCCCGTCCCGCCCGTCAATAAATGGCGATGCCGCCGGAACGCCCGACAGTAAGTTGGACGATGTAGATTGTGCTTCTCAATTTTCATCTCCTCTACCACCTCTATCCCCGGAGAGGTCCGCTGCTCGACATTCCGAGTCCCCCACTCGTCCGATCTCCCCCCGGCCCCCAGCGTCGTTGGCACATCCAGAGGACGTAGAGATTGCTCAGGCTCAGGCGCTAGCTAATGCACCAGGTCGATACCCTCTCCGAGAACGAAACCAACAACAGAAGCATCCATATGCAGTCGAACAAGCTGTATACAATTTTACACTGCGCGGTATTCCGGAAGCTATAGTCAAGCCTATCCGTGACCACTCAAGCCACCGCCGGGCTGACGAACAGGCCTACGAAAACGTTCAGACCCGGGAACCTCTAGAAGAGGATTCCGAATCTGACGGGCGGCGTAGACGTATGAACAGCAAGGCCCCTCGGCGAATCCCAACTGGGGATCTGGGTCTGCCGTCTCTCCCTTCGTCAGACGACTCGATGGATTCGGTGAGACGGGAGGCGCGGACCGCACAGAAAGACCAGCAGAGGCGGGATGCGAAGCGAAAGCGCGGTAGAAAGATACCTAAGCCGTTTCCCCTCAAGCCAACTGCTGACTCCGACGACGAACACTGCCATGTATGTACCTTTCTGTGCTTCATGACCTGTCTAATCAGCCCATAGTCCCCCTCGCGCTTTGCCGATAGACCCCACTCTATCACAGGTCGGGCAGCCTCAAAAGTATGTAAACCAAACATTTTATGCTCGTGCTGACAATTTCTTCAAGTCCCCGTCCCATCGGTCGCGCCATCGCGCATCTCGGTCTCCGGCATCCTCGAAGGACTTGCGAGCTTCCAGCCCACGTCCAAGTACACCTGTCTTTCAAAACGCCCGCTCAAACTCACCCCCGGTTTTGTTCCACAATGACAGCGATGTGGACATGGACTTCGTCGGCCATTTCTCCCCTCCTCCACATTCTCAGCATAGCGGTCACGGAACTCCCATCGTAATCAGTGACGACGAGGACAATCGTTCCGCAAATGAAACTGCTGAAGAGGTAGAATTGTCAAAGGAGGAGAAAAAGCAGCGACGGCGGATTCGTGCTCTGAACCGCATGTATCCAGCCTTTATGCGGGACCGGATGATGCAGGGTGCAGCGCCGGATAAAGCAGGAACGAGGCGTCAGCGCTCCGCTACCCTCTCCTCAGCAAGTGACGAGGAGCAGCCACTACTACCAGGGCAGACACGTGTTCGCAGAGCAGATAATCCTCGGGACTTGAGAGACGTCAAGGGGGACACTGAGAGTTCAGATGACCAGTTGGCGATGGCCACCAGGGATGCTTTGGACTCGGATGACGGACCCGCTGCAAGCGACTCGGATGTCGAAGTTGTTTGGCCTCGGAAGCAACGCGCCCGAGACAATGCTTGGAGTTCAGACGAAGAGCTGCTTTCGGATGGCCGGATAGATGACGAACGGATCGAGGCCTACTTGAAAGAAGCGCCTGTGCGCGGGTCGGGGTTGCAGGAGAAAGATATGATTGACTGGATGTTGGCCAACACTGCTCACGTCGGGGGTACAAGGCCACCGAGGACACGAGTCAAGTCCACCACTAAAACGGCTCGGTCTGAGGGTTCGAGGCGACCCAAAATCTCTGTTACGATAGGTGGCGCTCGCCGTGAACGCCAGACGTTGTTATCTTTCGACAAACCCCCCGCCCGTCGATCCCGAAATTCCCAACGGTCCCATTCCCCTCAGTCGAATGCGGAGGCAGGTCCTTCGGCTCCGCGTGAGCCCCGAAAACGCGCCGCGGGCCGCCAAACTGTGCTGTTGGTAGACAGCCCTCCCCCAGAGACTCGGAACCGACCACGACGAGACCGTTCTTCACATTCCAGCCCCGAACGGAGATTTGGCGACGATGCATCTTTATCGCGCGTGGATGACGTACCTCCATCTCCTTCCCCTGCCCCGGAAAATATCAATGTCATTGTCCACAACATACCTGACGCCGAAGCACTACGTAAAGCGGCCAGGAGACAAAAGGAGAAGGAGAAGCGGGCTCGCATGAAGATGCAAGGCATCCATGTATTCATCGCACCAAAAGGCAGCCACATCGTTGGTCAACGGAGCAAAACCATCGCCATCAATGTCGCCGACCGCGGATTCCACCGGGCGTTGGCGCCCGTCGATTCAGCAAAGCCCCGACAACCTAAACGATCCTCTACTTCTAACCTCCCCCGCGTCCAAACGAAGGCGGCACCTCGGCCCTCTGCTGCTGGTGTTAGACGCAGGCTTTTACCTCGCGGAGATCGGCCAGATGCCGCCGTTTCTGATGCTGAGATGGACACGCGAGAAGGACCCGCGGCCATGGAAGAGAGCGATGAGGATACAAAAGCTCCAGATTCCGACACTGCAGACGTGGACGAACAAGCTCTGCTCCTGGATTTCGGCATACCTTCACCTCCCAAAGTTACGTTGGGCTCACAGACGTATACCCGAAGTAGGCTCTATGCATTACTTCACCTTCAATCCGAGCCTGTGCGCCCTGGTTTCTACTCCGCCCATGGCTTTGATCTGGGACCGAATATCTCCACTCAAGAGTTCTTAGACGTCTTCAGCAGCATATGTGACCGTTTTTTCGAATTCGCGACCGGACTCCCGGAGGAGGATGGTGGCCAGCAGGCTAAAGATTGGATGGGCCTCACTTCTGTCGCTTGTCACCTAGTGTCTTTCCTTGGCGCAGACAAAGACAATAAACCTCTCAAGATGGCAGTGGAGAAACAAGTCCTTTGTTTGACCTCGCAGATGCGGCAGGCATCCCTCACTTCCGCATCGATGGATTCAACAACATTCGCCATATGCTGGTTCGCTGTCGAATTAGCAATTCGGGCAGGGTTTAGATTGCCTGCGAATGCGCTGCAGGCGGCCTGCGCTCTCCTCGTCGAGCATCTCCTGGAATATGGTCTGGAGCGCGGGATGGAGCCGCTCGTGTTCGATGGTGAGATCGATGGTTCGACCACTACTCATCGGGCTTTCGAGATGTGGGTGGGTCTATGGCATGTTGCAGACACGTACCGGAGTCCAGGATCGAAGATGTCGGCCAATCCGCTCTGGAAGATGGTTGAAATGGCTTTAACGAGTCGATCATCCGGCGAAACCTCCAATCTGGAAGATAGTGAACAAGCCTGGCGAGCCATCGTCAGTCTCTCCGTTGTATCCCAGTTCTCGGATACGGGCCAGCATCTACAAGCTTCTACCATCCCTCAGGCGCCTTGGGACATGGTCCTCTTCGCCCTCAGCCTGGTCCGCTTACAAGCAGACGAGGTAATCGATCAAACCATGTCTGCTTCAAGCTTGGACAATCGGGATCGATATATAAAACTGCTGGTTGAAAGATGCTGTCTGCTTTGGAGCAGGTGGAAATGGGGGCTAAAGGACGCATCCGTTGTTCTGTACCGACTCATCGACATTTTCCAGAATCGCAAGTTTACAAATCTCCGCAACGAGAAATCCGAGTTTCCTGATTTCTTGCGTGTCAATGACTGGACCTTGTTGTCTCGACCAATACACTCCGAGACTACCTACGTCCTTTTCCTCAAGTTGGTGTATCAGACTCTGCTCATTGATCCCTCCAAAATCAAGAAATTGGCATCGCTGGCGGCACCAAGGGGTTCTCTGCCTTGGAGCAAGACTCGCGCTCCGTCGCTGCCCGAACTTTCGCAATTGTACAATCGATTCAGCGCCATCGCGATCGCAATTTATTTCGAACCCGCCCAACATACTCATTGGTTAGGGCTTGCTCGCGAATGCGTCAAGTTCAAGGATGCCGATCCGACCACCCGCATTGCGCATATTCGCGGTTTGATGTACCTCTCGATTGTCATGGTTCAGCGCGACATTCAGCTAGACGCGTCAGTGGGCTGGCTGGATGAAATGGTGTCAGTGTTATTGAATGAACACAAACATGAGCCGGAGCCCAAAGTCGTGCTGGGGATCCATGCTCTTGTTGTATCCGTCCGCAACGTGATACGTGCCTTCAAAGGCACCAAGCGTTACCCAGAACCAAGGCTGCTTTGTGAGTCTGCGAATTTAGCTATTCCGCACTATACTGACACTGCTTCAGTGTCTCTTGAACGCATCCTCCGCGACTCGTCCCTTGTCAACGAAACCAACGCGTCTGCGCATATGCTACCACGACTTATCCGGAGCTTTTTGGCTGCCAGGGCTTCAGCTGTGCCGGAGCCGAGACGTCCGGTTATACCAGATCAGGAGAGCCAGGATGAATATGGGGCATACGCGTATGATCAAGAGATGCTCGAGGCGTTCGAACAGGCGGACCAGCCTGAATACATAGCCAAGGACCAGAGTCTACACAGGGTACGTGCCAGACGCACATCTCGCTAGTTTTGCTTGACACATTGCGGTAGTTTCTAACCGCAAGTCTAATCTGGCCGCTCTCTCGCCAGTTGGTCCAAAACCTCAAAGCTCCGAGTCTGAAGGCCAGTTTCAAACGCAACAACCGCGTTGGCACCGACATCGCCATCCTGACCGGGTGTTGGCTAGGCTGCGGCCAAATAATTATCCAGACCAGCCAAGAGGTATGTAATTATCCCATCCCGCTATTCGAGACTAACACGACTGCAGTCTGCCGCTTACACATGGTCCAAATTTCTGGCAACATACAAAGACGGTAACAGCAAATGGCCAAAGAACCTGGACAAGTTCTGTGAACGGAGAGTGGATTTCTTGATCTACAGCAACATCTTCAAACTCGACCCCATGTCGTATCTGGTATCTCGTGTCTCCTCTATTTTTTCGCCTTTCCCTGATTACGGTACAGACCATGCAAGACACGTTCTTCGTTGTCTTTTTCCAATCACTCGCATCGTGGCATAATGCGTCCGTGGACGAGTTCATCCAACTGCTGCTTTCTATTGATGGCTGCCAACATTCACTCTTGAGAGGCGTTGAGTGGGAGCCGTTCGCCCCGCTTCAGGATACGCGGCCGTCCAATATTGAGATACTGACTGCGCGGTTCCCGCTGGTGACAGCAATCCTCGAGAATCTGAACGACCGCCTTACTGTACCCATGGATATGGACGCCGAAGACAACAAGAAATATATCGGATATTGCAACAAGATGCTCTCGGCGATGCAAGATGTCCACAATGTACGTATTTTCGACTTGTACTCTCTCACTCGCTCAATGTCTCTGTAGGAATTGGAAGCCATAAAGCCGGCGCAAGAGTCGTACACGTCGTGGTGTTCGCGAGTGTACCGAGAGTTTCAGAACTATCCGCTTATTGCAGGAGATGCGAGTCTGCAGCTGCAGATGGCATGGGGGAAGAGGCTGAGTACTAATGTATTGTAATTTTTCACCGAATGAACGGACGGAAGAATCTTTCAATGGACTGTTTAATTAAATTAAGTGCTGTGAAGACTGGGAGCCGTTGTGAATACAGATGGAGTACGGAGAGGATATCGAATCTGTCAAGTCCGGGGTAACGACCAGCGCAATGTCCACAAGTATTATAAACGGGCGAGTATGGTATCGTTTCGGTCATGGCTTGAAACGTCAACATCAGCGATTCGAGAGGAGAGAAACTCGGCAACTCACTATGGTCATCAGCTCTAGGATCTATATGACATTGTCGAGGCGTGAAATGCGAGTCAAAATGCGAGTTGCTCGTGGTGGGGTTTTTCGGGGTGGAAGTTGAGCACAAACTCGAACTGCGGGCCAGTCTCGGGGCTGTGGGGGTAGATGACGCACTTGGCAACACCGCGCCACTTGTGAGCGATGATCTCGAGGGCCTCTTGACCGTCTTTTGCCAAGCCGCTTTCGACGAGCCAGCACCCGATTACCATGCCCGTGCGGCCGATTCCGCCGCGGCAGTGAACGGCGGTTATACGACCACGCTCTTCATTATCACGAAGGACAGCCATGACGCGATACATGTACTCAACACTCTCGGGTAGAGACCTGTCGAAGCACGCGTGAGACACGGGATGACCAAGAGTCGAGGAAAGACAAACCTGTCTCGGATAGGAAACCTATGATATTCGATCTGTGTGGCCGTGTTAACGCTTTGTTCAATTGACGTCAGAAACTGCAGCTTACCTCGCTCCGGTCGACATTGAGCAGGGACGCGCGGACCAGCAGCTGGGAGGCATATGGAGAGAGCTCGCCGCATTCGGTCAGGTCGACGAAAGTGCGTACACCGGCCTTGAGCAACGCGTCGAGCTTGGGTGTGGATGTTTTTGGCTCCCAGGGATACTCGCAGGCAAGGAGTTGCGGAGTCGCCCAGTACGAATTGGGGAGGGGGCGGTCACGATGCAGCATTGAGCAAAGCTTGGCCATGATTGTGGAGGTGCGGTTAGAGTTAACGGCGCAAAGGTAAGGTTTGAGGAGAGTAGAGCAAGAGTATGCAAGGACAGGCTTTTGAGTGAGCGTGGTGAGAGATAAAGAGCTCAGCTGGGGAGTTTGGCTTTGTTTTCGCCCTGTCACTCCATGTCCCTTATACGGTGACTGGATGTGACTCGAAACTCCTCGCCTTTCCCTCGTGTCGCCCCTTTCACTTACAATTGGCTCCACACTCTGCGGCACCACCTCACTTGCCTCTTTTCCGGCCGATCGATGCTCTATCGATTTTACGCTTTCTCAGACTTTCTCCTGGCTTTCTCCGAGCTCTGGTGGCCAGTTTCCAGGTCCAGAGCGTATCGATGTTGCTGGACACTTCAGCGGCCATTCACTGCCCATTCTCGCACCGTATCGCCTCGTGTTCTTTGACGGTCGCGCATCAGTCTCAACTAGCTTCCTTTACGATAAGCGTTCTCGGCTCGTCTCGACCGGTCTAAGCGTAACTTTGCGACGCTTGTTCTGGGCACACTACCTGTGTTCTTGTTCCGGCGCACGATCGGATCCAAGCGAATCGTTCATCAAGACAAAATTAAAATAAACAACGCAGAAATGGCTCTCAAAAGTTCAGATATTTATCGTGCGAGTCGTGCACGCCACGGGGCGTCCCGTATCCGAAGCTGTTTGTATTCGATTCAAACACATGCAATCCAGCTCAAGCGTTCAAGGAAATTCCAAACAATCTCGACCAGTCTCAATCAGCGTTAGCCCTCCTAGAATTGGACCAACTTGTATGACCCCTCAAATGCCTTTGCAAATCGAGAATCTTTCTCTTGGAGAGACCCCCCTAGTATAATCCAGTTCTAGACAGACATCTAGCATTTTCGTTGCAACCTATACACTAAAATACATATGCATTTCCAGTTCCGTTCCGTTCCTTTCTTTCCCTCGTATCTTTAATTTTTATCGCGCCGCGCCGCGTCGTCGCGCCGAACGCTACTCGGACGCGTGCGTGAGTGCGTCGACGCAGATGATGCCGTCGCGCTCGGACCACGGGTATCCCCACCGGTGGACCCACTCGCGCACACCCGTCGCAAGCCGCGCACGCGACGCGCCTCGCGCAGCGTCCTGCGTGCCCGTGTGCTTCTCCTCCCCAACAACCACGTACGCGAGTCCGTAAAAGTGTTCGTGCTCCAGCTGCCCAACATCAACACAAGGCCACGGTAGTAAAGATAGTCACTCACTGAAAGCAAAAACTCCTCGAGCACCTCGGTCGCCTCGTTGGAGTGCAGCCCATGCAGGTCGAGCATGCACTCGGTGCGCTCCTCGGCTGTCATCTTGCCGTCGCCCGTATCGCGCGGCGCGACGCCCAGACACACACCAAGCCCGCCGCCGATGCTCCGCCCCCGCGCCGCACGGTCCCCAGGGTCGTCCGACCACCCGGCGTCCCGCATGCGCACCGCCTGCTCCGCGAGCTTAGCCCGCTCGCGCACGAGCTTCCCCGCGGCGCCGACCATCTCCTTGCCCATCTTATCGTTCAGCTCGTGCCCCTCCCGGCTGAACCGCTTCGCCGCCGCGCCGTCCCCACGGCGCCACGCGTCCGCCGCCCTCGACAGACACGCGTTGCGCGCAGCACCGAGCTGCAGCGCCCGCGCGCGGTACGCCATGTACAAGCTGTTCACCGCCTCGCCGGTAGGCAGCGTCGGCAGCAGCGCAGGCGGGCGCAGCTTCAGGCGCGGGGACGGGCGCGGCGCGACGATCGCGGAGCGGTGGTACAGGTTGTCCGCCGACTGCCCCATCGCCTCGCGCCGCGCGATGAGCGTCGGGTCCGTCAGCGGCGCCGCCGGCTTTTTGACGGCGGCGGCAAAGCGCGTGCGGCCGGGGTCGGCGTAGGCCGGGTACCCGCGGCGCGTCTTGCTCCCGTCAAGCGCGGGAAAGTCGTCGGGTGGCGGCGCGGTGTGCATCGCGAGCGGGCCGGTCCCGGGTGGGACGTTGGCGCGCGACATGGCGGCGCTGAGGCTCGACATGTCCACGTCTTTGGGCAGATGGTGTAAGAACTCGCAGTTGTCCTGCTTGGCGCACGTCCCGCGCAGCCAGAAGCGGCAGAGCGCGCGCTCCAAGTCGTGGCTATTTAACGATTAGTTGTAAATTCATTGGGTCACGCAGAACGGACCTGAAGCGGCAGTCGGCGCGGAGGCACTCGCCCGCGACAAAGTAGCGGCAGACGCGGTTGCCTCCCTGCGCGGGGCGTCCGTTGACGTAGCGCGGTGGAGCCCGCGGGTCTTGCGCACCGCGGCCACGACCGGGGTCGCGAGCAACGACGGTGACGCGGCCGCCCATCTGTTGAATGCGGAGCTGGGGCGTGGCCTGCGGCGGCGACGGGACGGCGCGGTCGACGAGCCAGGCCATGGCGCGCTCAAAGTCGTAGCCGTTGGCTGCGAGGGCGTCCTCGAGCTCGGACGGGGCGAGGGTGGAGCCGAAGACGGAGCTGAGGACGTCGAATGGCGTCATGCCCTCTGTGAGCATGGCGGCGGCGGCGGCCTCCATCTCGGCCGAGTCCTCGGGCGGGGAGAAGCCGCTGGCGTCGCTGAAGTGGGCGGGCAGGCTGTCGAGGGACTCTGGGGAGCGGGACGAATTGGACGAATTGGACCACTGGGCGTCATAGTCCGACACGGCGAGCGAGTGGAACGCGCGCGGGAGGGACTTTGCGCCGGCGAAGGGGTCGAAGGGGTCGTCGTCGTCGTCGTCGCCAAGCAGCATGGACGAGCGCAGGGACGAGCTGGGGGTGAGTGAGCGCTCTGGGATGAGCGGGGCGGCGATTGCGAGGTTTGAGCGCAGCGGGCTGTGCGACCACATGTCCGGGGACGGGGTCTCTGCACGCAGACCTGCGGGGTTGGACGAGGCGGCGGACAGCGGACGGGGAATGGGCTTGAACTCGTTCGCCTTTGCGTTCAAGAGACGCGGGGACGAGAGCGGGGACGCGGGGAGACTTGCGGTGAACTGGGGCGCGTGTGCGAGGACGGGGGACGACTGGGGCGAGTACTCGCCGGCGCTCTTTGCTGTCATGTACGACGTCGCGGTGACCGGGCCCAGCGGCGACGTGAGCGGCGTGTGGGGCCGGCGGAAGACGAGTCCCAGCGGCGAACTGGGGGCCGAGGTCGTTGCGGGGGTCTCTGGACGCAGGCGGGCCGAGGCGCGGGACGAGGGGCGGGAGACGGGGCGGCGGGTGGGGGTGAGGAAGAGAAAGGGCACGCCGGCGTCGTCGTCGTGGTGCTTGTGCATGAGGTCGAGCACACACCCTTCCACCTGCGCACGTCAGCCCCGCACACACCCAGCCCGCGAACACGTACTGTCTCGGAGTCCAGCCCGTACGCTACCTGGAGCAGCCGCTTCAGGTCGTCCTCTTGCTCCCCGCGCAGCAGCGACACCACCTGCTCCACCAGCTCGGGCGGCACGCGCACGTCGTCGGGGTCGGGGTCGTAGGCGTCGGTGGGCAGTGGCTTGTACTGGCGCGCAATGGCCACCAGCTGGGCGCGGGTATGCGGGAAGGTCATGGTAGCTGGTAAACAACCAGCCTACAGTCATCAACATCATTTCATTGCTAACGTGCTATAAAGCGTGTTCTCATTCCTCGGTGGTGCTATCACACGGTCCATCGTCGAAGAAGGTACTTGGGCAGCATTGTCGAAGGAGGGTCTCTTTCACCACTTGTCGATGCATCCAGAGAATCAAGGGCGAGGAATGATCCTCTCGGTTTTATGGCATGCAAGCAGCGTGGACCACCTTCCACATCAGCGAACTAGGATGCAACCGTCATATCCTCGGGCCAATGGACATAGGTAGTCTCCAAGAGCTGCTCTCCCGATACCTCACAGGCCAGACCAAATACGGTGTCACAAGCGCAATCTTCCTGGACACCCACAGCGCGGGTTTCGGAATGGGGTTGGACGGCGTGATGCAGGGACTGCCCGCGATACCACTGCGGAGGACCGCAACAGCTTTGTGCTCACGGGAGGCAAGCAGAAAGTAGTCGTGGAAAAAAATGTATAGCGGCGATAGATGCCTTTTAAACTGCGGCGAACGCACACCTCGGACACAACACGAAACGCGTGGCATAAGAGCATGGACCATACAGTAGTTTATACGAGGCATATACGATGGGGCGTCCCGTTCAGAACTACGAAACCAGTCAGCAACGGAACGAAAGGCAACGCGCGCAGACAACGACTCACCCGCAGGGGGGTGAAGAACCACCTGTTCTTCCCTGCCGTGTAGCGGTCCTCCAGCAGCTTTTTAATGGTCTTCTTTGCGTCCTCCCGCTGTGTCGGCTCCTTGAACGTGTCCGCCGCGACCGAGCCCTTGAGGCCCTCCAGCTCGAGTGCGTACCGCGTCGGGAACAGGTGCGAGTAGTTGACAACCTGGTGAGCGGTTGAAGGTGAGCGTTGCTCCACGCACACACGACCAACACACACCTTGATGAAAGGCTTGACCTTACTCCTGTGCGCCACTTTTTTCTGGCCCATACGGCGGGTGACCTTCCGCGGGTACCGCTCGATGCCGGCGACGATCGCGTGGGGGTAGGGACGCTCCTTGGTACCCTCGTCGAGCTGCTTGATCACCACGACCTTCTTCCCTGCCTGCCGGCCCTGCAGCAAGAGTGCGACCTTGCCGGGTTTGTATACTGCACCGACGCTTTAGCAATATGCAGAGCGGGGCGGCGGCGGCGACGCACCTTTTACCATGACTGCGACGACGAGGAGATGGACTTTTCTTGATGAATCTTCGGATGGCAAACGTGGGAGAACTGCCTAGTTCCTCGATCACTCCGCTTCACACTCCGCTCTCGGCATGATGGCGGCTTTCAATTTGCGGTTCAAGTTCGAAATAATTATTTCGCTGCCACAGTGCTATTACAGTACGAATAACATCAACCTGCGCGCCCTCGTGAAATAGAACCCGCGACAAGTTCAAACTGAATGGCGCCAGGTGGATTGCCTCCCAGAGCCTCCAACTCCTCGATGGGGTTGACCACAAGAGCGCAGGCAACGAGCTGCAACGAGCTGCTTGTGCCTCGCGCCTTGGAGTACTCTCCATTCAACTTTCATACTTTACTCTCAACGACCCCTCCTCTCCTATGATAGGCGCGTCGCGCCCGTATCGCTCCCAACAGCGTGTGCATTGCGTCCAACCGCTGCTCCGCGGATACGCGCTTGAAGCCAATTACAGTCTCGAGGTGGTGGAATGCCTTGTGGGCAGGACCGCGGCGAGTTTGCAGTGTGCCCCTTGGAAGAGGTTAACGCTGGATGTCGATAGCGCGAGTGAGCAGGCGCCCTTGTGGCACGGTATTTCGCCTCGGTGAGCCCTGCGATAGCTTCCGCGGTGCCCACCTTGGTAGACCTTGGTCGTACCAAGTCGTCAGATCGTTGATGGATGATAAATCATTAAATGGTGGAACGACCTGAGGGGGGTGACACTTGGTCCCCAATTGGCCTGAAACGGACAAATATGCCTCCGCAACGCCTTAAGGACAGTGCTCGGCCGGTGGCGCAGCTATAGCGAAAGCTCGTTGAGGGGCGCCGCTTATAGATTTTCAGAACGGCGAAGGTATAACATGGCATCTGCGAGGAAACCAAAGGCCTAGAATGCAGTTGCTCGAGAATTCAGCAAGGGTTGTAAGCATCGGAAGGTCCTCTGTTCAGATTCTGAGTCATGTCAAGAAGCAGCAGCTTGCGCCAGACTCAAGCTCTCAAGGCCTTGAGGTGTTTAGCGAGGTGAGTTGATAACGAAAAGGTCAAAATTGCCATCCACGTCCGCATTCGGGTTGGCAAGCAGTTCCATTCGACGAGGAAAAGTGGGAGAAGCACGGATTGCTGATTCTGCGTAAGTCGAAGATAAAGAGGTATGAGTGGTTAAATTGCTGATGAGTTCCAGAGGCCGGGATCCAGAGTGTATATTACTCGTTAACTGATATGTGCAGCAGTCCGAGTCGCATACGGGTGTTGTCTGCGTTTGCTGCGACTTGAAAGCTTGAAGTCACTGAACAAGAAGGGTTTACACCGCCACGTAGCATCACAAGCACAAATAACGCGCCAGACGCGTCGCGTCGCGCGATGCGATAATTTCCAAAGCACAACAAGGTCCTTGCAGGCGCGCATTTGGCCTTATTTTTCTTGGAAGTAGCGCTTTGATGATTCTACGACGGCGCCCGAATTTATTCCCTTTCGGAACAAACGGAGTAGCACTTCAACTGATCGCCGCCCACAAAGTCCCATAAACGGTCAAGGACTTATTCTTGTCCTTCCATCTTGACTACCGGCAAACGGGACTCTCGTAGTTTCCATCTTTCCGCATAGTTCCCAGTCCAAGAACAATGATATTCTGCAGCCGAGGTGGTACATAATTCGACCGTCCTGGTGGGGGACACACACACACCAATTTCTCATCCGATATGCCTATTACACCTGCGAAATCCACTGGCGTGAAGCGTCGCATTACGGCCGGACGAAGCTCTGTTAGACCAAAGGCGTCTGCCATTCACACCCATGCCTCCTCCGACATCAATGTTCCTGATACCCCGGCGAGATCCACTGGCGTGAAGCGTCGCGTTCCGGCGCACAGACGAAACTCCCTCAGGCCAAAGGCATCCTCCGCTTCTGCCGATAGACCGGGTGTAGTTTATAGAGGTATACTCTGGGCCGACTCCCCGCGAACGCGCGATCCCACTTCGTATGTGCCAACGTCCTATTTGCTTTCATCTCGATTAATTCGTTCTGGTTAGTCAACTTGAATGTGGTGGTCCACAGGAAGAAGCAGTGGGCAGCACCGGTAGCGCGTGAGTTATTTGTATTGCTTGATGTCCGCAACTCAACGAAGAATTCCAGAAATTTTGGTCGTCAAATTTTTGCCGGGGTCGGCTCTGTCCTTCGCTCCGTGCTCAGTTTGGGAGCCATTCTCGTCTGGGTTCTCCTGCTCTGTCTTCGTTTTATCTGCGTCTTCGGCAGGCATCTAGTGTACGCCTCCGAACTTGAATCTATTCGCACCCAAGCCCTAGACTGTGGGGACGAAACACGCCATTTTCTGTGCGCGAAACGTCCAAACGTACCTTTACCGGCCGCCTTAGTTTCATTCCAACGATCCTGGGAGGTATACATCGAAAGAAAGATTTCGGAATGGTCTCTCTGCTCATATCTCGCAGGCTTCTTTGCTGCGTGAGTTCCACGTATCTGCTTATATAAAGCCATTCACCTGCATTTAGCTTCATCTTGGGCGCGCTCCAAATCGCCGAAAAAAATGACCCTCTCACGCGTGTTCTCGCATTCATTGCTTTTTTTGCACTGGCTGCCAGCGTAATGGTCAACCAATTACTTCCGCACCACTTGAACAATACCTGCACCAGGGAGGTGCATTACGCATTCCACTTCTTGGAGGTAATCACGTTCCCCTGGGCGCTGCTGGCCATTGACTGACATCCTCCAGTGCGCGCATGATGACCCGCCGTCGTTCAAAGTTCCAGCTCTTCTGTCGATTTCTAGTATTACAACCTGGTGGTGAGTAACTGCGGTTTGGGAGCGATACAACGCTCACATCATGTCTCAGGGGAATCATCTTGAGCGTCTTCACCTTTGCGTCGGTGTTCTACCACGACACGCAAAGCACTGGATCCACCTCTGACTCACTTGTACCTCTGGATTTTTGGCAAATGATCGTCTCGCGTGTGGTCATGGTGGCCATCTGTCTCATGTCGACGGTATCCTTGTTCTGGATGCATATGACCTTGAAGAGCTACGCAAACGCCGTCGAGCACCCGCCTGTGCCGCAAGAGAGTCGCTAGGCTCAAGCTGGTGGTGTCATTCCGGTGCAGGCACATATGAACTAGATGGATCAGCCACAACTCAATGTATTAAGCAGAAACCAGCCACTGTATATGATCTTACCCTAATATCACCTCAAACGCCCCACTGGACGAGAACAGTCTCCTCCCTCCATGACTCTCGTGTCTCTTTCCCGCTGTCGTCCAAGGAGCAATCCTTCGAGCACGAGAAAATCAGACAGGTGCCCCACTCCATGCCACGGCTGCCTGCGGAATTGTCTCCTTTGAGTTCCTGCTCGACAAGTTTGCGCCGCTCCTCGTCCGTCAGCTTCTTACGCTCATCTTCTGCACCTGCACTGCGCAGAACGTTGATGAGGTTTGGCATAAGTTGACATTCGAAAACGCGTTTGGATTTGCAAACAGGGCAAGGCGGAATAGACGAGGGGTCATATGTCCGTTTGGCCGGTGGCACGACTGTGAAAGCGGCCTTGGTGACAGGCAGAAGCGGAGCGGGAGGCAATGGAAACAGCGATTGAAGGACGCCGTCTGAAGCATATGGTAGCGGAGTACCTTCTAATTCATAACTGATGGAATGCAGCGTTAGATAGAAACATTGTGTTGGTAAATCAATACATACCGTACACACTGGTCTCCCTCGAAGCCAACACGTTTCGTGAAGCGCTCGAATACTTGATCTACCTCGAGTGAATTCTCGTACGCTTCGGTGATCCAGGACACGTCCTTGCTCCCTTTGCCCGGGTCATCCAGAGAGTCGACAACCTGAACTCCGGGTGGGAGTTTGAGCTTGGGTTGTGCTGGAAGATATTCGGAGCAAGTGGATAAATAAAGCGCAGGGTAAGAAGGCGCGGATCGCCACGGAGATTCTTCTAGTGTTGTCGCCGCTAGTGCTGTCAATAATTCCTCTTCGGAGCCAGTATCGCTTCCGGGATCACTGCCTTCGTCTTCTTCTGCGGCTTGCGGAGGAGGAGCGGGAGAAGGGGAGTCTCCGAATATCTGGGCTCCCAAACCAAACGGGTTTGTACCCGGGGCCGCGTTGATCTGTTAGGCAATTAGCCCACGTTGAGCACGGTGGTAGTATAGACTTGCAGAAAAAGGATTGGCTTTTGGTGATGACTTTTCGGGCGGTGCAGCCTTTGCTTGCTGTTTTGCCTTTTTTTTCTCCAACTTGGCCGCATATGCGTCGTTGTATCGTAGTCCTCTCCACGCACGGAGACTGCGTTTCTCAAGTGAGACTTGAGCTATCTCCAGAACGACACGAGGAACCCACCTTCCGTCCTTGTTCTGGCAACTCGGGACCGCGCAGCCCCATACATACAGCGCCCGGTCCATGGGGCTGTTCTCGAACGGACACCACATCTGGACCAAAAGCTCCATCGGCTTGGAGCACGTTTCGCAGCAAGAGGAAGAAAAAGGAGGCTCATTGGCGGGCAGAAAGGCCTTTGGACATGTAATAAACCAGTCAAATTCTACACAACAATACATTGGCGAGGTAAACCGTACAGGATGGCCGCCAATGCGCGACACCGCGGCATCAGCGAGGTCTGTGGCAGCGGTAATGGTGCCATCTGGGGTGCCGAGCAAAACCGACGTTTCGACCTCTGCCACGACTTCCTCGTCTGAATCCGACCAGTCTTCTTCATCGATGGGCGGCATTGCGGAAATCTGTGGGAAGCGGGCATCAGAAAGGGTGTCCAGAATACCGAGAATAGAAAGCAAGGAATAAAAGTCAGAAAAGCATGAATGGTATTATTTTGTGTATCGTCAAGGATGCCACCTGAGCCAGGAACTGGCCCCGATGAACGTTCAGACTCGTCATCTAAAGTTGTCTCATCATTAGATGGGGAGAAGAAGAAAAGCTTACCTGGATGGAGGTGGTGGTTCAGGACAGGATATCGGCCGGCCTTTAAAGTTTTTTCTTTATTTAAAGGCCGGCGGGTAGCGGCCAGACGACACAGATGCAAATAGGGTCCCTCGGGCGAGTTGGAACCCCGTTAAGCTACTACCTCTGCCTCCAGGTTCTCTTCTCCCCCCTCCATGGCATCGCCGTATGCTCCCCGGGACGGCCCTTCCTCGCTCCCCAGGAACAAACGCCGGAGTCAGGCTCTGTCTTGTCTCGAGTGCAGACGGTGCGTGACAACTCGTCCGTGGTGCCCGGATCTGACGCGCAGGGCTCGACGCGCCAAAGGCTCAAGCTGAAGTAAGCATAATCACCCTTTCCTTCGCACCAAACTCTAATCGCGCTCATTTCCAGGTGCAGTCGCGTATTTCCTTGCAGGTTTGCCTCACCGACGCGTGTTTTCGTGTCCCCCGCTCACTCTCGTTCTGTCCCCAGCAATTGCGTTAAGAAGGGATGCGCAGCGATCTGTCCCGACGGTTAGAACATGTCGTTTGGTCCCCTTCGGATCTGGGCTCATTGTTTCCATGTCAGGGTCTTTAACCACCGGAAAAGGAAACCGGTATAAATCCTCGATCGCCCTTGACATTTCATTTTCTCATCGCCGTGGCAGGTTTGTGCTTGCCAACACCGAGGTCCTCCACGACAAGATCAGTGAGTTGGCAACTCGTGTGCGCCAGCTGGAGGATGGTCTTGCACAGTCTCACGCCTTGCATTCCTTGCAACCGCATCCGCTACTGGCCCCGGACCTTCTAAATATTAAAAGGCCGTTGGAAAGAGAGAGGGTAGAGGCTCCCGCCAAGCATGAGAAAATTGACGCCGCTCAAAATGAAGGAGTTGATGCTATGGGCTCTCTGTGCGTCGCGTCGACTCTTCCTTCTGGACCGTGTTTGATACTTATCGTTCCAGGTCTATTTCGGACGGTGGCCGTTCAACATTCTTTGGGCAGGCCGCCAATTCCTGGGTGAGTGCTACCCGGATGTGGTTCCAACTCTCTTACCCGTTTTTGGATCGCCAGTATCTACTTCAGGTATACACCGCCTTGATCCTTCGGCGTCCATGCTGACTGGTTGTCGTAGAACGAAGAGCATGCGGGCGATGAGGACGGACAGCCGACCGCAGAGCCTGCGATGCCAACAGATGTTCCTTGGATCGCATACGCGTTTCCCTTCACTGCGAATATCAGCAAGACGGGGCGCGACGTAAAGATAAGTCTTTTGAACCTGTTGCCCCGAACGTCTATGGCCCAAAGGTTCGTTTCTCTCTCTGTTCTATTGCTGCATCGACCCGTGTATCATAACAGGTTCTGCGACATTTACTACCGACATGCGGCTTGGATGTACGTTATGAACCAAATCAATCATCTTTTTCTCAAAACGCGTCCAGGTATACCCCTATCAGCGAGTCTGATTTCTACGAGACTATCTTCCGGCCAATATACGAGTCAGACGGAACCTCCTACCAGTCTGTAAGCTCGCACAACCTCTCCGTGCTCTACATGGTTCTTGCTATCGGCACACTCATGGACTTGGATATGCCGGCTCATTCGCCTGAGGAAGGTTGTTTGTGATATCGATGTTTCCAAACTCACGGCGACATATAGGCAACCGAATACTATCAATTGGGCCGGGCGGCTCTTGCCATCGACTCAGTCTTGGAAGAGCCCTCAATCGCTGGGATACAGGCGCTGGTATGTTACTTGACTCCCCAACAGCTCTTCGATTGACGCAGCTTAGGTCTTGATGTGTCACTATATGTTTTGGGGGGACATTGACGGCCCCAGATGGGTGTTGATGGGCCTCGTCGTCAAACTCGCTCACAGTGTTTGTCGACTCTCATGTTTTCATTGACGATATCTGATTTTAGTATTGTAGATCGGCTTGCGTGAGTGCTGCCTCTCTAAGAGACCAATAGCGAGACTGAATGCTCTGCAGATCGGGACAGCGGCAGATGGAAGTTGGATGCAGAAGAAACACATCGGCGACGGTGTTTGCTATACGAAATCTATACGTATGATTCCTGGCAGGTAACATGTACCTTTATTGGCGTCTCTTGCGCGCTCTAACATCGTATTGCAGAGTCTGACCTTCGGGCGACCACCGTCCTTCTCCAAGGCACACATCGACGCAAAGCTGCCCCACGAGTCAACCACCAATCTCGCGGGAGAGGTCGAGATGTCATGTATGCCCGGTTGAAACGTTCCTCAAAATTCGACTACTCACGTATCGCTCTCCCAGTTGCTGGCTGGAAGCACGGCTGGGTATCGGAATGCTTGTCAATCGTGCACGATCAAGTTTTCGGTGCACGCGCCCCCACTTACACCACGGTACGAGAGCTCGATAAGAAAGTGCGCAACTACTATGTGCCTTCGAGCCTTCAAGTGCCAGGCTTTGGAGGCTCGAAAGTCACCACCGAGGTCGAGCGGCCGACGGTCGAGCTCACAATGCAGAGATATTGCAGTTTCGCCATCAAAGAGATAGGCAAGCATATCCATTTGGCCTGGTACTCATTGAACTCACATGTTTTTACAGCATTATTTTACATGCATCGAGGCTTCTTTGCTCAAGCATTGGAGGACAACCCTCAAGATCCGATGGGCAGCAAATATGCACCCTCTGTCTTGGCCGCTTACACCAGCGCATGCACATTCGTCGGCCTCATTGAGAGCCTATTTAAACAGCACCCTGCGCTGACTGAGCGCATGTGGTTTTATTTTATGCATGTGTTCTCGTGTGCCGTACGTTATGCTAACATCTTCCGCTGGCGTATATTGACGATTGTCACCAGATCGTCCTCGGGTCCATCGCCGTTAAGCCTCGGATGGCTCTGGCACCGTCTGCACTCTCCCATCTAGACGCTGCGTGCAGTTTGTTCGAACGAGTGTCCGATCGCCCGCGGACGGCGAAAATACTCGCAAGTGAAACCCTTCCCTGCCCCTTCGTGCTCTTATCTCTCTGTAGCCAATCTTACACAAGCTCAAAGTGCGCGCCCACGAAGCGCTCGCCGATCCACACCGTACGGAATCGGCTGCGCGGTCCGCACCTAAGGTAAAGACCGAGGTTGATGAGCTCGCCGCGCTCGGTGGGGGAACACGGTTAGTCACACGTAGAACGACCTCCCCATCGACGCCTTCGCATTCCGGCTCCGACCCGCTCTCCCAACCGGCGTCGCCTTCTCCGTCTGTCATGGTCGAAGCCCCGCACGCGTGGCAAAGCTTCCCTCAGGTGCAGCAGGACTACAACAACTTTCCGCAGTACTCTCTCGGCCCTGGGATGGCTCAAGGATACGACTCACCACCTATGGTGCAGTCCGTACCTGAATATTATCCATATACCGGGGGGTATCCGAGCCCAGACGAGATGGACAGTGCCCCGATACCCGATCTAAGCTATTCGTGGCAGAACTTCATGTCTCAGTTCAAAGGCTGATGTTTATTATTCTTGAATTCGATGATACCAAGGAACATACTGTATCAGTAGGTTGTATTTCTTAGAACGGTCCCACAATGTAAGATTTGGTGTTTTCTGTCCATTAACTCGCCGGAAACTGGCACACGATAACGCACCCTTGTAATTCCTAGTTCGAAACAGATGATCCAAATATAATTGGATTTCTGCCAGACGCTTCGGCGGTGAAAAAACCAACCGGATGAAACCAGAGAATACTTACGTAGGCCGCGGCCAGAACCCGCCAATCTTCAGAGAAGCAGAGGTCATGATGGATCAGAGGCACACCAAAAAAAGAGAAATTGAAGCTCAGGCGAACAACCAGTCGAAAACACTGGCTTGGGCCGCCAGCTGAACACGCAAACGAAGCCAGTGCATTCGGCTGCCGTTTCAGCCGAGAGAGCCGAACCTGATTGTTTCGAAGGTAGTTTCGGGCCGGCCGAAACTACTGATTTGCGTGTTCGGCCGGCCCAAAACTTATTGTTTCGGCGCGTTCTAGCCGAAACTGCGGTCGAAACTAATGTTTCCAGCAACGTTTTGAGATTCCATCTGAACTGGGGCTGAAACCTTTGTTTTCGACTGGGTGTTCACCCGAGCTGAAATTTCACTTTTTTCGGTGTGAGGAGTAGCGGCCGGTTCGACCTTTCCCGTTGGTCGATGATAAAACGTGAAACGGCACGATCCGTAAAAACGCATGATAGAAGAGCAGCAGAATTACGGTCCTGCCAATCCGCTGCTGAAACCCACGAAATGAGGATGTCGGGGGCTAATGTGTAACAATCTAAGTGGTTTGCTCTTCTTCTTGTCGATATCGGGCGGCGTCGGGCGGCGAAGCCAGAGACATCATAGAGCCGTAAATCCGAGAGAAGCTGGATTCAGGCGAGAAGTCGCGGGCAGAGGTGACCCCCCGCACGGCTGGATCTGGATTCGCCGTTGATGGCAGTGGATGCATATGTAGTTGTAACATATCGAGATTCTGAGTTAACCCATGTTGTTCGGAGAATATGTCGGTGGAGCGCATCAAGCGCCGAGTAGCGCGATCTATGAGCGGGACAGATTTTGTGGCCGACCGGAATACTAGTAGTAGTACTGGTCTCGGAGTTGACAGAAGAGCTGGATCATGAATGAAGAGGAAGAGGAAGGAGGTTCCGAAGACCCAGCCAAGCCCGTCAAAACAACCGCCTCCTTCCCAAAGCGGTCATCCCAACCACGACGCGTCCGAGCCGCGTCCGACCCCCATGAACGCGTTCCCCCACTCCAGCAACGCGCCCACGAACGCAACCCAAGCCAAGGACCGGCTCTACGCGCAGCTCTCCAGCTCCCTCAGCCGGATGTCCCGCGCCGTCGGGCAGACGGCCGATCTGTGCGAGCAGCTGCAGGTAGATTTGCACGCGATGCGCACGTTTGCGGGGTTGGATGCGGCCAAGTGGGTTGACTGTCTTTGGTTGGATATGTGTGATTTATGGCTGATTGTCGCAGGCTGATGACGGTGGCGGCGAAATTGAATGCGGATGACGAGGATAGTGAGCGTGAGGCTGCGCAGGATTCGTACGTTCGCCGCTGCTCGGACTTTCGCTGCCGGAAACTGACAATAGCAATAGCATGTAAATATCACCACGGCGCCAGCCCATCTGGTTGTACTTCTGTAATTTTTTATGGAACGGTGAACGCGACATGCTCGAGCCTACGCCATCCGATCCTTTCAGTTAAGCGTCCTGAAGGCCCCACGAGCGCCCTCCTCACGGCATCGATCAGGAAACGCGTCGCGACGCCGACCTACGCCCGCCGCAGCTAGTCGCAGCTCGGGAAAGCTCGAGAATCGATCTGTGAATCAAACGCACGCGAGTCCTCGCGAGTCGTTTGCAAACCGAGACCGTTTGCAAATCTCTCGTTGGTAGGGAGAGGCTCACGGCACGGTTCACTTGGGAACGGTGCGAGCGTGAGGACAGAAGTATTTGGATTTCGCCCCGTCGCAAGTTTATTCTCTGCTTTCGGTAACATTCCCAATTCAAACGATCAACGAGCAACAACACATATGTGCTCCCAACGCTCAAAGCCACAAATTCAATGAGTATTCAGAAGTAATGATAGCATCGCGCTTGAAGCTAATAACTCTGCTATATTCGGGTTCTGAAACGACGCGCAGTCGAGACGCAGTGCTCTTTGCTCCAGCGAGACTAGGGTTGGGCAGTGTCGTGTTAGACATCTCTGGAATGCCAGCTGGACTTGCAGTTTGGGATATAAAGACAAAAGGACCAAGACAATAGGCGCATTCGCACGATGGGTCGTGTGCAGGGTGAAAGAGAGGTGTCGGCGAAATTAAGCCGGATTGTTCACACAGACTGGTGTAACGTGTCCCGCCAGTCGAGATAGTCGAGCGGGTAGGGGCATGAGGCTGGAAGACGTGGTTGACGACGTGCTGGAGCGGATTGCGGCCGTCTAGAGCAGGGGGTAGCATGGGATAGCATATGGATTGGTGATGTGACTGTGTAACAGTAACCCCTGGCAACTCGCCTGCTACGTTTTCAACTTTTCACTTCAACGTCCTTCAATCTCTTTCATGAACCACCATGTCCGCCGACTCACACATCACAGAGTTCGATGCCCCCCCGTCCGCTATTCCCTCCGAGCGCAATAAGAACCGCCATTATTCCATTGACCTCAGTCTCGAGCTCGAACACCAGCTCGAGATGGAGTCTCCCCTCCCCACCCCCGCACACAACAAGGAGCAGCAGGAGGAGCAGCAGAAGACTCACCAGGCGCGACCCAGTTTCCAGCTGCCCGACATCGATCCCCATGTCCTCGCGCACATCATCAGCCAGCTACGGCACCAGCTTGCAGACATGACCAAGGAACGCGACGATATCCTCGTCCTGCTCTCTGCCGCCAACACAAAGGAGGCAGAGCTTCAGGACGCCCTCCAGCACATCACCGACAAGGCCATGGGGCTCGACGAGGCCTTGTCCGAAGCCCGCAGAAAGACCCGTGACGACGAAGAGGCAATCGCCATGCTGCGCACAAAGGTTGAGGAGAGCAGGTAAGCTCCAGCCCATCATCCTGTGCGCTACTGCTGACTGCCGCAGACGTGGTCTCATGCGGCTACAGGCGGAGAGCCGCAGATCGACTCCGATGGCCCTCGACACCGGCCGCGCAAACGCGCCTTCCGCCTTTGCACTCGGCCCGCCGTCGTCAAACAAACGCGCCTCGGCGTCCTTCACCCCGCTCACCGGTACCTTTGCTGCAAATTCATTTGGTGGCCGGCCAAACGGTCACCGCCGGATCTCTTCTGTCTCAGACTCAAACGTCTCGATCACTGTTCCGGATGTCAACGCCGCCGCCCAGCCTCCCGTCCCCAACCGCCGCCTTTCCTCTATATTTGGCCGCTCATCCCCTCCACGGGAGCCGCCGTTGCAACTCCACGCCTCCGGATCCGGATCCTCTTCGCCTGATGAGGTTGAGAAGCTGCGCAAGGAGCTGCGTACGGTCAAGGCTGCGCTCGAGGAGACCCGTCACGAGCTGACCGAGGCCAACGAGGCCCGCGAGGCGTCCGAGACCTGCGCCGGTGCTCTCCGCGAGTACATCGCCGAGAGCAACATGGGGTCCGCCGAGCTCAAGCTGCCCCCGCTGCCCGCCGCGACGACGGGAGAGGAGACGGATCCCAACGCAAAGAAAGGCTGGGGTTTCACCAAGCTGTGGAAGGTCGACACGTCCGTCAAAGGCGCTCCGGGCCCCGCGTCCGACGTCACTGCCTCGCCCGTAAACACTTCAACCGCGTCAAATACGCCACCAGCGCCGCTCGCACGCAAGCTGACGGGCTTCTTCGGGTCGCGGGCGAGCATCTCGTCCGTCGCGTCGTCGCTCGCGCCGCTGCAGACGACGGGGGCGCCGCATGCGTCAAGGCAGCGTGACTCTGTTTATAGCGTCTCGGACGCGTCGTCGCTCGCGGAGCCGATCAGCCCGACGAGCCAGGTGGGCGGCGGCGCGGAGGTGCGCGTGCGGGACGTGAATGGGTCGCCGGAAATCAGCCCCGACGCGATGCAGGTCAAGGAGGCGCGACCCCTGCCCGTCGACGATGCGATGAGTCTGCGTTCCGTCGGCGAGTAATGCGTCTGGCGGAGCGGAGAGGTGCGGTGCGTCAGTGCTTATTACAATTTCCTCCTCATCCTAGATGTCGGCCACTTGATTTGTTTATCTTATTATTCGTAATGCCACGACCCGACAACGAGCACCGTACATATGAACATCTACGTCTATACATGATATTAAAGCATCCCTTTCTTTTGTGTAGGGCTCGCGTCGCTACATGCTGTACCATAGCACGGTCTTTCGGTCTTTGGGGAGAGATATTTCCTCCGATGGGACGAACGGTGATAATAATTTCGTTTTTACAAACGTCGTAAAGGGCGCAATTATCGCGATGCAACTTCCGGTTTCACTTGGATCGTCTTGGGACACCGGATGCAAATTTGCAATTTATATAAATGGAAAGAATATTGCCCGAGTGGGCGGCCGCATCATCCGGGGCGCACCGCTCAGCGGAACGGAACCAGCGGGAGAACATTGCGGGTCGGAGAATTCCTGCGCCTCAAAAACGAAAGAATGAGTGTTATGAATGTAGACATTGAATGAATAATATCGCCGCCTCAGCCGCGCACCTGGCCGCAACTCGAGGCTTACTGTACTCCCCCGGCGCGCCTTCCGAACGCCGAACACTGGAACGGGCCCGGAAGTTCCGTACTCAATTATCAGCGATTGAATGTCGTGCGCATGCCACGGCGTGGGAGGGCCGGCGTACGTATTTCTTCCGAGCGCAGTGATTGCCTGCAGAGAGTTCTTCGCCAAGTGTCGCGAGCTGTCGAAGACATACAGCTGTCCGAGATGCGCGGGCGCCCCGAGATGCAAGGACTTTGTTAGTCGGTGGCGGGACGCGGAGAGTGGCCGAGCGCGCTGGATGAGGGAAAGTGTGGTGCGATCTCGGTGACCTACGGTGAGACATCGAGACAGAATTTACGGCTGGGGAGCAAGTTGATGTTGAGCTGGCAGAGTCCAGGGTAAGTAGAATAATTTGCTGGCCCGTTATAGACGCGAAAAACAGCATTTGAGCCGAGAAGGACTCGAGATGGACCATTTTTAAGCCGTCCAGAGTGTGCCGGGTACTAGTACGAGGGACCAGCAAGTAAAGTTGGAGCTTGGGATGAAACTCTGTCGAAAAAACTTGGACTCAAAGGGGAACTGCGGGTTGAGGGTATGGCATAAAGGGCGATAGGCTCTGGGAGGGACCTTGAGGCTCTGGGACTGTTGGGGATAGGCTGCACTGCTGCAGTGTAATCCGGGGATCACTCGCCTATTTCTCTTGTGCTGGATTGGACTGAGCATGTAAGAGCACGATTATTCGATTATTGATAGCTCTAAGTAGCCCTTAGGTAAAGACGCCTTCTCTTCCTCCCAGCTCCCATGTCCAGTGCCCCCGTCAAGCGCGATGCCCACAATCCTCAGGACGGCCTCGCAAAGAAGCGCAGAAAGGGTGCAACGCGTCTCAGGTGCTGCTTGATCACTCTATTTTATCTTTAATGGGCGCTGACTCGTCTTTTGCAGGTATGCAGAATTGGTCTCTCGGACGGTATGGACGTGCTGAACGCTGGTCTTTGGTCGCAGTTGCGCAGAATGCCGGCGGTCGGTTATCTATCATTTGGTTCCGTTGGAAATTGCGCTGATATTCCCCGCATAGTCTCAAGTTGCGCTGCGATCGTTCGATTCCCTGTGGCTCGTGTATAAAGGTGACCCCGACGTCCAGCGAATGCAGAATCAGCATAACTCACGCCATACCAGCGGGGATGCGGGGCAATATGCCCAGATGTACGCTCTTGTCCCATTCGGAACCCGCTCACGTCCTGATGTTCCCGCCAATAGGGTTCCCTCACCACCGGCCAGGGCAATCGGTGCGCATCGCCTACTTTGCTGGTGCCCTAACGTAACCGTGCGTGTCCCAGGTTCGTACTCGCGTCCACCCAGGAGCTGCACGAGAAGATCTCCGAGCTCGCAAATCGCGTCCGCGAGCTTGAGGACGCCCTCCGTAGCTCGCACTCCCATCTATCCAATGAGCAGCATCCTCTACTTTCCGAGGAGCTCCTCCGCATAAAGGCCCCCCTCCAGCGCGAGGTTCCCGCCTTCCGCAACCAGCTCTCCGGTGCCGCCATAAAAGAGGAGGAGCACAACCCGGACGTCGTCGACGCATTTGGCTCCCTCTCCATCAGCCTCTCCGGCGGCGCAAAGTACTTTGGCACAACTGCCAACTCATGGGTCCGTCCCCTTCTCTCCGTCCTGCGCGCACTTCGTCCTAATTCAACACATTACATCTAGTACTTCCTCCAGGTGCGCAAGCCGCCACCCCGCGCTTCGCGATGCTACCCAAACTGACATTTGTTCTTCCAAAGAACGAGACGGCGGAGGAGGACCCGCCGGAGGATGATCTCCTTACAAGGTTGCAGACTATGCTTCCTGCGCACATTCTCACCCGTGCCGCTGCATTCCCCATCTCGCCCGTCGCCCCACCCACCCACGAAAACGACTCGCTCCGCGGCCTCTTTTGGTACCTCCCGCCTGCCCTCAAGGCCGCAGCCCTCCGCGACATTTACTTTACCCATGCCGCCTGGATGTACATAGCTTGCTTTTTCCTTATTCTCCGCGCCGCATCTTCTCATTCCTTCTGATCTAGGTACGCTCCTATATCGCCGGAGGGGTTCGAGACCGAGGTCTACTCGCAGTTCTACGACCCGAACGCCGCCCCGGCGACCGACCAGCCGCTCCTCGCCCACCGCCTCGCCCTCATGTTCATTGTTCTAGCTATCGGCTCCCTCATGGACACCCGAGAGGCAGCGTACAATTTGGAGGCCGAGAAGTACCACCAACTCGCTCGCGCAGCGTAAGCCGTCACACCTTCTTTGAGGTAAGGAAAGAGCAAAGAAATGGCTCATTCAATCCAACAGGCTTTTCCTCCATTCGTTTTTCGACCAGCCCACGATTAACGCGGTGCAGGCGTTGGTGTGTCTCTTTTCGCTTACTTCTGGGGGTGTTCTAATGTGGAGCTCCTAGTTCCTGATGGCATATTACCTTTTCCTCGCGGACCGTCACGGCACCGGCTCGGGCGCGCGCTGGGCGATTATGGGCATCGCTGTCAAGGTGGCTCAGAGCGTGCGTGCCAAACTTTTTTCCCTCTTTCTGTTCGTCTCCGCTCACGGACCCTTTCCCCTCGCAGATTGGACTACGTAAACGTGTTTGCATCGGTGAAACCCCCCATTACTCACGAAACGATTTTTTTCAGATCGCGATAGCGGGCGTTGGAAGGTTGATCCCATCGAAACTCAACGGAGGCGAGAGCTTTTTTGGGAAGTGAGTGCAATAATGCCGCCAAAATAATCCATATATTTATTCACGAGCATTGTAGCTGTTCACATACGACTCGTGGCAATGTTTGACCTTTGGCCGCCCAACGTCCTTTGCCCTGGCACACGTTGACTGCAAGATGCCGCACGCAAACGACACATCTGACGATCAAGCCTGTAAATCTTTCCGTCTGATATTACCCTGGTCCCCGCTAGAAGCTGACTTGATCCACTTTCCTTTCCCCTCCAGTCTTTGCGTGGAAACACCGCTTTTGTTCCGAATGCATGATCCTGCTGCACGACCAGGCGTTTGGCGCCAAAACACCGACGTACGCGACAGTCTTGCAGCTCGACCGCAAGATGCGCGCGTTCCCCGTCCCGCCGATCCTGCAGGTCGCGGGCTTTGGTAGCTCGGAGCCCCGGCCAGGTGGCTTCCCCGAGACGATCATGCTCACGCTTCAACGGCATATTGTCCTCGCAATCAGAGAAATGAGTGCGTGCCCGGGGCCATGTGAGGCGCAGATGAATGGGGCGCTGACAGTATTGGACAGATCTGTTGTACCTCCACCGCAGCTTCTTTGCCCGCGCGATAAGCGACCACCCCAAGGACCCGCTGGGCAGCCCGTATGGCACGTCCGTCATCGCGGCGTACCGCAGCGCCGGCTCGCTCGTCGCGCTCATGCGCAATCTGCATAGCCAGCTCAAGGAGCCCAGCGAGCGGATTTGGTACGTGGCGCGGAACATAAAAGGTATATTGACAGACTCAATTTTCACAGGTTCCTGTGGACCCATATGTTCTCATGCGCCATTATTTTGGGAAGCATCGTTACCCGGTGCCCGTCCATGAGCCTCGCGCCGTCGGCTCTGGTCCAGCTCGATTCCGCGTGCGAGTTGTTCTCAAAAGCCGCTCGGGGCTTCCGTGCCGTTAAAGTCCTCGTTAGTTCCCTCGGATTTTCTGCAAAATGATGTCACAGCTCAGGATTTTCCTCCAGAATATTATGCTCCGTCTGCAAGAAAAGGCGCATCACAGTCTCGAGGACTTCCGCAAGGGTAAGCTGTCCCCCGTGGCCCGCCGCATGACGCCGGATTCGCTCTCGCTCTCGCCTGCTGAGGACAACGATGAGCTTTCGACTCTGGGCGGGAAGACGCGTTTGGTAGCTAAAAAGGAGCCGGTGTCGCCGCTGATGCTCGATCGCTCACCGACGTCGCACAACCCCGTTGTGCCGCTCCCACTGTCGCCTGGTTCGCTGAACAGCGAGCAGGTGCACCCCAGTGTTCTGGAATACCTGAACACGTTCCAACAGCCGTCGAGTGGGCATAACTCGTATACGGACGTTGATGTCGACCTGTCCCCGGTGTCGATGTATGGCATGTCCTCCATGCCCACCGCGACGTCTTACCACTCCGACTCAAATGGCTCGTACATTTCGCACTCGCCCACGCAAATGGACGGGCAGCAGTCGATGTTCCATCAAAGCCAAAGTACGTCGCCCCACACGCATGGCGGCTCACAGCGGTCGCACACAATGGGCAATGGGACGCAGGCCAACAACTCGTTCCCGCAATATTTCCCCGTGTACGATTACAGGACGACGAGCAGCATGGACGCGTACGCGTCGAGCGCGCCGATCCTGGACGTGAACCCGATGCCGGGCCAGCGACGCGCATCCGGGTCGCCAGAAGGGAACATGCAGTCGTCCATCTGGCAGGACTTTGTTGGCGATCTAATGAATTGAGAGGAAATGTTGTACGCGCGCGAGTGGTAGAAGGATGTAAGTATACCCTCCGTATCGCTAGCTTGTATGTATGTTATGTACAGTATTCCTCCGTAGCTTTTGTTGTGTCTTGCTTTCTTGAATCTAATGTTTTCGACGTCGGAGAGCAGCAGTACATTCGATATTGAATCGTAGTCTACCGTTTCTTGGCCTGCCGTCTGCTGTCCGCTGGAAACCAAAAGATGGGTCAACAGAGGCAATAACAATGTACCAGCATGCGTACCCTTTGTCTTGGCCTTCTTCGGCGTCCCCTTGCCTCTCCGCTTCTTGTCCTCGACATCCGCTAACCGCTGCACCTCGAGTTCGTCCACAATGCCCATTTTCGGGAACTGGCGCGCGATCTGGGACAAGACTACGATTTTGGGGTAGTAGTTGACCATAGAGGGCCCCCGCAGACGCGCGCGCAGATATTTCGCCCCAGTGCGCAGGTTTTGGGGATTGTATGATGTTTGGAATATTTCGCATCGCAGGCGAGTCAGAGCTTTGAGCTGCGAGGGAAGTGCCCTCGGGGCGGCCATTTTGGTAAGGTCAGTGGGCCGCCGACGCGCTTAGGCTAAGGTTGGCGCGCGACACGAGCGAAAGGATTGGATTGTTTGTGTTGCTGCAGCCCCCGATGTCAGCACAGGAAAACACATTCACCGCCAAACGCTTAAAATGGCAATTTCCAGAAACTCGAAAACAGCCGAAAGAAAAATACACGCTACTTACTCTAGTCGCTATCACTGTCGCTGTCGCTACCACTACTTTTGTCGTCATCTGTGCTGCTCTCTTCATCGCTCTCCTCGTCTTCCGCCGAGATCTTTTTCACGTTCCCTCCACGCATTGCCGCCATCTGTCCAGCAATGGTGTCTTCATCGGGATCGGAGATCTCGTCCTCGTCGCCCTGCTCGTCGGCGGTAAGCGCGGACACGTCATCGATCTTCATCTGCACACAAAGTCAGCCCAGATAATGGCGAGCAATAGAAGAAAACGGACTGTGATCTCCCGGGTCGGCTCCTCGCCGACGAACGAGTCGCTCACGACGTACACGCGCCATGTCAGTAGACCGGTGTTCTGGGGTGCTTGGAATTGAATTTTGTACGCGCGGAAATCGGTGGAGTGCCCAGTGCGACGGAACGGCACATCGGAGATCTTTAGCGGCGGGACCACGACGCGATTTGACTTGTCATCCGCAAGCACAAGCCACCAGTTAGGCTTCCGTATCTGCGTCGTTGGGTTAGAAATTATTTGGAATCCAGATACGGTAACAATCCACCCCGGGCCAGAATGGCGCGTGTGCACCGCTGGAATAGACTTGGCCGGGCTGCAAGTCCTCGGCGTCCTTGCGTGAGTTCAAAAAGGCCATTTCCCGCTCTTCAGCCGCGCGCCCCGACTTCTTCGCGTCTTCAGCATTCACTTCTTCGGCCTGCGACGGCTCCGCACCCGGGGGCGTAACCCGAAGTTTAACTACAAGATATACAATAGATGAAGGGGTGATAATTCGCTCGCCGATTACTGCAACAGGATCAGTGCATGAACGGCGGAAAGAGCAAAGCAAGGAGCCCACCTCGGAACGTGACATCAACAATCTCAACGCGTCCCCATTGTCCTAGGGCCTTTCGTACATCCGCGACGCGTCCATCCGATCGCTCTTCCAGTGTATGGGCAAATGCGGTATAGTCGTTATTATTTACGGCGACTTCGCCAAGTTTGATGTTAGGCAGCTGCGCGAGTTGATGCGCGCGCGCAGGAGGCGGGGGAAGTGCTTGCGCAAAGAAGGCGTGCAGACGCATGATAGCCAGTGTCGGCGTCAGCCAGTTGCGGGCTTGTGAGATCGTGAGCATGGCACTGAGCAGGAGAGGTGTCTGGAGAAGAAGCGCCGATTGCTCTGTGTTGCCGGTTAGTTTGCGTACCCAGTCGAGGAAGAAGCGCACCTTTCGCTAATCTTGGCCCCACATCGAGTCGTAGCAGGTAGGCGTAGAGAAGGACCATTGCGCGCCGCCGCCGTGCGTCTTCGCCCGCGATACCAGACCACACCGTAGGGCCTACCGCAGCACGGACTTCAGCTTCGAGCGCGTCTGTGCTCTCCTTCACTGAGGAAACTGGCTCATAGGCATATGCAGCGGCAAGAGCGCGCACAACGTCCGCCTCCTTGGAGTCCTCCGTGAGCGTCTTAAAGAAGGCAGCAGCCGAGAGCGAGTGGATGCCGTCTTTCGTCTTCTGGCGGTTGCCGAACCACCAGCGACCGACGAGGACAGGAAGCACACCGCCTACCGCAATTGCGTACACCCCGAGCACCCAGATGTTGTTCTGGCCCGCAACGATCCATACCGGGAGCGCAATACCCATAGTGAGTTCTTGGCGTCCATCCGGGTTGCCATATTGCCTCAAGTTCTCGCGGATGACTGGGTCAGTGAGACTACGGGTGTATCATTAGACAATATTATAGAAGATTGACGGTGGCGTACGATTTGTATGCCTTGGTGATGGTAACGAAACGATCCTGGATCATCTCAATCGTCTCGTTCAGAGATACCTTGACTTTGTCGGGATGGCTAGAAAATGTATTATTAGCGTCTGTATAAGCGTCGAAATAGGGCGTCGGACTGCTAGCGCGTCCCAGGACATTCCGACGCGTCCGCTGGATCCAAAACCCCGCGTAAAACATTCTGGGGATGTCGCGCAACTGCGTCACGAGGGGCCAAAATGGACACGTCGGCAATTCCGAGAGAGAGCAGAATCGACACGTATTGAGAGGCACTCACTATTGCTTGCTCAGTTTCTTGAAATGGCTCTTAATCTCCTTCTCGCTCAAGTCCGAGTTGATACCAAGGATCTCGAATGGGTTGTAGATCTTGTTGTCCATTGTCGCGCCGGCGACTTGCCAGCAGAGGTACGCGAACAAAGACCAGCCGGCAATGACGAACGACGTTCTGCTGGACGTCAGCAGTGCACAAACTACACAGAACTATACTGACTTCTTCCCGGGGAGACGGAACTTGGACCCGCTGATGCGCTTTCGCTGTGCGATGCAAGGAGCACATTCGCATGTTGCCGTTTGGCTGACGGATTGGGAGCGTGACGGCAAAAGCGAAAGTGTGAGGGGAGTGAGGATGAGGGCAAGGAAAGTAATGAGGAAATATGAAGCCATATTTCCATCGTAGGTGTATTCCGCCATGGTGGAAAACCGTCGAGTGCTAGCTTGTCCGCGATGGGTTTCTCGTCTGCCGCGAGTTCGGGGATGTTATGAGCCCGGTAGAATGGGCAACGGGTGTGTCTCGCGAGGAAAGAAAGAGAAAGGAATGAACGTGACGACGCAAAACACTTTCGGAGGAGGTTATGTAATACACGCGCTGGCCGAATCGTCGACTTGGACACGTCGTGAAGCAATAAATGCTTTTCATTCGTAGGTACTTGGGACCACATAACATCAAGGTAGCGACGAGACGGTACATACGGATGTAGCGGACAACGAGAAAAGAATATCCAAAGGGTGAGGAAATTACTTCAGAGAGATTGCAGGGAGGCGAGGCAGGCACTAATACAGGGAGGAGACTATGCACAGAGGATGGATGGACCGATGAATGAATGGTTGATTGGTTGGTTGGACGGACGGATGGATGGGACGAAAGGCATGGATACAAGCATTGGGAACAAAGGAAGGGAAATCATGTCTCGTCGTCGTTAATTGGGAGGCAGCTAGCTGCCTCGCTACAGATTCGGGGCGGGGGGAGAAGAGTTGAAAAAGTTGGTGCGCTGGGAAGAGCTCGCACTGCGGGTTTTGGAATTGGGGTGATGTTGGCGGAAGTAGTGTTGCTGGTGTGGGGGTCGCTCGTAGCCCAGCCCCACGTTCTTCTGCTTCACTCTACGTTCCCGTCTAGACTCCTTCCTAGTTTTGGTCGGAATGTCTTGCTGAGGGGGCGGTTGGTTGTGCACCATTGCGTTGGTGGGTGTGCGGTCGCCGTCGCGTGCGCGGGCCTTGTCCTGCCACAACATGCTGCTCAACGGACTGTTTCGCAACGCGCTCCCAAAGTCAGCACTTGGGCCAGGGGTATCCGAGCCCCACCCCCATCGGCTCAAGTTCAATTGTTTGCGAGATTGATCTGTCGGCGACGCGGACAATTGCTCGTCAGAAGGCTCGGAGTCGAGGTAGGCCGAGTCCAGCACGTCGTCGAGGTCGATCGCGTGGGCAGGCCCAAGTTCGGGCGAGGTAGTGAGGTCGGAAGATGATAAGAGTTGGAACGAAGGTTGAGAGAGTGGAGGAAGAGACGATTGTCTCAAAGAAAGTGATTGTCTTGGACTAGTCTGCAGAAAGTACGATATATCAGACAGAAGAAGGTTAACTTGGGAGAAACACATACCCTGCCGAAATGAGACGCCGACTTTCCTCTGCGACCTCGAACGCGGGGGTGAGGGGAAGGGACGCTCGCATGGGTATCATCTATAACGGCACGCGTGGTATCACCGGGCACGAAATTACCTGTCCTCGGACCATTCCCTCTGGACGACACACTCTGCGCATTCATGTCGTCGTCAAAGTCGTCGGGATTGTCTAAATCTTCCAAGAAGAAGCGACCCGACAAGATGTCGGCGGGTTTGGGGGAATCCAGAATACTTTGCAACCCGAACGGCTGACGATTGCGCGGAGCGGGACTGGACGAGGGGCTCATGGTGGACATCGGGTTGATGGAAGAGACGCTGAATGGTAGATTAAAGAGCTGCATGGCGCGTTCGTTGGGTAAAAGGTCGTCCCCGACAAGCTCTTCGTCGGTAGTATCTCCTTCGAAGGCGCAATCTTCCTCGGTTTCCATGTCCTCTTCGTTGTCGCTGTCCTGGCTCGGAGACGGGCTGGGTCCAGCGAGACTTGCATGGACCTCAAAGTCTACGTCGAGCAAACCACGACCTACTCCAAGGCCGTTGGAGAAGCTGACCTGCCCATCCCAGCCCTCGGTCAACTCGAACGGAAGATTTTCGAGGTCCCGTCGCAGATGGGGAATCAATCCCGCCAGAGCGGCGTCACTCAACGACATAGCGTCCAAATCGGACTGGTCGCCATCTTCTGCCCGCTCATCAGTCTCATCGTGGGGAGAAGAGTGCTCATCCTCCTCGGAATCAGTAAGGTTGGCGAAGAAGAGGTCGGCGTCAAAGCTCGATTCCTCCTCCTCTTCAGACCAGCCGGTTGCGACTCCGATGTACCCAGAGCCGACCGGTAATTCATCCACCTCGTCATCCTCTTCAGCCTCTTGCTCTTCCTCGTCGTCATCGTCATCGTCTTCTTCTGTAGCATCGCTGTCCACGTCCATCTCGACGTCACCCGGTCCAACGCTGAGCTGGCGGGACCGAATGACCCAATTATTATGAGGATTCCTCCTCTTCTGGCCGTCTTCGCCCAAAAGTTCACGCCGGACACGAGATTTTTCAGCCGCGCGATCTTCATCGGCGACAATGAAATTCTCCTCCTCGGCCTCCATGGACGAATCGGTGTCAAAGCCCGACAACGAAACTCTGTCCGAGTCAGACGACGACGACAATGCCGACGAAGACAGTGCCGACGCCGACACGAACGTCGGAAACTGGATAGACCGGTCGTCGTTGACATCGTTAAAATGATAATGATTGTCAACGTCACTCAGTTCAGAAGACGACTCGTCGCTGGACTCGATGCGCCTCCGCTTGGCCGCGGCGGCAGACTTTTTGACGGTCGTGGCTTTGCCCTTGAGTTTGGCGGGGATACGGGGGGCGGACGTCTTTTTCGGGGCCGGTTTGCGCTTTCGCGCAGCCTGAGAGGTGTGGTAAAATGGCACGCCCTCGCTTTTGGCTTTGAGTCCGAGTTGACGGGGAGTTTGGCTGGGCTTTGGAGGCCGGCCCTTCTTTTTCGGAACGGTGCCGTACTGCGAGGCAAAGGAAGTCGATGGGCGAGGAGAGACTGTGTACGTTCCACCGCCTGCTGCGGAGGCGGACGTCGTCTGTCCGGCATTCTTGTATTTTTTGAAGTTGGGCAGTGGTTTCTTGCCGAGCATATTGGGAGGAATGGTGAGTCTGATTTTCAGGCTCGGAAGTTTCTGGGCGACGGCGGGGGGCGCTGTCGAGGAGGAAGCGACTGGGGCAGCATATATATTGCTGCTGCTGGCACTGGCATTGGTAGCAGTAGAGATAGTGTGAACTGGGCGCGGTTTGTTTGCACAGGTGCATTCGCCGTCGCACACAGGGCAGATATCGTTGTCCTCGTCCTCGTCCCGCATGAATGAGCTTGCGGCGGCGCCGCCTACGGTATGGGGGTGAGAAGGCGGCATTGCGGGAGTCTGTTGTTTTGGATGCGCTGAAACAGGACATCAGACGGTACTCGTGTGATCAAGACGGCGACGAAGCGCAGGGGCAGAGGAAATTAGGGCGCTCTCTGGAGGAGTACGAGGCCCGCAGGGAATCGCTGAAAGACTTGGATACGGCCCCCCAGAGAAATTCATCGATGTAGCACGCACGGCGATCGCGTGTGACGGTAATTTTTTTGCGAAAAAGAGAGGAGACTCACGGCTGAGAAGAAATTGGGACATCTGTTAGCACAATAGGACATGGGTGGGGTGAAAGCTCCAGGATTGAGGATTTGGGGGGAGTATGCGGCACTTTGGCCACAGAGCGGACGACGTTCTGGTTAAGAGTAATTTCGCAAGGTGATCTAGCATCAACGGCTCCGCCGCGAATCACTGAGTCTGCCGCACGACCCTCGCTAACCATCCCCATGCACTTATATCTGGTATAATCTCCCCGGTGAACAGTCCTCCAGCCCTGCACAATACAGTCTTCTGGTCTGCTTCCAGCTTCTCTCAAGTCCTCAAGTTTTCTTGTTCCGTCACGGACTTTAGATCGGTGGCAGTATTGTGGCAGTACTTCGAACGCCCCCACCTGACCGGGCTCTAATTTCAAACCGCTCGCTCCGGCGCAGAACAATAAGCGCACCGACGTCTGCCTGACTTTTGCCTCTCCGAATGAACATCGGCGAAACCCAAGAGAAACCTACACGAAACTCTCGCCGCTTTTGCAAAGTCTATAATAATTTTCACGATCCGCGCTTCTGTATTTTTACGTGGCTCCTCGCTCATGTCTCCAGTCCCCCGCGTATTCCCATGATTTCTCCGATCTCTGGGCGGTCAGCTCGGCCCCTGGCGCCCGCCTCAGGAACCCACAGCGATCACGAGTCCATTCCTGTCTGTTCGCTAATCATTCTCCACGCCCTTTCCGCGCAATTATCACTATAAAAGCACTACTGCCTCTTCAGTCCTACAAACAAACACCCACTAGCTGTTTTATCTCGCGTCATGTCTACCTCCCAATCACCACTCAAGGGCGCGAACTTTGACCCGTTCGCGACACACCCATTCACGTCGTACTCTCCCCCCGCACCCCGCGCGCCTCCACCGCCCAAAAACCCCGCCCCGACCCACAGCCATAACATGGGTCGCGCACCACCGAAACCTGCGAAACTCTCCCCCACGGCCGGGACTCCGCCTATCGCACCCGTCTTCGTCCCATATCGACCAGAGGCATCCGCACCCGAACTCGGCCAAGTCCTCAAAAAACAACCACAAGGGTGGAAGGTCCAGGGCGGTCAATGAAACACCGTCTCATGGTTTTCGAGGTGATTTCTTTACGCGAAGGCCGAGACGCGATATTCACATGGCACACAGTGTGCGGGTTGTTGTTTTACCATTAAGCGCGGAACAAGAGAGCCTGGCTGAGGCTGGAGGCGGCGCAGAGGGTTGTACGATGAGCATTGCGTTTACGTGTGGAGTTGAATTCACGAATATACCTATACCCTGCACGTCACTTCATTGTCAAGACCGACGTATAAGCTTCCCAGAATCCCATTAATTCTTCGCGTCTCCCACCGCAGCCACCATTCCCTCGCCAAACTCCAGAGCTGCCGCTGGGACTTCGGTGCGCTGCGAAGATACCAGACTTCGTTCTGGGCTGTCAGTCTCGTTGTCGTCCCGGAGCTTAACTGCTACCTGCGATAATCGTACGATACCCCGGCGCGACCTGTCAAGGGCCCTGGCCGCTTCCCTGATAAACCAAAGATCTAGAGAAGTCCGCGCCGTACGTTGACCTATACAAAAGTGGAACAAAACAAGTTATTCGTCTTCAACCCAACTCCGTAAGTGCCGGAATTCGATCCTTCAATGGTTCAGAGCCCTGCAGTTCTGTCGCATTACCGGATTGTTTGTACTCGGCGATTGAGGCAAGGCGGCACCTCCGCTGAAGCTATTCACAGAAATGGCGGCATGCCGATCCCGTTCTGAATGTCGACTGAATGCCAAGTCTTTACGCGAGTCCGTCGTTGACGCACTGTATGGCACGCGACGTTCCCTAAATAGGCCCTCTGCGATGCTGTTCTGCTATCCTGTTTTCTTGTTGCTTTCTTTGGGAATCCATTGGCCGATATGGACTAGGGGGTGGCTATGCGTGTCAAAGCTGAAGTCCGTGATTCGTGATGTCGGAGGCAGTAGTGGAGGCCTAGACCTCAGTCGGCAAAAGACCAGACTTGCAGTGAGAAACCGAAACGCAACAGACACAAGGACGCCTGCACCGAGAAGAGACCAAGGTAATTCAGTTTCTGGCGCGGAGATTATTTGAGGCATAAAGGTTGTGCCCTGCCAGTCGGTAAGTACATTCGAATCTCGCGACGTGAGGCACCGACCTGAGGCAATCGTAGATCGTATCCGATGTTCTGATCCACGACTTGAAGAAGTTGTGGACGTTCGGATCCAGGCCGAAACTTGAAGAAGACCTTGCCTTGTCTCGTGTCCTACTTGCCTCCAGGTTTCCAGGTTCCCATAACTTCCGCGGGCTTTTAACCGTCGGAGGAAAACCTCCTCAGAATGGGATTACGAGTGTGGGGATGGCGGAGGTGAAAAGTCGGCAGGGCAAAGACAAGGAGCAGTCGCAACAATTTGGTCTGTCGACGTGTCTTTCAAGTCTGAGTGACCAAGTAATTCGCAGCTGTTCACAGGTAGTGTCGTAGCTCGCAATACGCCTCCTTTTCGCGGTGGAGGTCCAGGTTAGACGTTTGTATGGCAAGCAGTTTGAATGCAAACAGCCCAATAAGGAACGCCAATCATCAGCGATCCCCAGCCCCGAAAATGGAGGACGGGGATTCGGAATTCGCTCAGCACGCGCGAGCCTCGAGCTCCACTCCCCTTGTCCGCAGGCCACCGAGGCCCACAATCTTGCATCGCGTCTCCCGAACCATGTCCCAGATATTCGACAACTCTGCGACTCCACAGCCCGAGAACACTCTTGCGCCTCCCGGCTCGCCAGACGAGCAAACACTGGACACAGATAGGTGCCCACCGGGCACACCCGCCCGAACTCCAGCTGCCTCCGACCTTCCTCCTTTTATCAAACGTCTCAAACCATCACTTGTGCTCGAGAACAGTGGATCTGTGGCGAGAGACCATCTGGCGTCGTGAGTGCAACGCAAGATGGACTGAAAACACGACCCCTGAGAATACAAGGCAGTGAACGAACCTTCCTGGCGTACGTCCGTACAAGCTTGGTGATTGCGTCCACTGGAGTCGGTAAGAAAATCTTTATCTCATATGTTCGGTAGTTCACAGTCTACCAGCCCTGGTCCAGCTGTTCACCATTTCTTCAAATGTCGACACGGACAACAAGCTATCGTTTATTCCAACAGCACGCAGGCTACAAGCATGGGCTCGGCCCCTCGGAGCGACCATGGTGTGCTTTGGACTCGTCGTTCTCGCCCTTGGTCGGTTCACTCTATGCTTACTTGCGAGTGCCAGTGATAACCCGGACGCAGGCACAATACGATACTTCAGAATCCAATCCGCACTGATACGGGGGATGTTCCCCGTAGCCCGTCTCACAGCAGCGGGCGTCACATTCGTTCTCGGCGCGATCACCATCGTCGTATTCGCGATACTGCTCTCAGCAAGAAACTAATCAGCTTGCGATGCGGACGGCCCCAACTACGAAAACGTCCACTCTTTCAGTTCGGTGTACAAAGGTTCGTTTACAAATCCATATTATTTACGGGGCGCTCTACTTAGCAGCGGTTCTACAGTCGCGGGCCTAGTCACTTCGGGGCGAACACTTCCTTCAGCGCGGTCGTGACCGTCTGGATGTCCCCCCTTTGCTTGTCAACAGCGGTGATACCCATGTGCCTAAAATTGGCATGTCAGGAGCGGGGCAGAGAGAAGAGAGCGGAAGGCACGCACCCTATGCGGAAGTATTTATCTGTAATCCAACATGTGGTTAACGACAGGGCAAGGATAGATAGAAATATACCCTTAATAGCACCGTGTAGCCCACCGGCAGCAACGATACCCTTCGCACCAAGTTTCGGTAAAACATCCCCCGCAGACATACCGGCGGGGAAGTAGAGCTGGAATAACTCAGCTCAAGAGGAGAGGCTGGGATCAAGAACACACCGCCGTCATTCCCGTCGCCGCAAACGCTGGCTCGAGAGCGAGCTGCTTGAGACCCAGTTCGGCGGCAGTATCCTTGATCTGCTGGCTAGCGACGCGATGGAGCTCGAAGCGCTCCTCCAGCGACGGAGAGTGCTTCGTAATTCGGGTAAGTGACGCGTGGTACGCGTAGACCAAGTTGACAGGCGGGGTAGCAAAGTACGCCGCCTGGCCGTTCTCATACGCCTTCATGATAGGCAGCCACCTGTTCGGTAATGGGTAAACATGAAGACCACGCGCCAAGGGCCACTCACTTCTTCCAACTGGCATAGTATGACCCTACCGGCGCCGTACGCGATTCGAATACCTAAACATCGCCGATCTACAAGGAAGTCACTGGCAAGAGAGACGAAAACTCGCCTTGATGGCACGGGGACTGGCGACGAGAATACTGAGCCCGGGGGGAACCCCTAGGCCTTTCTGGCTGGCCGTCAACACGACGTCGATATCCCACGCGTCCATGCGCAGCTCTTCGCTCGCAACGGAGCACACGCCGTCCAAAATAACCTGCAATAGATATGGGCACCCGTCGTGTCGATGCCAAAAATATGCCCACCAAGGTGTCTGGCGAGACGCGCCTGACCGTTTCTGCTATGGCTTTAGCGTCGGAGAGCACCGCTGAGGCTGGTCAGGAACGCAGTATCCACAAATGTCGACGAATCACCGACCTGTCGAGGTGTCTACATGGGTGAATGTGACAAGCCTGTATTTCTTTGCCTTGAGCGCCGATTCTATGGCCTCCTTGCTCACGGCCGCGCCGATGTCCGCTTTAACTTGATCTACCTTGGCGCCGTAGGTCTCGAGACTGGAAAACGGAGGTTCACACGCGTCTACAGGATAAATATATAGAACCCACCACTCAGTAAAGCTGTCGCCAAAGTAGCCGCTGTGCAGGACCAGCGCGTTCTCGCCGGGTTGTATCAAGTTAGCGGCGACCTAATTATACGTGTGTTAGAGTAGGAGAACGTGGTCGAGGCTCTGACGCACCTGGTCCCAGCCCAGCGTTCCGCTCCCCGAGATCAGGAATGGCTGGCCTTTCGTAGACAGTACGACCTCTCTGAACCTAAAGTTAGCCAGATATCCAGGTGCGCGTCCACGACGAACCGAGTCATCCGAAGGCAATCTCCGAACACTGGGATAAAGTCGGGCGATACGTGGGACATAGAAGGGTGCGCATTGGCGTAGAGAACCTACTGCGTTTCAGCACCGACGCGTCGCGTGTCCCGGCGGCGTTCCTACCTCATCGGCTACTTCGATTGGGCCAGGGATGCTGGGGCGACATTAGATCGCGTGTCGATGAACGCGATTGAACCTACACTAGCAGTCTTGACGCAGCCGTAGATCAGATTTTTTGGTTCAATGGTTAGGGATGACGATAGGATCTTACTTATGCGGCGCCTAGATGGTATACCGTATAAATGGTCAAGCACGAAGTAAGAGACAAGACACGCACTTGTTTGAATTCGGCGAGGGTGGTCATGGTACGAAAGGAAGAACGATACAAGGGCAGTAGAGAACGGGAGAACAGGAAGCGGAAGCTCATGCAAACTTCAGTTATCACATAGCTCAGAAGGGACGCCGGACGCCGGCGGCATCCCCTACACTCCGTTACGGCCGCCTAAGCGCCGACACGCGCTCGTGGCTTTATGATCCGTCTGCCGTTCGGGCCTCTTGCGGCCCGAGAAAAAAAGAGGAAGAAATAAACAGGGATTCATTACATAATTTACATATACACCCTAGAGAGTGGACGCTAAGGACGCTAATCATACATATTCTTCACTCTGAGCTCCTAGCTGAAGGCCAGCGCGGACCAGGTCACCACAGCACCGATCGAAACTGCCGTTGCGGTCTGCGCAAGGGCTTTGGCAACCCGTTTCACGCGTTTACGCGCCGGCATCTTCAGGGTATCCTCCACCACCTCGGCGGGAGTGGCCTTGGGTTCAACCTGGCCCTCGGTCTCGTCATCGAGGCGCTTCCGCTTCAGCGACGCAGTCTGGGGGTGTCAATACAACTTGAAAGTTTAGATGAAGAAACTTACTTCGGCCTGGACTTGTTCGGTAAGGGTCTTCAATGCCTCCTTGGCCTCCCGGATGCTCTGAAGCTCATCGGTCATTTCCTTACGCGCATCGTTCCGAAGCGTGGTCATCTCTGCGAGAGTGTTTAGTTCTTGAAACGAGCTATTTTTTAAACACGTACCAGCGACCAGTTCTTCCAAAACCTTAGCTCGCGCATTCGCCTCTTCGAGATGGGGAGGCGTCTCCACATCGGACGGCGCATCGTCCATTCGGATCTCCAACGCGTCGAGTTGGGCTTGGGCCTGGTGGCAGGCATCCACGTTCTCCTCCAATCTCTCCGATAGGGCATTGTAGAGGTCGTGAGCCTCGGTCGTCTTTTCTTCGAGGTCAGCAAACTTCTCGCCCATGACTTGAAGGTTATCATTGAAGCGCTGCTTGTACTTGCGTCTGTGAGCGTGGAGCTTGGCGACCTCCGCCTACCGAACCCTAAGCAGCAGGCACAGGAGGAAAAGATCGCGGAGATTATACCTTGACGGTAGCCACCGACGCTCGAAGCTGCGCGGTCTCACTGTTGTCAACAGATTTCTCAGACTCAACCTTGTCCACCACGATAACTTGATCATCGTCAGACTCAATTTCGACCGGGTCTACCGCCTTCAGAGGCTCGGTCACACTCGGCGTCGCAGCAGGGAGTTGGTCGACGGGCGCGACGGCGCGGCTGGGAGGGAGAATAATTCGCAAGGAGGGGAAAGACGACGAGAAAACAGAGGGCGGCGACGACGAACGGGAACGAGGCCACGCCCCGATGATGACCGGCTCACCAACGGCCACTGGGTTCTCGGTCTCTTTATTCGCGGCCGGTGGGTCAGAAGGCTCAGGAGAGCTTGAGAGGTCCATCGGTGAAGTCGACCTCGAATAGTTACTGTTGTCCGAATTGTCATCGTGGTCGACTTCATCGTGGTCAGCTTCGTCCAAGTCGTCTTCCCCAAAGATGCTATACGGGTCGAAGCCAACATTGAGGCAGGGATCACGACCGAATAACGGAGCGGGGTCCTGAGGCCCGGGAGAGAATGCTCGATACTCGTCCGAGAATGCGAAAGGTGAGTACTGTCTGGGGATAAAACATTCAGGGCTGGGCTTGCGGACACCTTGAAGAGGTGACGTCGAGTCGCTGTTGCTGGCGTGCCAGGGGGGACGGACTGCAGCACGCGGCGGGCTCGAGATTTCCTCGACGTCAGAATCGTGAGAATCGGGAGAGTCTTGTTCGTCAGATGAGGAAGACCCCTCACTGGCAGATGATGTAGGAGCATATACGCCATAGCGGCCGGAAGGAGAACGTTGCGGCTCGGATACGCCGGGAACGACGAGGGGTTTAAAGGGCGGTTGAGCGCCGTACAAGAGCTCGATGCGGGCGACGACGGGGCGCACAAGGCCTTTATCCGAGCCCACCGACTTGCCGAAAGTGACGACGTCGCCGTCGGCAAGCAAGGTGGGGGTCTCATCATTCAGCTGCTTGGAAACAGCCTCGTCTCTCTTGCGGACATGAGTTCCATGGTGCGACTTTGTATCGATGAGATAGCACTGTCGAATGGCTTAATTAGCACAGCCACATGTGTACCCGACGAGCATGCACTTACATGGCCACTGTCGGAGAAGGCAATCTTGGCATGGTGCCGGCTCACCACAGGACAGGCAAAGAACGCCTTACCAGCGTCCGCCTTGCGGTTATCGCTGTCTGAGCCCGGCCGCCGCCCGATGTGTACAACAGCCACCTCCCCTTTGCGGAATATCAAGGTACGCCCGGGCTCATCGCCAGACTTCTCAATGTTGAGCGCAATCCCTGTCCATGAGTCAGCGATGTAGAGATAGTGGCAAGATGGTACACACCGGTAACGGGGCGTGGTGACATCAGGCTGTTGAGAAAGGGAGGAACAGCTCGAGCACCTGCCAGCCTCCTCACGGTCCCCAGATATTGAATACAATCATCCTCTGCCATGAGTGTGAACTAGGGATAACGATGGTATAACGATGGAGCAAGGGGTGGTGGCCGTATGAGAGAGAGAGAGGGTCACTATCACTATGTCACGTTCGATCGGGACCGGTCCGTATGAAATTGACAAACAATGATCGAATATTAATCGGGGAGCAAAAGGACGAGGGACTCGATAAAGGACTGTACAGGATCTAATTATCGCCCTGCTTGATACCAGCGACAACCTTCTGCAGTTCGGCCCACTCGGCCTCCCTCGGATTCGCCCCCATGTCGCCTATGTCATAGACGTACAACTTTCCATCGCTTCCTCCCAGCGCCGCATGACGACCATCCTTATTCCATTGTAACTTGTTGATAGCCCGACCGGTACCTACAGTTGTCGAAACCACAGGCACCTTTCACGCGCAAGATAGTCAGACGAGTGAAAGAGTATAAATCGCAAAATGGCGCACTTCAGTATCTGTGTTCAGATTCCATAGATCGAATTTGCCGGATCCATCTACACTACCGAACAACGCAGGATGCTGTGGGTGCCACTTGACATCATAGACGTAGTCGTCTGCTTCGTCGAAAGAGTACATTGGCGCTATAGCATGCGGTGTTGTTGACGGTTTCGCCAACGACTTGGCTCGCCACAACTTGACTGTCCAGTCGACTGAGCACGTCAAGAACAGGTCGGAAAAATCGACAGGGCCGGCCAACGGGTGGAAGTGCAATCCCATGACGGGCCCCGAGTGGCCTTTGTACACGTCGTATTGGTTGAGACCGGCTTTCGCTCCTGCCCGATCATAACGGTTGGCCTGGTAGACGTTACCCTCCTCTGTTCCCACCCAGAATGTCGTGGTCTCGTTGTTTGGGAAGTCCAGCGCGGTAATGGCGACTTCTCCCGTCTTGTTATGACCTGCATGGATCAGCTCCAGTGTTTCCTGTATTCTCATGAGCACCGATTGAGCTACAAGTGGAGGATGACCGGACCTGGGGCTGCGCAAGCATATCAACAAGCCAACTACAAACTGTACCATCGGTGCTGCTGGTGATCAGATTGTGGGCATTTTGAGTACCGACCATCTGAATCGCATAAACCGGATGTGTATGACCCGCTGCGGACAATGGCGTCTTCAGTACAGGCAGATGTTTCGACCGGTTATCCCAGAGCAAGATTTGGCCTGAGTATGTGCCTCCGAATATTAAGTTGGAATGGAACGGCGAGAACATAACTGAAAGCACATCCGACTTCCGGGTTGTCAATTGACATTCAACGACGTGGTTGGAAAACGAACCTGCGAATGGAACACAAATTCTGGGCGTTCCACGGAATGGGTATTCCAAACGGCAACGATTCCAGCAGGCTCGTTTTGGGCAGCATGGTTCTTGTTGTATGACGCAACAGTAAGTTCAGGAAACTGCAAGCATCTGATTTAGTGTCAACGCTCCGGTTCCATACAGAGTGAGCCATACTTTAGGAGACCAATCAACGTCGGTTATGGAGCGATTCTTTCCGTATCGTTCGTTCCAAAATTCGCAGACTTTTTTCACTCGTTTGCCTTCAGAATCATCGCTGTTAGAGCATAGATTTAGATATAGATAGTTCGATGGAGAATAGACTCACCCTCCGGTTTCCGCTCCTTGGGTATAGTCGCTCATATAATTATAGTGGTCATTTAGTACACGATGGAAGATCTTGGTTGAATCGTCGATGAAGTCCAGCACTTTCGGGTCTGACAAAAATGCGGCTCGTTCCTCCTCCGTAAGTTCTGGAATTCCACGGTAAGTCATAGGTTGAGGACAATTGATTCCATTTACCTCGAACCTCTTGCTCGATCTCCTGGTCAAGCTTCGCCGCTTCCTCCTCCAGTGCCTTTTCATACGCTATCCGTTCGGCCTCGAGATGTTGTTGCATAATAAGTTGTTGTCGTATCTTGTCCTCGTACGCTTCCGGAGCCTCTGTCTCAACTTCTACGGTCTGGATATGCTTCTCATACATTGTTCGCGTCTGTGATCGCTCTCAGGTAGGATAAACGGGGGAGAAACACTGCGTGTCGTACCTTCTGAGGGAGCTCAAAGAGATCTTGTTGAATGTCTATTAAGTCGGGTAGAAACCGCGGTGTCATTTCGCTACCAACTGCATTATGAGGACATAACATCATAAAAGCCGTGCGTCGTACCGATCCATGACATGGTCAGTCCCGCCGGAAGACACTCCATGGGAAGGCCGAGAGCTGGGACGCTCAGGCGGTACATTACTGGCTTGACTGACTCGACCCGAACTTGCGAATTGGTTGCCAGTGACGGATGGACTGCCTGAGCGATAGGGTGTCCCGTCGCCGCTATTTGGCCCAAGAATTCCGTCCAGTATACGATTCAAGTCTTCTCTGTCGGCTTCCCGAGGAGGTGGTAGATCAGAGGTCTGGTTACGATATTCGCCAGCTTGAAAGACTGCACTGAATGGATACTGACACCTGAAGTTCGCGGTTTGTTGGTCCTGTTCTTTCGAGCCTCCCGCATCTGCTCCAGTTTCGCCTTCTTCGCCTCTATCTGCTGCCTGCGTTGCTCGCTCATCTTGGCTTATGGGTGTCCACTGTCTGGAACGACAATGATTTGGCGAAAGACTCAACAGAATCCGGAAAGAGCAGTGAACGAACACGTGAACAAATAATAGCCGACGCGTCAATTAATTTACGTCCGTTTTGTTTGCTTTTCACTGTCACAGTCATAAAGCTACTCGTTACTCCTGCAGGAGCCTCAAAGCGAATCACAGAAGTGCGCAAACATTCTTCCTCGAGCTTTATGCCTTCGTTCTCTCATCTTCATTCCTCACTTCCCATTTCTCCCGGGCACCATCCGTGATGCGCCGAGTGCGCCAGTGCGTTGCACAGGACCAGCCTGAGGGACGCCGACTTGCAGAGGTCAAGCGTGGCACGGAATATGTCCAGGACCTTGCGGTGTCCTTGACTCAAACGGCGGACTCACGAAGTGCGTCAGCACCGGTGCAAACCGTGGCCTAGCCTTGCCATTTCTTGATTACAGTCACCACACAGCGGGCAATAATCTCGAATGGAAATGGTGCGCTGGGGCCCGCACTGTGGCGCACGCTGGCTCCCTCAGGCTGCAAGCGCTGCTTCTATTAGGATCACCAAAAAAATTGCACGTCCTTCCCTGCAGGCTTTGGACCGACGTTTGCACAACGATGAGCATTGAGGCTGGGAAAAAAAAGTCGATGTCAATAGATGTCAATGAGATCGGGCTCAGGCGGGCCGAGCGCGGTCACGTGGACGGTCCGCCCGGCGCACTTTGCGCTATTTCCTTTTTAGGCGACCTCCGAGTCCCCTCTTGTCTCTCGCTCCCAACGAAGAATGGACGCATCAACAAAAAGGCGCATTGGTCAGGTACGCACCCTCAGTCCATTCAATATCCGAACTGTACCCAGAACAACGCCAGCACTTTGTGTTCGGATTCCACGGGCAATGCGTCTCGCCCGATATCAAGACGCTCATTCAAGAGTACTTCGTCGGCAATGTGATACTCATGAAGAGAAACGTCGAGGACGCCGCCCAAGTCCATGCCCTCGTTCGCGAGCTGCAGACCTTGGCGCGGGACGCGGGGCACACAAAACCGCTCATGATCGGCATAGATCAGGAAAACGGCCTGGTCTCTGCGTTCAGCAGGTCCGGCGCTGGTACCCAATTGTCTGTGTAATCTGCTAGGAAACTGGGCCCCCTACCAATATTTTACAGTCCCGGCGCCATGGCTCTTGCGGCTACAGGATCCCCCGAAGTCGCTGAGGAGGTCTCCTTTGCAAGCGGTAGAGAGCTGAAACTCGCAGGCATCAACTGGGCCTACAGCCCCGTGGCGGACGTCAACTCCGACCCCCGCAACCCAGTTATCGGTAAGACAGATATTCTCTTCCAATACATTCATACCCACAATTTCTAGGTGTGCGTTCATTTGGGGATGGTAAGACCGCTATGTACTTATGATGAGGCTCACGACTAAACTCGATACGTCCCCGAAGATCCTGAGCAAGTCGGTGTCTTTGCTAATGCTGTCTCCAAAGGGCTCACCAACGCCGGTATCGCGCCGTCCACCAAACACTTCCCCGGGCACGGCGACACCTCCGTCGACTCGCATCTTGCCCTTCCCCGGATCATGAAGTCCAGACTCGGGCTGCACGCCACCGAGCTGCCCCCGTTCAAGACCCTTATTTCCCAAGGCGTCGCGACTATAATGACGGGGCACATGGCGCTCCCCGCCATCACGGGCTCCGACGCGCCGTGCTCGCTCTCGCGCGCGATCACCACGGACCTCCTGCGCGGCGAGCTGGGTTTCGACGGCTTGGTGGTCACGGACTGCCTCGAAATGGACGCGATATCGGACAAGTCGCAAGGCGCGTGCGGCGTCGAGGAGGGCGCCGTGCGCGCCCTAGAGGCCGGAGCCGACATCGTCATGATCTGCCACACCATGGCCTGGCAACGCGGTGCCGTCCTCGAAACGTACCGCGCCGTCGAATCCGAACGGCTAACCCTCAACGAAACCAGAATTGACGCTTTGAAAGACAAATTCGCGGGGACTTGGGAAGATGTTCTTGGCGAGCGCGACAACTTCGATACCGAGTGGGAGAAGACGAAGAAGGAGAGCGCGGCACTGAGCGACAAGGCATACCGGATGTCGACGACCCTCATCAACGGCACCAGCGCGCTTCCGCTGCCGTCTGGCCAGCCCGTAGCGCTTTTCACACCCTTGATGGAGAGTCTCAACAAGGCCGTCGACGACGCCGATGGCGTCCTCCGCACCAAGGGCGGCGCGGTCCGAAACACGGCCGGGCCCTCCTTCTTGGCCTTCGCTGAATCCATCGGCAAACGTGCTCCTTGCACGCACGCGGTGTACCAGCCGGACCTCGCCCTGAAGGTGCCCGCTGAAGCAAAAGCAGTCATATTCACCTTGCGCAACGCAGACCGATATCCTTGGCAGCTAGATTCGTTGAAGCAGCTAGCGGCATGCGTTCAAATTCCGATAGTCGTTGTTGGGAGCTGTGCTCCGTACGACGCGGCGAGCGTCACACAGTTCCCGTATATTGCGACCTTCGAGTATACTCCCGTTGCGTTGGAGGGTGCGGCCAGAGTCATATACGGAGAAGGTCCCGCAGTCGGTGTCGTTCCGGTCAAGTGAATTCATGAGTGTGTGGTAGGTATGTACTGTAATGCAGAAGAATGTCCTGTACGTGCTTTGTCCGCTAGCCAGGTGTTTTAGTCTCCCCAAACGGCCTCAGGGTCAACTTCCCTCGGACCACGAATCTGTGAGTCTGTCGAGGGGCGGCTCTCGTGCAACGCAGGGTGGTCATCTCCAGGCAGGGCAACCGGTCCCGTAGTCGGCTCAGCGGGAGCATAGAAGTACGCGTGGATGTAGGTCGCCACGAGCGCAAGAGGATGTATGATCGTGAAAATGAGAGCGGTGATCTACACAGTATAAGCTTGAGAATCAATTTGAACTTCTTTGACTCACGTAGACGGACTGAGGTTTGGGCCGTGAAGTCCAGATGCTGATGCAGATCCATGTTGCAGCGACACACCACACGATGTCGCGTCGCAGGACCACCACCAGTAGACTGACGAGGTTCGTGCCGAGAACGACGCCGAATCCGGGCCAACCATGGGCGTTGTAGTCAATGGGGGTTCCACCCACGGGCGGGGACGTGTACAGCCCAAGTTCCACACTGAGAGAGATCATGAGAAAGCCGTGCACTAGAAAAGAGAGATAATTACAAGAGGGTGAGGGGGAACATGAGTGCGAATTGGAGCACGAAGAAGAACCGGAGGGGGGCATGGATCAGAGCCATGTCGAATGGGCGCGAGGTAGTTGGGGCATGGTATGTGAGGAGCTGTTTTTAGGTAAGTTCAACTGCGTGGCGGGTTATGCATGGTGCTTACCGAGATATTGGAATACAACAACAGAATGAGTAAGATCCCTTGGAAAATTGTGGCAGCGAGAAACCAGCGAAAGACCTTGAAGCACATATTTGAATTCCAGGACAAATCGAGCGCAGCGAACACATACCCATGCGACGGCCCAGAAAGCCATAACCCAATTTGCGAACACGAGTGATAGACCTACTCCTTTGGTCAAAGTATTCTGCTTTGAGATTAGCTGCGGGTCTCTCGTATCAGGTGTTGCTCACTTTTGTTTCTGGCTTTCTGGCGAGAACAAGGAGGAGACAGTAGCCAATCTGCCCTAGATACATGGCGGCTACGTAGATGGAGATGACGGACGTCCTTGGGGTGATGGAGGTGGGGTAAAATTTAGATATTTGGCCTGATTGCACGGCGGTCAGTGGTGCAACAACATGGGGACATGGTATAAAGACCTATCGAGGGATTTGCGACTACCGCGCAAACCTAGTAGGGCACAGTTAGTTCTGTTTTTTGGTATAAAACATGCAACCCACCATGACCGTCGCGACATTGATCAAGAGGGATAACGGGGTCAAGACCTGCAGGCTGGATGAGAGTAAATATCGGGGGCAGAGTATGGTTTTACACTACGCACCGGACAAGGGCAATATATTCACGCACGGCCGGGTGGCGCATATCCAGAGGAAGCGAGTCCATGGTGGTGGTGGCAGTTTGAAGGAAGGCTCAACAGGCCCAGTACGCATCAATTTGTAGTCCATGACGTAGGGAGGAAGACGAAAAGAGTTGTATGCCCTTGTTGTGATCGGAGGCTCTTGGCTGTATGCTGTTGTTGTGATCGGGGGTCTTTGGCTTTGAATTCGCTTTTATTCAAAACTTCAACTTGAATCTGTTCGAATCGCGGGCATAGGCATATGTCTTTAATAAAGCCCAGCGGGCGCAAGGGCCCCGTCTCTGGCAAATTTGGTGGACGCCGCAACGACAACAACCGAATCTACGCGTGCCCTCTCCCCATAGTTTTCTGGTATCCTCCCCCCACGCGTGTCCGCTCCATTCTTGGGCTCCTCGGCCTTACCTTGACCAAGGTAGAGATCCCCGAAATCCAGGGAGTTTTTGATGAGGCGACGCGCTCGGTGTGGGTGTCGAGAAAAAGTGACTCGACTATTCTTTGGCGACGCGGTTTCTTCGGCAAGGGAGACTTGTCGAGGAGCGAGCCCAGCTGGCTCGCGCGTCAATTAAACAACAGGCGCACTGGGGGCAACCGTGAGCCCGTCTTGCATCCCTCCCGATCTCTGGTGTTGAGATCGTATTTCGCGTATAGGTCTGACGCCGGAAGAAATGACCGCAAAACGGCGTGCGGAGCGTAAGCAGTTCAAAATCGATCGCGCGCGCGCCATCGCCGCCGTAGCAGCAGAAGCGGAGGCCGTTTTCGAGTCCGAAGGCCGTGTCGTCGTCCCCGCGCTCTCTGGACCTTCGATCCCATCTGCAGCAACCTGGAAGCCCGCTCCAGTGGCGGCTGAGCCCCCAGATTCCCCTGTTGCATCGCAGCCCGAGGTTCCTCTAGAGGACGAAGAGCCGCCAGAAGACCTGGAGCACCTCCAGCTGACGCTTCCCGAAGCCTTCTTTCTGCTTTGGAATCTCGATTGCCTCGCCGTTACAGACCCTCTTACGGTAGCTCAAAGAATATCGCTCCTATCCTTCATTTGACCGAACCCTCGTCTTGCAGAACGAACTATTGAGCATTCAGCAGATATGGATCGCCTTCCAAACGGCATACTTGGCCCCGCAGCTCCTCGTGTCCCCTAGGCCGACCGTACCTTTGCAGTTCGACAATCCCTTCTTAATAAACTACATCGCGTACCACCACTATCGATCTCTTGGCTGGGTAGTCCGAGGCGGTATCAAGTTTTGCGTCGACTACATGTTGTACAAACGGGGCCCTGTTTTCAATCACGCAGAGTAAGCTCCTTTTTTCCCCTTCATTTCTTGTGCTAAGGCGGCCGAAAGGTTCTCCGTTGTGGTTTGCCCCGTCTACGAAGACCCAGCGGATCAGGAGGCGTCTTCTGTCGACCTCCACCATTCGTCACCGTTCGCGTGGTCATGGTTGAGCACGATCAACCGCGTTAATAGTCAGGTCTACAAGGCAAGCCTAGTTCCTCAGCGCTTGGATAGACCCCAGACTAACACTGCGTCGGCAGACTTTGATTCTTGCATACGTCACGATACCAGCGCGCTCGCGCGTACCCCTCGATGTGCTCAACTCCCCCGCTTGCTTGCAGTATTACTCGATACGGGAGGTCACCGTACGGCGCTTCATCCCCGCTCGGATGCGGGACTGAGAAAGAGCATTGACGAAGTATATTTTGAAGCTTGTATATGTACGCAACCTTACATTGTACACCACCCCCCATCTTGTGCCCCAACTCGCGGGCGACCACAATGCATGATGATTCAGAGAACGAGAATGCGATGAGGAGTCGAATAAAGATAGTTACGAGTTGCTGGCTCCACGGGAAAAAAGAAGTTGGCAGGAAAAGAGATGCGAAAGAGTTAGATGTGGCGGGAGATAACCTGGAATCGAAGAACGGCCTGCTGTTTGTTGTCATATTGCACCTTTGATGAGCACCTTGCGGTATTTGGTTTCGAACGCCTGATTTAGCTGGGTGCCCGCAGGCTTGCAGTCCAGCGTCTTCTGGTCGTCAGGGCTGCCTGGATTCGTGAAATAGGCGGCAGAGTGGTCGGCCAGGAATTCACGGGCTTGTTCCAGGCTCTCGAAGGCTAGCTCTTGATGGATGAAGGCGAGCGGGATCGATTTATATCTGGACGTTTCATCAGCGTGAAGTAGGAAAGACCAGGTGAAGAACTAACGCTTTGGTTATAACCATGAGTGCTTTAGCTCTCTCGCGAGCGACAAAATGATCCATGATATACGCGCCCATGTTCGGGGAGGTTGAGTACAGTCCAAACAATGCATGGTAGTTTCCCATCGACAGGGCGCGCTGTACGCAGAGAGCATGCTGCACCGCAGAGTCCGCCTTCTGTTTAGGTGTTAGCTGACCTACAAATAAATTCAACTCTGCGAATGGTGTGCATCAGAAGGCGTTTTCAAAGCAGTGTGGACAAACCGGATCGATTGCGACCGTGTAAGAGCATCAGAATGCGGTACGCCGTGAACTCCTCGACTCTGCCAGGGATCCCCAATTCGTAAAGGGACTTCAACGTCGCCTGGCATTGATTGTATTCCACCATATCGCCCTGGAGAGATCCGGTGAAAATATTAACCAGATGGGAGCTGAGCACGTACGCATTCTAATGCAATTCGACCATGAATCTCATAGACCTGAACAGTGAATTCGTTCTTGATACGTTGTACCTGCGGAAGCACGAAGATAAAACACGGAACCGATGCCGCCTGCGTTGTCGAGAAGAGCAGGAAGAGGACGCACTGTGAGATCCTGACGAAGGCTCTTGAATTGACTACATATCCAGTTGTAGGGCGTTCGTTCACGAAACCGCTTTTTGAGCTCGAGTAAAGTTTGTTGGAGAATGGGATAGGGTCGTATTTGTTCGGGTTTAGGTTCCTGCGACGCTGCTTCAGGACGCGTTGCAACAACACGCGTAAAACACACCGTGGTCAGACGCAGGTAATCCTTGAATATCTCTTTCGACGTCCCTACGATCGTGTGTCGATCCCAATCCATGACATTCTATGTGCGCGCTCAGTTGAACGCCGTGATCCATAAACCAACACGCACCGGGTCCGCGTCCGGATCGTCCGAGTGTCCAAACGGCGACGCAGAACGAGAATTGGAGCCATTGAACAGATAAGAAGTTGAATAATTCGCCTTTAGAGAAGCCTGACCACCACGCGACTTTTCCCGTTCGATTTCGTGTTCCCGCTGGAATCGCTGTGCGCGTTTATCCAAGGCGGCGCGATCGTTCGGGTCTAGTGAAGGGGTCGATGGATGGTTCTTCATTGCCTTTTTCACCTTCTTGGCGGCGGGCGAGTTTTCATGGCTGTATTGAACTCCGTCAGCAAACGCTGCTGGCACGGAAAACGCGACTCGGCGTACTTTTTGCGCTTCAGATTTGTATTGTTGAATTGCGGAAGTGGTTGAGGCAGTAATGCTTTGAGTTGAACGCCCGCCCAGTCCGTTGTCCACAGTGTATGAGCCGCGAAAGCGTCAGCGATCACCTGTCGTAGTTCAGCTTGTGCCTCCGTTCTATTCGTATCTGTCATCTGCCCCAAGCACTTCGCGACCCAGTCCCTATTGAAGCAGGGTTAAGCCATGACGACTACAAGTAGGCAAGCGCGGCACTTGAGTTGTGGTGGCCATGAATCTGCTGACATGTCGGTGTAAAAGAGACGAGTTCGAGGTGGGAGTTTGAGATCAAAAGGTGGTTCGAGCCGACAGAAAGACAACTCCAAACAATGTAAATTACCGAACACCGAGAAATTATAATCTTTATTGGTACGTGGGTAAGAACAAGGTCCCTCCTCTAATGCTTTTTATCTACCGGCGGGTCGTATACTGAGGAGACGAGGATCAGTCGTGGGACCAGCTGATGAGAAGGAAGGGACGCACTGAGTTTCCTGTTCTTGATGGGAGTCCATTTGAAGCGCTTGACGTAGAGACTGATGAGCGTCAGGGCCGAGAACAGAATAACAGCCTTGATTCCGTTCTTTTTCCTGTCGTCGTGCTCTGGCTCGGCGGCCCAGTGCAAGAAAGTCACAACGTCCTTGGCCATCTGCGACGTCGTGGCGGGGGTCCCTAATAAACCGAGTTTTGGTCAAACCCAATAGTTGGGGATTTGAAACTACGCACCATCTTCAAACTCAACCAAACCGTCGAACAAGACACGGGCCATGCCGATGGCTCCGCCAGGGAAGAAGGGGTTGTAGTTCATCCCCTCGCGGACCTCTACACCAGCGGGCGCATCCACATAGCCGGTGAGGAGGGCGAAAATGTAGTTCTGAGCCGGCCGTAGTCAGGTAAAGAGCAGAAAACACGTTCAATTCAGACATACAGCACCACCGTGGCGCGCCTTGACGATCAAACTCAAATCCGGAGGTAATGCGCCAGCGTTGCCGGCTCTGGCGGCCTGCTCGTTTGCGTAAGGGCCGGGCATGTAGTCGGAGAGCTTTCCGGGACGCATGAACATCTCCCCCTCGTCGTCAGGGCCGTCCTGATATTCGACTTCCTCGGCCATGGTCTTGACCTCGTCGACGGTGTGGGAGACACCGACAAGGTTACGCCACGCAATGCGGTCGAGCGAATGGCAGGCCGCACAGACCTCGCGGTAAACTTGATAGCCTCTCCGGATGCTGAGGGGGGAGATGAGCATGGTTCGACCATCAGGACCGAAAAAAGATACCTGGAATGGTCAAAGGTGTCGATGAGACCACTGTGAGGCCAAGGGTAGTCAGGGGGATGAAGGCCCTCGTCGCTCGCGTGGCTGGCGTGGACTTGCGACAAGAACGGGAGAGAGCCGTAGAGGTGGGTGTACCAGGCTACCGAACCAGCAGTGAAGAGTGATACGGACACGAGAGTGATCCGGGAATTCAAAAACGACTGTGCTCAACGGTTAGATACGCAAAGACCGTCTCGAAAGCACAGCCAACCTCGAACGCGGTGGAAGACGAGGCGGTGGACGCATTTCGGACCTGACGGACGGTTGAGCAGCGAATTCAGAGCGAAAGAAAACGAGGGAGTTTACTGCGATGGCGCGGGGCAGGGAGAGTGCATTTTTTGAGCGGAAAGCAGGCAGGGCGGCGCCTTTCCTCAGCGCGCCTGCACTCAACTGCCTGGCCAGCATTTTGGTTTAACGGAAGGAGTGTGACCGGTCACGCTCCGAGTTCTTACGAGTCCAATCACGGCTGGTCCTTTGCAAAAAGCAGGCAAAAAGTCATAAAAACCGCAAGATAGTCCGGGCATGTAGTACGCGGTACAGGAGCCATGTAGTACAAGTAGAAAATATCCTGTCCTCCCGTCTAGAATAGGCACTCGCATAATTCTGTCATCGGTGGGCGTGAGACCCAGCAAAATCGGCAGCAGCAGCAGCAACCCACCTTCTGCGCAGCAGCAGAGACATATGCCCGCTAAACACGCGGTACACCCGCCGCTACTACTTGACTGCTGAGCGGGCTGTTGGCTGAAAATCGTTCATGGGGTGAATACAATGGCAAGACAACGGTCGAGACTGCCTACACGTAGATGGTTTGGGGCGGAGGGTTGGGCTGGTATCCCTGCTGGGGGTATCCCTGGCCCTGCGGGGGCCCGTACTGTGGCTGTCCCTGGTACCCGCCCTGCTGGTACGAGTTTTGCGGTTGCTGGTGTGGCGTCAGCACCGACAAAGCCACGTTTTACATAGTTAACAGACCTGGGGATAGTAGCCTCCCTGTGACTGCTGGGGTCCTCCTGCGAGACAAATCCGTTTCAGTCAAACTCGTAAAAGGGCTGCCAAAAGTAATGCGCCGCGCCGAATCGAATTGGCGCCCGTGTGTCGTGACAGACCTTGCGGAGGGTAGTACTGCTGCTGCTGCTGCTGCCCCTTGTAGTAATCGTTGGCTGCCATGGTCGTTCAAGTGATTTCCGAGTCGTGAAAGATGAAAGATGAGGGTTGTGGAGATGTGCCGGAATTTGTGCAAGGCGAATATAAGCGCTGCACTGTTCCGGCAAGTGGCGGTGTCGACTGAGGCTGTGCTGCGCAATAATATTTCCAAGATCCTTTGCGGCTGTCGTGACGCCGCAGTTACATAGCCAGCAATGCGGTGTGGATCGCAGCTGGCGGCAGCCAGGCGTAAGTAACGTTTATTAACACAGAACGAATGGTACTAATAGGAATTATAAACAAGAACGAAGTCGTGGTCCAATAAAGATACTAAGTGTTGTCGTCGCAGGAGATTAAGGTTGCAAGGACGTGAACATCCTAGCACCCTGGCGGAGAAATGCCTGCGTTAGTCGTGTTTGAGCTGAGGATAATGAGCCAGGTCCGAAACCACACAAAAAATCACAAACGCGCTGCGACGTATTCGTGATAGGGGAGAACGTCGAATGTGCTTGTGCGGGCTTGTGCAAGAGTAGTCCCTTGGTCGGCAAGACCGGACGAGTCGGGCCTGGGAGTGGAACAAAGTGAGATAGAGCATGAAAGGAGGGAACTGTCCGAACATGGCGGTGACTCGCCTGCTTATCCTCACAAGGGTGATGCCCAGCTGGAAACGACCGCGCCAGCGGATGCTGACGTCGGGGAAAATAAAGAAGAGGCCCATGTTGCCGTTCTGGTCTTCCAGATGGTCCACGGACGATACTAGATTACCGTATAAAATAGGTTGGGGGGCTCCCTGTCTATATCCCGTCACCGACGATCCCATGTCCAGAGGTGCCATTCCGTTCTCGGTGAACAACGAAAGATGCGCGATGAGGAATGGCAGCTCTTCTTGACTGAAAAAGAAATGCAATTCGGTTTCCTGAACCAACGGGGAGGCGCACACGTACGGGACAATCGAGTTGCCGTGCGAGTCACGTACTATCAGTTGGACAACAGTAGGCGGGGTCAAAGGGAGACGGGAAAGGTTGGCATATCCGAATTCGGCGGTTTTTTGAGGGTGTTGAACGACGTTGAGCTGATATGAGCTAGGAAGTTCATCAAATTTAATGATGCGATGAGCGTGGGTCAAGGATATATATACCGGCTACGGGGGTCGGCCAACAGCGACGTTACTTGAACGCGCTGGTTGGAGCGCAGCTGGGCACGGTGCGTGGGGTATTCAGTAATGGAATTATGACTGCTGGCGTGCTGCGACTCGAAGTAGACCCGTTTGAGGAAAAAACGGCGGAAGCTATGGTTTGTGGGGATGATTGGCCGCTACTAGCTTCGAGACTGTACGCCGAGCCATTGGATGAAGGTGGAGATATAGAGTTTGGCCGATCCGGAGTTTTGGTCGTAAAGTTTAAATGAGCGAGGGGTTTGGAGGTCTGCACATGATGCAAATTCCTCATTTTCGTGACTGGATTCATAAAAGAAGTCGGGAAAATAAAAATCTGATGCGAAGTCAAGCGCTTGCAGGAAAACAAAAGCAAAAATGCAGTCGCTGACCTCTGGATTGTCGCCGGCTCGGATGTGGGCTCTCGCTTGCCGCGGTGAAGCCATCCGCCGTCGAACACCAGCTGTTGAAGAGTCAGTTGGCATTGCTTCACGACAACGCGCGGAGGCGCGAACTGCGACCGGCTTCGGCAGCAGGAGCAGGACGGGGGAGGCCTGAATGTCAGAATGGGATATCATTTATAGCATTAGCGTTGCTGCGACACAACCGCACAAGAGTCATGGATTCTGGAAGATGCCAAATCACCGCCTCGATATGTGTGTACGTTGAGCCGCCAAATCCACGGGTGAGAAGGGTCCTCAGATCATACCAGTCAACCAGTTCCGGGGGAAGGCGTGTTTGAAATAGGCAGGCTGTCTTAATGAGGCGAGAAGGTCCAGAGTAAGGGGAGATTATGTTTAAATACAAGCCGACAATGATCAAACATTCTTTTTCACATAACTCCAGATCCCCGCCACGCCTGACATGAATGTAGCCGCCGCGAGCGCAGGTTTTACACCAGCTGATGGCGATTAAATATTAGGGTGGCTCGAAAAGAGGGCAGAAAGATGGAGAATTCGTACCGGTAGATTTGTATAATGCTCCGGTAATTCCGCCAGCACCCATGCTCCCGAGAATGTCGTGTTTTCCGCGCATAGCATCGATCGAGGAATTAACTCCATTGTATACTAGAGCTGGAAAAGGCAGGAGGAGTCAGCGACGATGACGATCGTAGCGGAAGAAAGAGTACGGACCGAGCACACCAGCCGAGTTACCAATAAAAGTTCCCCGCCGAGTCACGGAGTTCAGGACGCTGTTGATCCTTAACCGTGAATTTGACACCGCCAGAGGTCTGGTAGCGCCCTCACGCACGCCCCATGCACCGCCAAGTGCCAGCCCTTGAAGGGATCGGTGAGCATGTGACGGGCAAAGAACAATAAGAGCGACTAAAGATGGGATGCCCGAGATGAAGATAAGGTGAGACGAGGGTGTAAGCGAGCCCGGGAGCACGCCATGTATCGAAAGCAGTAATTTGAAAGAGATCTCGACGCACCACCGAGATACATAGTGCCCGTTCCGTAGCAGAGATCATCACTCCACCCCCTCGATGGGATTGCAGTATGGGCCCCAGGAAGGTCGTTGGTTTTCTCATCATCTAGAAGCAGATAATCTAATTTGTCGCCCAGGTCTGCGAGGGGGTGCAGCCGGGCAGGATCATAGGCGCCCATGAGAAGTTCTGAAGCGGTGGCTACATGGTCCACACCGGCAGCGGCAGAGGGGGAGTCCTTTGAAAACGTCGCCGAGCGCAGATAGTCCGTAGGGTTCGAGGACGACGAGGAGGAGGAAGCATTGGGCTGAGCCTGGTCTTCGCTTTTGGGGGCCATGAGAGCAAGAGGAAAATTTGTCTGACCAATGATGGTCACGTACGGTCCGTGACACGACGCGCTCAAATAATCTCAATGTGGAACACATCCCGTCAACTATTCCGCGCGGCAGCCAGATCAGGTACCCGGCCAGCGTACCGGGCCCTAGCACTTCCCTCGAGGAGTAAGTCTTTAATCTGGCCTAATCCCTTGTCTTTGAACCAGGGCAATCAGGATGGGCAACATCCACAACGCCGCATTCGACCACTTCCGATCCAGCAGAAGCCGAGGCTCTCCGTTGTCTGGAAATGGGTACCACGAAGCTCGAAGAGGGTGATGTAGCTGCAGCAAAGGACCTGTATAAACGGAGCGTAGAAATTCGGCGGAACGCAAGTTCTCTCTTCAATCTGGGCGTGACACACTATCACCTGAGTAAGCTCTTTGCAACGCGCCTCTGCCGGTCCTGACCGAGGTCAGAGGAGTTTGACGAAGCAATCTCGTCCTGGCAGGCATCCATTGTTCTTCAGCCGTCAAGTCCGGATGCTCACACAAGTCGAGTGCTGTTCCTCTCTCCAAAATTCAAGGTAAATTGACTATGCTTGCTTAGATCTCGCGTCTGCATATATTCTGTCACCTGTTGCTCGGCCAGACCTTGCCCTGAAACACCTCAAGCAAGTCGGCTCCCACAAGCCCCACTACACCACGTATTTACCACCAGTCGTTTTAGCATTGCCGCTCAGCTTTCGCCGGAAGATCCTGAGATAGCGTTCAACCTTGCCGCTGTTCTCGAAGCCAGTGGGTCTCCCTCCTTATTGTTCCCTAAATTTAATCGAATCACTTGGTTTTTCAAGCGGGGAAATTGGAAGAAGCCTTGGAGCAATATCAACGTAGCAAAGATCGGGGTGTCGAGGTAAAGCATCTCTCTTGATGGACTCTGTATCTCGGCTAATGCCTCGAATTTGAAGCGTGCTGCGCTCCACGCCCGCAACGTCAGCGCAAAGATCCTAGGACAAAAATTGAAAGAGGCTGAAGAACTTCAAGAAGCGAAGAAATCACCAGAGTCCTGATCACTCCTCGTTCCCCGGTGTTTCATCTGTGCTGGATTGGATCAGTCAGGTCGGCGTTATTGTATCCTCTACGGCTGAGTGCCACACATATAATACATCCGATCTCTCACAACCGGTTGTACACACAGTTTACGCATTTTACAAATCTCATGCACCGCCAGCCTTGTCGGAGTCTCCAACCACCGATGTGTCGGGAACAACCGTAGGCCCGGCCCCTTTAGTCGTCTGCATTGGTCTCTGCTCGGCCAATAGCGCCCAATTGTTTATGCTGCGCGCCGGCGCATTATCCCCAGCGCCACCATACCGAGCGTAATTGACGTTATGACCACCACGGCCGTGACCACGAACCCCTCGAAAGCCGCCTCGAGAATAAGGTGAATCCCATGTTGAATGCTGAGAGACAGCAGGACCCACTGATGGAGCGACGGAGGGGGCGTCACGGACGCGACGGAGGATGGCGGCGAGACTCGAGTGCGAATACAAAAGCTCCTGCTCCGACGGCTGTAGATGCAATATCCGGTCATATCCTTCCTCTTGGGAAGGGGCGCGATATTGCCAGGAAAATCTGTCCAAAATCGAGAGCGCGTCCTCAGGACTTTTGATCGTCGGGTGTTGGGTTCCTAAACGAGGGTATCAGAATGGAAGGCCTTCTGCCATTGAAATAACTCACGCGTTCGAAGACGAGAGGCACACAGCTGCACGCGAGGCGGTTAATCAGGGCGAACGAGCCGGGGGAAAGTAAAAGAACCTACATGTTTCGGGGTGTCGAAGACCTGATGAAATGGAGAATAAGAACACATTCGGTAAACAACGTCCCGACTTACGAGAACCCAAACTGAGGTTCCTGGAAACTCGCGGGCAATTTTGATCCAGTGTGCGCGCTGGCTATCCGGTCGTAAATCGGCATTAGCACCCGCGCATACGAGATGTATCGGTACTTACGACGCGTCAAAATTCGTTCGGTCTATGCATACAGACGAACCCTCCCGGAGGGACTGTCTAGCCAAATTTTCGACCTGCCGCCGATCACCGAGGTCATCCTGGTTGCACCGGCGAAACTCGGGCAAATGATCCTCTAAAGCCTGCGTCACAAGTCAGAGTGTGTCTCGTCGCCTAGATAGGGAAACGAGCCTGTGCGAAAGTGCTCTATTTTTTGGAAGTTCTCAGCGTGTTGCCTCGGTAGCGTAATGCAAAGAACGTGCCTTGCCGCTGCCGATGAGCCCTACCAGTATCAGCACGACCTGTAACCCAGCAGGGATGATATCTTGCATATCGTTCATGAGCGCAGTTAACAAGGTGTGCGCAATGAAGCGCAATTTAAATTGAAGCGCCGTTTATGTGTATGTAAGTACGGTTCCGAACAGGAGTTGTCTGCGATGACTGGGTCTGACCTGTCCCAAGAAACTCACTTATTGAAAGCTCGATTGCAATTGTCGAAACGGGGCGGTAAAGATTACACATTAAATGAACCGTATCCAAACTGTCCGTCCAATAGTTCAGACCACGTCCAACGAGAATTTAAAATCAGTCCACACAGTTGCCACACAACACCAGACTCAACGCCCGTTGATTGTGGCCGTCGAGTCCCGACGGGTGTTCGATGGGCCAGCGGCCGCAGAACCCGCCTCAGCGGGAGGTGGCTGGTTGGGATGGTCAGGGACTTTGTCGATCTCTTTCTTCGCTTCTTCCCAGGCCTCGAGATTCTGGCGCCGAAATTTGAAGCAATATCATTGGAAGGAGGAGGAACAGTCATACCTTTTTGCACCAATCGCGATGGGTTCGCGCCATGCTTATCGCCATCTCCCGCAGATCGGCCACCTTCTGCCTCTGGAATCGATCTAAATCTGCTTGGATGGTGGAGCTTGAATACTTCAGGTCCTGAGCAGATAAGTGCAGCGCATCCTCAAGCTATGGACATCATGAGGCAAGGTTGACAAAGCCAACGAAGGCAAACATACTTGAGATATGCTTTCACGCGTTTTAGTGATTCCATTTCTCCGCGCCGTCTCCGGATCCACATCCATCATCCCATGGAGAGTATAGCTAATGGCATTGAGCAGGCCCATTCCGGGAGCCCGCCGTCTGGCGGGGCTTGGTCCAGGATGTGGCGGCAAGTATGCGGATTGAGACTCTTGCCTCTGCGGCGGGTTGTCTCCATTCTCATCTTCAGACGGGCTTACAGCAGGCGGTTCGCTGTTCCCCCGTCCACGACCCAGGGCATGCTCCAAGCGGCGCGCTTCTCGCTCACTCTTCTCCAACTCTTCCAACTGCTCCCTCTTTGCCTCGAGCGCATCCTGCGTCATCTCGTACTGCACGTTCTTCTGGTGGCGATAGGCTAGCAGTTTCTTAATGATGGACGCAAACTGGGTGTACTCGTGTAAAGGCTCTGCCCAATTTTGCTCCAGTTCTTGCACCTTGGGTAACGCATTGAGAGAAGAGAAACCACAAGATATTGTTTCCTCACAAGTTTGGTGGTTGACACATATGTTGCGTCGATAGCCTGCCCCGTCTTCTCAATCGCCCCCGACAACTCCCCACTCTCATGGAGACTGAATCCGTTCAGCGCCGCACCAAGGTCAGCATGGTCCTGAGCCTGATCTGAGAGCATGTAAATCCCAAGTTTACACAGGCACTTGCACATGCGTACCTGACCACCGCTTCAATGTCCGCCGAGTAACCTTTTCCATAGGCCCGCTGACATGATTGGCAAATTTGTTAGTAAATGCTTCCGAGTCGAGGAACCGTTGGTCCGGGTTTCTCAAAGGATGGGCTGCCGAAGGATTGGGCAGCGCGGAATAAGCAGGCGAGGCGTTCTGATCGGTAGGATTGTGCGAAGGGGCCTTGAGGATATTCTTGGGTAGAAGCGAGAGCGGCGGTGAATTCAGGACCTCACTCTGAAGATTTATTCAATATAAGGCAAGGACGGGATGGGACTAAAAGGTACCCAAGAAACTTCCCCGTCAAGGAAACGATGGAACACATGGTCATTGGAGAGGATTGGGTGCCTTGCAACACGGTTGAGGAATGTCTGGAGCATACGTTTCCTCCGCGCAATCAACGCCATGTCCTCCTTGGCCTTCGCCTGTTTGACCGCGTAATCGCCGATCGTCTGCTTGGAGGGTATTGGAGGGATAATGAGCGTGGGGTACAGCTTGACGAGATTCGTACGGAGAGACTCGAATTCGGAATAACGGTGTCGAGCCTCCGCATTCTGTACCCAAGGTCAGCCCACATTCTCCAGTATAATTTGAGGACATTACCCCGGTCTGTATAACATAGACAATGTACGGCGATGTGGCATTCACAGAAGTCTTCTGAGCATCTGTGATCTTTGCAGAGGTGCGTGAGGTCGGAACGAAGCTGCGAGGATAAGCGGCGCACCAGTATTTCAACATCGTCGCCCGAATGCAGCACCCGGTCGCGCGTGCAGCAAAAGTCGCTTTTAAAAGTCGCCTGGGGCTGTCTGTTCGTGCCTGGCGAAGGAAATGGACGTGCCAACGTCGGCGACGACGGGGAAAGCTCCCGGGATGGGTTTGGAGGCGGCGAAGGGGGCTCGGACAGATCTACATGGACGGGGGACGAGGTGGCGGATGTGAGACGGTCGGAATCGGACTCAAAAGGGTTCTCGTCTTCGAAAGCCTCCATTTGCGCTTGGGTGGGTTGTGGCGACCAGCGAACTGCGGACTATTTGGGGCTGGTAATTGTTCAGACGGACTGCGCCAGGTCCCCAAGGGTCAAGGAGCGCTGGACTGAGAGCAACGGCTAGAGACTGATGTAAGACGCGTCAGGATGCCTTATTTGCATATGTTCCCAGTCGGCACTAAGTAAGCACATCCCTTGCCGCGGACTACGTAGACACAGGCAGCTATCCGAATACCCTGAATCCCCCTTTCAATATCTCCCCCAATGGCGGTTCATCCACGCCCATGCTCGCATCCTGCCCAAGCGCACCCTCGAATCCTCTCCCCATGATCGACGAAAACAGCTCGTCTATCTGCTCTTCGTGCCACATCCCAGGCACCGGTACTGGCACCATGAAGTTCTGCAACTTTTCGTGGACTTCATAGCTGAATTTCGAATTAGAGCAGGACCCAAGGCGCAACCGGAATGAGAACGTACCGAAGCTTCCTTCCCTTGCTTGCTTTCGTGTCCACCTTCTTTTTGGCTTTCTTCTGCTTCTGCACCCTCACCCAGTCGTCGGAGGGACCGTTGCCCCTGGAATCTATGATATCCCTGAGGAGCTGCTGATAAAAGTCGGCGTCGTCAAAGACGTCAATGTCGACCCTGCCTTCCTCCTCTCCCTCCTCAACGTCTGCTGCTGTTTCGCCCAGTCGGGCACCTTCACCTCTGCGCAATTGTGTCCTTGAGAGCAACTTGCGATGGTCAACAAGGGTCTCGTCGATTAGTTGTACAGCAGATTTGAGATTTTGCGAATTTCTAGATGAAAATGCGTTCCGGTTCGACGGTAACAGGGCAGAGGGAGCGACAGCCTGGATTTTCGACGACCACTTGGACAGCGTTTGCACGAGGTGAGGATGATACCTGGGTCCCTTCAATACACGCTACCGAAAGCAACACATCGACCTACACATGCTCCAGCGCAGCAGCGGCGGTTGTCGCGTCATGTAATTGCGTAGAAAAATCCACAGGAGCGTCGGACTGGACTTTGCGTCGCTTTCGCGGGGGCAAGTCGATAGACTCGTTTGCGGAGATTAATTTCTGCTTCCATGTCAGTAAATACGGTAAGGATCCCAGTCTCGCGTTATCTTACCTCTTGGAGGTCGAATAATTCATCGGACAAAAGAAATGTCTCCTCCAACATTTTGTCGAGCGAATGGCGACACTCTGCTATTTCGGTGAATTGGGATAGATGCGAAGACTAAAGTACCGAAATGAGATCGAGGAAGAGCGAGAATTAAGAATGCTAACGGAAGGTAGTCGGTTGGCTGCAACGACGGACTTTTGAAGCCGTATTCGAGCATCAAGGAGGTTCTCCCAGATGGCCTTGTCTGATGTCAGGAAAGTATAGGTGGGGGAAACATTAGCAACACACAATTTGTTGCGCGACAGCTTTGCCCTTCTTGCGGTCCTCATCCCGCGTTTTGCGCAGACTAGAAGGTAGGTCTTCCATCGCTCCCGTCTCCGGAGCGACTTGCTTCGTCGGTGGGGACGGAACAGAGGTTTCCTCCAGGTCGCTGGCCTCTTCCGCTTCGCTCTGCGACGGAACACTCTCATCGTCGTCCCGTTCCTCCTCATTCCCGCTCTCAACATCCGATGCACTTTCGCCATGAGATTCTTCCTCCTCGAGATCGCTCGGTTCCCCGTCGCTGGCATCCATGAGCTGTTTGCGCGACGTTTTCACCCCGACATATTTTGGATCTGCAATGCTCTGCAGCTTGCGAAGCGTGCTCGGGCTGAATAAAATCAGTACGACCGCTCGGCGGCCAATTCTCTTAACTCACCCGACATCCACATAGTGCTCCCGAACCGTTGTGGTTTCCGCGAGGTCTTCATTTGCGTCGGCACCAGCGAGAGCATCCTCGGGATCAAAATCTAAACGGATATTGATACATGCCGGATGGGATGGACAAGAAAGACGAGATATATACCAACTGGGGCAGCCTCTTGTAGTTGAGCAATCTGCTCCGCGAGTGAGAGCCGGACGGCCATGGAGATCGAGGTCAAAAAAGTTTGTCACGCGTCACGTCCCATCGCGTCTCGCGTCGAAATAAATAGCAGAGCATCTAATAGGACAATGTAATCAACTAGTCAACCCGCAGCTCCCCCACTTTTACACCCTTGCTATCTCGCGCCTCCACATGTAATACACCATCCAATCCCAACCTAAACTCGATCTGCAGCGCGGCAGTGTGTGTGCCCTTCTTGGTCTTGTCTTTGACGGCAGTCCCTTTCGTCTCGCCGAGAAGGGCCCCCAAGAAGCTGCGCTTGGTAGTCGTCTTCGTCTTAATCTCCTCGGGCTCGTCGTCCTCATCATCGGACGACGGCGAGTCAGATTTGGGCGGTTCGACCTTGTCAACTTTGATCCCCTCCTCAACCTCCCAGACCTCGAAGGCGAATTTCGTCGCCTTGTCGCCCTCGCCACCCGAAAGAGCCACCTCGACTTCGATGATTCGCCGCGCAGGAAGGGGAGTGTGCTTTTGTAACGCAGGAATATAGATTCCTCCCAGACCATCCGAATCTCCGCCGGAAGTAGGGAAGAGCATCCCGATCGTCCGTGCAATTGTTTTGACCTGGTCGGGCTGTTCGAACGCCTCGATCAATTCCGGGTGTTCCTCCTGGATGCGCAGGAGTAGCGCAGCCTGCAGAGCAGAGCCGATCGAGAGTACCCCGGTTGGGTCGCCGATGGCACCGTTGCCTGACGTCGCGGTGGAGAAGGCCGTCTGGACTTCCTCGTTGAATCCGACGCTTGTCAGCAGGTGGCTATCGAGACCAGGTAGACAAGCAGTGCCTCCGACATAGGTAATCTCGTCGATGTGGTGGGGGTCTACGTCGATGCTGTCTAAGAGGGATTTTATCTCGGAAGAGATGGCGTTGTAGACAGGGGATGCTAGCAGGTCAAAGCGCATGCGTGCAATGGTTGCCGTGAAATCAAGTCCGGAGTGCAAAGACTCAACGGACAAGGAGGCGGGGGCAGGGGAGGCGCTAAGTGTGCGTTTTGTATGCTCGAGAGCCAAAAGAAGTTTGGTCGTGGCCCGAATATCCTCTTTGGTTGATGGGGGCTGAGGCAGAGCAGTTTTTGTCTTTTTGGTGAACTCCTTGGCAAAATGCTTCACCAAGAGGGACGACAACGCATCTCCGCCGATGTTGGCGGTATTGGTTGTTGTCCTGGAGCCCAGGGTGTGGCCGAGGCCGGACCGTAACGCGATTACAGACAGTGATAGCGACGATGCTCCAACATCTACAACCAATTGTGTCCGATCCTCTCCGCCACGAGGCCATTGTGGCGAGGTGGTGGTCGTCAGCACCGCGCTCGCCTCGTCGAGAAGCTGTAACACGCGGACACCTGCGGCTTCCGCTGCTTTTTTCAGTGCGTCTTTTTGTGTTTGCGTGAAGAAAGGTGGCACAGTGATGACGGCGCCAAGGATGGGCTTCCCGAGGAAATCTTTGGCGGATTGAAGGAGTGATGATAAGAACATGGTCGTCGCTTCTTGGGGCGTTAATATACGTGTCGACGGGATGGGTTCCGATCGCGGCGTGGGGGCATGGGACGCGGCGGGGGTGTTGGATGCGGAGGTCGGTAACGGTTTGGGGGCTGGCTGGAGGATATCAACTTTGTACGCCGGCGTATCAGCCTCGGTGGGGTGCTGTATTATTGGCGCAGAGGAGGCAGCTCTTGACTGATCAATCTCAGAAAACCTATGTCATAAGAAATTCAGGTTCGGCAGCAAGATGCAATGGAACGACGTAATCACTTTTTGCCCAGGAGGTTGCGGAATCCAGTGATGGTGTTCGACGCGTTTTTAACCAGTTGGGGCATGGCTTGGTTGCCCACATACTGTCGCAAGAAAAAGTCAGATTTGAGAAAGGCCACATTTACGACCGATGGATATTGCTGGGACACAAGGTCTGGGGCTAGCGTTTTGGGAAGCCAAGGGGGACGCAAAGCAGGAAATCGATGGTAAGAAACAACGTACAGTTTCTTCGCCAAAAAACGCTATTGCGCATGCGATCTGGCGTTCGCCATTTTCGTTGGCGATACATTCCGCCAATCCTTCCTAGGAGAAACGAACACGCGCCAATTCAAGCACAGTCCGCCGCGAATTGCAACACAGACGGACCTTGGTATATACAGCAATCGAAGCGTATGCGTTCCCGAAGTTGATTCCGACCACGGCGGGAATGTTGGAAGACGCTATTTCCACTAGGGGTTGGGCGGCGTTGCCGTTCGGGGTGGGCTTGGGCGCCATCTAGTATGTAGAATCCGAAAGGGAGGATGAAAAAAGAGAAGCGAGGGCGGGCGATCGAAACAGATCCAAACAGTCCAGAAAATGGAATAACACAAAATGAAACAGAAAATCAGGGCTAAGAATACAAGGTAAATAGTCCATAATTTACCATACATCCCCGTCAAATCTCTCCAATACGGAGTTCGCATCTTCGACATCTTTCTGGGCTTTTTTCCTCATATAGAAAATGGGACAGTCCTTGCTTGTACACAGCACGTCCTACGAAAAATTCAGTAGCGATATGGGAACAGAGAAACGTCACGGACCTGGTGGAGCGAGCCCTGACAGCGTTGGCATTGTGTCCAGAGGCGCGAGAACCGAACTTGTAATGCCGACGTCGTGGATATTTGCTTCTGGTAGAGCTCGCCCATTCTCGGTCTGCAGTTGTTGCAAAGGGCGCCATCTGAGTTTGATGAGCAAATGCATTTCATGGTAGGAGTTGAACCACTTTTGACGCTGTTGTTGGCACGAAGCGGGGTTTTGCAACCCAGACATGTAACCGTTTTTACAGCAAACTTCATGAGCCCGCCGACTGTCGGTGTTGCGATCTGGATCGTTCGCGTATGATCCCCGGACACTGAAATAGTACGTTAGTAGCTATTGCCCGTAGCTTGATTTTTGACCGACGCAGGGAATTAGCTCTCTCGCCCAAGATAGGTTCGAAGATCCTCATCAGCGGTTTAGACAGCTGATTCTCGAGATAATACTTGGTGTCTATCGGGACGTTGTTTTCCAAGACATATAATGGATCTTCAGATTTTTCATATGCGGCGGCACCTTGGAAAGTGGGTCAGCTCACAATTTTTTGGCATAAGAATTGGCAATACCTTTCATGCCCTTGATGATGACATACGCAACACGGTCGCCCAACGCAGGAGCAGACCCTTTTCGACGATCAGCGAGCTAGCAGAGCAAATGTCCATTCAATACATACCGGCATCACGTTTTTTCATCCGCTCTGCGAGCTCGACATGGGCCTGTTTTGCAGCATAATCTACGAAAGTAAGCCGAAGTCGATCGGGCAGTTTGTTCACACATACCGCTCTTCGAGAGTGCTTTGGTAATAACGAGCTGCGACATATCAACCTTGTTCTGGAGCAGATCGGAGATTGTTTGCTTCGTGTATCTGCAGATGACTCAGTTCACGGCGCGTGAAAGTTAAAACCTTCCTACTCTTCAGCCCCTTTAACGTCCCGGTCTATCAACATCTTGTGGAGACAGGTTTCAATAACTGTTGACACCAGCCGACAATTGTCTCGTCGCACAGTCTGAGGAAACGAAGTCAGGAATATGGGCGAACATTATGCTGACACGAACCTCGATACCCTTTGTGTCCATCTTGTCGTACTTTTCGGGCCGGGTCCAATACAGTCCGGCATATCTCTTCTTGCTGATGAGGAGATACGGGAAATATACTTTCTCAAATTCTAGTTTGATGGGCTTGACAAACTTCTGCGTTACCAGCTCCGCGGCTTCTCCGCCTGTGGTAACAAGTTGTTAGTACCAGTATGAAGGCGTTGATAGAGACTGACCCAAAGCCATGACTCTTTCAAGATCCATAGGGCCGAACTTTACCATGACCGAGTCAGTGTCGCCGTAAATGACTTCTGCGTCGTGGGAATGGCCATTGGCAATAGAATATTCAGCCTCGACTTCCTGTAGAACTAGTCAGCTTAGCCTGCTCGAAAGCAAAACACTGACTTGCTTCGTTTTCTCGATCATCTGTCGCCCGTAGGCCGTAGTGCTCGAGGAGATCTCCAGACATGGGAGCTTTCCGATGGTGGCCCCAGTAAACCCGTACACCGAGTTGGCACTGATCTGATAATTATGGTTCCAACCTCGTTCGAAGGCCGAGAAGATCGAAGAACGAACTTTCAGCGCGAGTTGGCGTCCATCAAGCACAGCTCGCTTGAAGGGATCCGTTTCTTTCTTCAGATCGGCTTTTGCTCGTTTACGGGCAGAAATGAGATCTTCGAGGACCATCGGCAGTAACCCTTTTCGCTTCTTGGTGGTGGCGAACATGTCTGTGATAGCTCAAACATGGTAGGGATAAAAAGAAGCAAACGAGGCGGACCGTTATTCGGGGTGGTGATGTAGTCGACATCTTTAACCAGACCGAGGCGGTCCACAGTCGATTTATCAAGCAAGGTGGTGTAGCACAGGTTGTGCGCCATCATAATCGAAGGATACAGGGAGCTGAAATCAAGAGTAGCAATGGGGACATCATAGTACCCCTTCTTTGGCTCGATGACAGTAGCACCTTCGTATTGCTCGTCGGAGCCTGGATCAAGTGAGCCGCTATCCGAGATCACATTGAGAATTCAAACTCACCTTCACCCTTGAGGGCCGGAATCACGTATCCTTCGTCGTTGGCTCTGCGGAAAAGCTGAGACAGCACCTTGATCGACTGGCCGCGAGACAGAAGATAGTTGAAGGGGACACCAGTGACGCGAGACATCTCGACATAGTTGACAAAACACATCAGCTTGTCGAGTAGCCGCTGGGGAAGATATGCATCCTAGGCCAAAAGTCAATACTGGCTAGTACGACGAGGCTTGCCCTCACCTTCAAACAGTAAACCGCCAATCGTCGCCGTGACTCGGGTGTACCGTTTTGAAGCTCCGTGATAACGGAATGGTGGACGTCCTCTTTCTGTTCGCCAAGAAACTGGGCGCAGACAGAATTGAGGGTATAGCTTCGCAGTTTGTGCTCTCTTTGCATGAACTGGAGGACATCCAATTGAAGACGACCTTCTAATTGAGTCTCCTTCGAGTCTCGCTGGCCGTAGGCCTTCGAGGAAAAGTGCGTGTCCTTTGTTTCCGTTTTGTGGTCTTTACTCGAAGGTCAGATCGAGCAGGGAAAGGGGTGGTTGTGACTTACTCTTGAGTCGGCCAAGGTAGGGAAAGCTGGCAGCCTTGAGAGCTTTGGCGCGATCAAGTAGGTACGGAAAGTCGAACCCAGCAATGTTGTACCCAATGACGACATCCGGGTCCACCTCTGTAACGAAATCACTCCAAGCTTGAAGCAGTTTCCCTTCGTCCTTGAAAGGCAGGACTTGGGAGCCGACGATGTTCGAGCACGTGTTGAGCGTGAAGATATTTCTTATGAACGGTTTTTGCTCCCCTGAGTTGAAGTTCAGAATTCCGACTAGACCATAACCAACTCGACGCACCCTGCCGGGTGACCATGTTTGCAATTTGAATGACCGGGTCTTCTTCAGCTTCGGGGAAGATACCCTTCCTCCCAGCACATTCGATATCGAAACTTAGGATTCTGAGAGGAGCGATACTGGACCAATCCCCTTCCGGGGCATGAGAGATGAATCCGTCGTAGCTGAGGAGATATAAGCCGCCTTCCAGTGTACAGTGCACCAACTCACCTGACGTCGATCTCCAACTGGCAGTGGGACTTCTTGTCCTTGCCTGATAGGACCCTATATTTCTTGGCCGGAACTTCGATCCAGTTCATGCCGACGACCTGGGACAGTGAGTCAGGTATTCGATGACAGAGGCGGCGGACTGACCTTGGTATCAATCATGAAGCGAAGGGTATAGGCAATATTGCTCTCGAAAGTAGCAATGGGTTTCTCCGTTGTGAAAAATTGGTAGCGGCATTCGTTTCGCTCGAACGCCCGTAATCAGCGAAATGTCAGTTTGGTCGGATATTTCATTCACTGGCAGTACTCATCTCGAATTTTCGGCAGCATTCTGGGACTCGATATAGTAAGTTTGATGAAGGGAATCCAGTCGTCGCCTCTGTACTGCCAGAGACTTCGTTTTGATACAAGCTCCACCGCAACGACGGGATCTCCTGCAACCAGGCCCTGTGAATGGATAAATGTCAGAGACAAACGTGGGTCAGGAGTCGAACTGTACATTTAGATGTTGACGGAAGGGCTCGAGGTCTTCGTCTCTGAACCCCCGAGGTTGCGCCACGTAAAAGTAAGGCAGAAAGCCGGTGATATTAGCGAGGACGCTATGCCCCTCCTAGTGGTGGATGTAAGAAGACGAGACAAGAAGATGCATACAACTTTTACCTTCGTGACGCCGTACATGCGCAAAGCGACTTTGCCGTAGACTTCAGATTCTTCCACATCAATCTGTTGAAAGACTTGCTTCGTGATAAACGCCAGTCTTTGGTAAAGAGAGAGCGGGACCCACCTATGGTGTCTTTTTTCGGGTCAATGTTAGGGAGCACGGGTCTGGACCAGCTGTCTGAACCGCCTTCTGCACCTGTGTCGAAGAGGATGAGCAACCAACAGCTTCACAAAAACATCAAGCAGACTCACCAACGCCTTCATTACCCTCTTCTTTCAGTCTCTCGAGCACTTCTATGAACGACGACTGAACCGGCTGAGAGGAAAAGAAACCCGCGGGTCCAATTTTCCTTCTCTTGGCCGCAGGCTCCGCTCCGCGAGCTGTTCGATCGCTGGAGAGGCGCGTCACTTCGTTTCGGACGCGTCGCAATGGAATGCACGAACTCGTGTAGAGGCACATTTTCCTTGGTTGGGGTCGACATTTGCTCAGGTATGGCGATGCTCGAAGCACGGAAAACGCGTCGATGCTGAGAACACGATACTGGACGGGAATGGAGGAGAAGAGAGGTTTCTTTGTCAGCCTCGGTGGCGCGTCCACATCAATGATCGCCATCAGCGCGTTTGAAGACCCCAGAAAATCCTGATTTCTATGTTTATTGTACATCGCGATCTACGCTGCTTATTCTTTCAAGAAAGACTCTTTCAATAGACGAACGGTTTCCTCGGGACCGCTGACGCTATGCCCGATGGTGCGCGAATCGGCGAAAATTTCATAGTCATTCCCGCCCTACGAACGATTAGAGATGTGGAATGTGCAGCTTTTTGCATACCTTCTGTGTTTTGTCGCCGATGAAATGTATTTCCTCAAACTCTTCGTCCGCTACGTGGTTAAGGGCATATGTTTTGTCCCAACCACGCGGGAAGATGTCGAAGGAAATTTTGCCGCCGATGGAGAACGTCAGACCATAGTCACCGGCGAACTCGTCTGCGAATTTCTCTTGCAGAACCTTCACGAACGTAGATCTGATGTTATGTTGCTGGAAGTCGATGAATAAACCAGGACAGAGTCTCTCTGAATAAACCAAACCTTGTCGTACTCCTCGAAAGCGTTTCGCTCCGCAATCCTGGGCGATAAATATCGTCAAATTCTGCAGCCGGCAGTTGCAGCAAAAACATACGTCGCATTGCGGCCAAGAGGGCTCACGTTGATCATACCAGTGCGGAATTCGACAAAAGTTCCGCTAACATTTGCTTAGTTTCCGCGATGGTGAACGAGGTTCCACATACCGCTTGATTGGTATGTCGATATCGGCAAGGTAGTGTAGAATGAAGTTGACGAGGCGTTTGTACCGGTCCTCTCCAACATATTTGATGAACGATTGAGATTCGAGCGCCTTGCCTAGCTTGTAGGCAACGAGGCCGTTTTCTCCAAACGCGTAATCAAAGTCGTCAATTGCTAAGGGAGGTGCTTCAGCATGAAGAATAAAATATGAAGAAGCCATGACTCGCCATTGCTACCCTTCACAGCCAACTGCTCTGAGACTTTGGCAAGATCGGATCCGCTAACGAATCCAATTGCATACTTCTTTCTCAAAGCCCGTAGAGTTTCGTTCATCTCGGGGGAAATGCCCTAGTTTGACACGTCAGACCGCGTTAAGCACGCTCGATGAATGTTCAAACTTGGCGAGCAGGCGTAAGCCTGTTGAAACACGTCAGATTGCGGCGGACACCATGAGGAAATATCCAGACGTCTCGTCGACATCGAACAGAACCAGCTTTCTGCGGTCAGGGAATGCGGAGGGAGCCATTGACGTGGTAGAGGAAAGTGAGCGTGTCGATGATCGGCGCGCAAAAGCCGTGATGGCAGTGCCTTCCATATCGGGACTGCGATTGCTGACTCTTTCACGGTCTTCGTCCCAGTCAGTTCTCCTCTGCTCTCGGTCCCGGCGTAGCCTTATAATCCGTCCTGTATAGCGCCATAATCCACCTCAATAATTTGCTTTCTTTTCCATGTCTCATTTCCACGTTTATTCGCTTCCAGTCGAACTGCTCGACACACTCACACCGCGAAATCTCGTGAGTGAACCTCGGCCCAGATCACCATCTCCTACGCCACTCGCTTCTACCTCTAGTACTGGCTCCCGGGCGTGTAACGTCTGCAATGGCGCGACTTTCCAGGACGTCGAGGAACAGCGAACTCATTTTCGATCCGATTGGCATCGATACAACGTCAAAACGAGACTGAACGGTGGGCGATCAGTTTCCGAACTGGAATTTTCGAAACTGGTCGATGGTACCTCTTCCCTCCATCAATGTTTCCGGGCATTGACTCGGTTCTACAGGATTGGAGGATTCGATATCTGGTTCTGCGTCTGAAGACAGCGACTCAGATGACTCAGACGACGCCGTAGACGCCCTCGTCAGCAAGGCGGCGCGGAAAACGCGTTCGAGGTCTCCAAACCAAGGACCTGCGTCTGCCCCGCAAACTGCACTTGCATGGTTTCATTCGCCGCCATCGACACAGCTGGGAGTTTACAAGGCCCTGTTCAACTCCGGTGTGCCTCAGCCCGAATACCTGTCAGAGCTCAGGAGTATGCAAACTGGGGGACGTACCTGGGCAATGTTCATGGTTGCCGGTGGACACTTTGCGGGCGCCATTGTGCGCGTGAGTAGGGAAGCAGAAGACGAGGAGGAGGAAGAGTCCAACCCCCAGAAAAAGAAGAAACCAAAGAAACCAAAGGCGGACACCGAAGTCCTGAAGCACAAGACATTCCACCGCTATACAAGTAAGCTTTTATTTGTCCTTCACTCGTATCATCTTATCGTCCTCTCAAGCTCGACGGAAGCAGGGTGGATCTCAGGGCCTCAATGATAACGCGAAGGGCAACGCCAAGAGTGCTGGCGCGCAACTTCGTCGATATGGAGAGCAAGCTTTGCGCGATGTATGTGGCGTTCTTCAATTTTTCCTTCAAATCCTTATTCGGCGAAGGATATACGCAACCTCATACAAGAGTGGGCAGAGGAGCTCGATACGTGTGAACGAATCTGGATCCGTGCCAGCGGCACTAATCGCAAGATATTCGTTGACTACGAGGGCTGCGTCATCGAGAAAGGTGACGGACGGCTGCGTACTTTCCCATTTCCGACACGGCGGCCTGTATGTTTTTCTTCTTGTATCGTGCGCGACTCCTCCTTGATTATGGACCTAGACACAATCCGAACTCACTCGCTGTCTAATGGAACTCACGAGGACCAAAGTATCCCATCTCACAGAGGATGCGCTTCGTGCGCAGGACGAGGCCTATCTGGCTTCACTTCCAAAACCCAAGCCTATCCCCGTCGCAGCAGCCCCGGCCCCGGAGAAACCCAAACCGGTGAAGCTTTCGAAAGAGGAAGAACTTTTCCGCGAGAAATGGTCTCGCCTCCTCGAAATGGTCAGCAAAGGACGGTTGGATCCCCTCAAATCTTTCTGGGAACGCGAGGGGGGTAATCTCGGCGGTGTCGATGCACCTATCCCGGAATGGGCTGGCGAAAAATGGGCGACTTTGCTGCAGGTAGCGGCCAGTGCTGGGCATGAGGATGTGACCGGCTGGCTGCTCGAAACTCTGCATGCAGATCCCACTATCGATGTTCCCCTCGCCAAAGCTGGCGAGCCTGACGACAACGACAGCGGCGACGCCTCCGACACGCCGAACGCTCCGAAAGGGTCTCGCCGCACGGCTTACGATATCGCGCGGACTCGTGCTGTCCGTGATGTCTTCCGTCGCTGTGCAGGGGCCCGTCCCGATTGGTGGGATTGGTTCGGAGAGGCTCGCGTCCCGAGCGCGCTGAGCAAGGAGATGGAAGAGGAGCGAGAGGAGAGGAAGAAACTCCGGAGAAAGGGATTGAAGGACAGAGTCAAAGAACGCGAGGGGAAGGCAAAGCCGGCACCTGAACCGGAAGCGGAACGGTTCACGCCAGAGCCAAAGGTTCGCGATCCAACCGCACCGCGTAAACTTGGCGGAGCGTCCGGTGCCGCGGAGGGCATAGCGGGGTTGACACCAGAAATGCGAGCCAGGGTAGAAAGGGAAAGACGTGCGCGCGCCGCTGAGGCGAGGCTCAACGCAATGTCCTCATCGAAATAAGTATATTAACAAAATGTACTTTAGAGTCCACCAGCACCGCAGCTATCATGGAGATTCATCAAAAGAACCTTCATTCGTTTTTGTCTCTGCCTTCAAATCTTGCAGGTACTTGTGAGCCTTCCCGAGCATCCAAATCGGAAACGAGAATTTGAAGTTCGGATAAGCTATGGCGCAAGTCTTGTTGAAGATGCCTTCAATCGCCTCCTGCGGCCAGGAACCGTCCTAGATGAGTAGTAGACTTAGCGTGTTGAAAGGAAACATCGACAAGGGCGTACCGGCAGCTGACGCGACATGACTAGCGCAACACCCCGTTCCAGGGGTTCAGCGTGCGGGTAGCGAGCGTACATGAGGGACATGACGGCCCAGCACGTCTGTACGAGCTGGGTGTCTGCGTGCTCGACCCATGCGCCTACTTCACAGCTCTAAAACGGGATTTGAGTTCCACCTTGGGCATGAACATGTCTCAATTTGAAGAACCTTGTAGCTCTCTCCCCATCCACCGTCGGACCGTTGTTTGCTCAACAGAAACTCGCACGCTCTTCGACTCGAATCACTTGTCGCATATGTTTCCCCCACTAGCGCAAGAGATTCGAGTGCAAATTGTGTCGCATACGTGAAACAAATTCCCCAGGACCCAACCCAGCCACCTTCAGGATGTTGACAGTCGTGAAGGTAAACGATAGCGGTTTTGATTGTGCGTCTAGTAACTAATTTTGAAACAAAATAAAGACATTGACACGAAGAGAACTCACGCAATATCAGCAGCACGGTAGTTCGGGTAATGTTTCCGGAAAATCGAAAGCGAAGTGATGACGGAGGTCGTGCACTCTGGGTAGCAATATTCGATCATGATGTCCCCGAAGACCTCTGCCGGGTTGAGAAGCTCAAGCCATTTTGGTCCACGAACAGTCTCATAGCTCGCGAAACCGCCGTTAGGATTTTGCATAGTTAGTAACAGATCCACGGCATCGAAAATCCGACGGTCAGAGATCAGCTTTGGTGTGAAGCTGAACCAGTCAAGAGAGTAGAGATACGAGGATGGCTTACATACCTGAGGTCCTTCTGCAGATATAGAACGGCCTTCAGGCCCTCCCCGGTACAGTCGCTGACCGTGTACCCTTGCTCTTTCGTGCTAGAAATAGGCTGAGTGCACCTTAGGATGCGTGTATGATGTGGACCAACCTGAAGCCCCATGCACCCTTTGTCCCGTGGCGGTACGCAGTCTTATAATGCTTGGGGTTATCAAGAATTTGACCGTCTTCCAGCCATTCCAGGGCCTTGATCAAGCTCTCCTCATTTTCCGGCAGTTCGGCAAGCCCTGTCTCCACCAGCGCCTGCGTGATGAACCCTATGTCCCACAGTTGGCTCCCGTTTGTACCGCACATCATCATCCCCTCGGGCCCCATCCACATAAAGTCGTCCCGCTTGTTTTTATGCAACCGATACGCCTCGCTTTCTGGCCCTTCGTGGTAGACGCGAGCGACCAGATTGAACATCTTCGATACGGGACCGAGAGTCTGATACCCCGTGTTTTCGTCTTCAAGGACGATCAACTCATAGGCGCGCCCTACAGCAGCACGGCGAACTGGAGGAAGGGGGCACGACTCATAGGCTCCCAGTACCACGTTAAGCATGTCGAAAATGGCGCTATGTGGGGCATACAAGTCGGCTTTGCAGACGTTATTACGCTGCGCAACCGTTAATCCATGCGCGATTTCTTGCGAAGGCGAGACACACCTGTGCCGGCCAGTTGATCGAGTAGTAGTTTTCTGGGTAGAGCTCCTGTGAAGATGTCAACGGCCAGGCTTGCATTAAGCGCAGGTTAAAAACAAACTTCGCGTAGAGCAAGAATGATATCGTTCTCGGTCATTTGGAAGCGGACGCCGTACAAGTAGCTCATAGGAATATAGACATTTCGCGTGTGAATCCACCACCTATGCGGGTGAAAGGGGACCCAGTCGGGTAGAAGCCTACTTGGTTGTTGGCTCAAAGTCAATTAGCGAAGCAATGTGAGGCGCACCACAGCTCCGGGGGTACAGGATTGTTTCCTGCGTTCTGCTTAGTATAAGGACCGATTCTTTGATAGGGATTACAGACCTTCCCAGTCATAAACGTTAAGCAGCGAGAGCCAAAATTTGCCCCAGGCGGGAATAGCGGTTGCTCCGCCTCGCATGATGTTAGAATGGAGAGAAACGGCGTGAGTTGGGCCTCACCTAACGCATGAAGAGTGCCTCGAGCTTTCACGCAGACCGGATGGTCCGCATCCATACCCAGAAGTCGAAGAGCTGTATAGTTAAGTCCAGTGCCGAAGACGGTCGAGTGTCCTTCAACATGACTGGAGGCGAATGAGCCAGTGCACCGCAGCCATTCGTCAGGCTTACATTCCCCATCCACCGTCCTCTGGGTTGGCACGGTTCATGAGGTATCGGATCATTTCTTGCCTCTCTTCCAGTTTGAACCCCATGCCTGACACATAAGACCCAATTACAAGGCCGGGAAGGAGAAACATGGGGCCACCATATTCCCCGGCCCAGTGTCCATCATGAGATTGGAGTGTCTTGTAAAAGCGGTAACCATTTCGCGCGGCGGTGAAGGCGTCCTTCGCCGGAGAGAAGGGAGGGTAATTCTAAAGACACAACCGTTCAGAAACGGTCCGGGGAGCCGCAAGGTATCTTCGCACCAGGTCCAAGCCCAGCCAGAATTTGTCGACGGAATTCTGAGGCCATTTCTCACATTCTTCATCCGTCTTCAGGTAGTGCCAAGTGTGCCGACCGCTCTCGCTCACCTGTTGAAGATGTCAGTTACATTACGCCACAAATCTCTCTAGCTCACAAGCAGCCTCCATCTGGAGTACTCCGTGAACGGTTCTCGGTGGTCCTGGATCGCGAGACGGGAGTACATTGCAAGCCCGATCGTACGATTTTGTGAATGCGTGACCGTGTCGGCAGATCTTGGCGGTGTAAACCCAACCAAATATCGCCAACAAATTATCTCGATCTGGTTCAGCCTGGTTCCGTAGGCAGCAGTAGTGGCCGAGTCTCCAGCAGAACTTTCAATTGCTTACCAGCCAGCGCGCCATGTCTTTTCGCGACTCGACAGTCGTCGTAATCGAGACGGGGCGAACAGTCATACGAGCAGGATTGGGCCTGCACGATCTTTTGAAGACCCCCACTGTTGTACGTTCAAGGCTCCGACTGCGGGGCACATTCCAGAGCTTAGGCCCCACAGGAATTCCCTGCGCGTGTCGGTTTGCGCAGAAACGCGTTCACTAACGGTGCGGAGGCAAATGGCAAATCAAACATCTCAGAAGATCCATTAGCATCAACTAGCCGCGCCTCTTCCCTGCCTCAAGCTAGCCAACGAAATGCCGCCGTGAAGGACTATCTTGTTGGGGCCCAACTTGACGAGGCGCTGAGCACAGAGACCGACATTGCCATCTCCTGGCCATTTGCCGATGGCGACGTCAGGGACTGGACCCAAGCTGAAGCCATATGGTGAGTGCCCGGAACTGCTCTTACTTGCATCACAGTAACCTTTGATCTCAGGAAGCACGTTCTATTCACCCAACTGCAACGCCGGCGCGTCCAAAACGAGTCTCCCGTCCTGCTATCACTGCCCCCTGGTCTATCCCGAGACACCTACGAACGAATATGCCAGATCTTTTTCGAGCGCTTCAACGTCGCAGGGTTGGCGATACTGGAACGGCCAGTTGGCCAGTTGTATGCGGCAAACAGCCTCAGCGGTGTTGTAGTCGATATCGGGCACGACAAAACGGATATCACGCCCATTTACGATGGATTTATTGTTCATTCCGCTCGGACGTCGACGTCAGTCGGCACTCAGGACTGTCTGAACTATCTCGCGTATCTCATGCGCTCAAACCAATCTGTCATGGCTGCTATCTCTCCGCCCGAGGCTCCGCTGGACTCTGACGCGGTGCATTCCGCGCTCTTCGAGCTCGTGAACCAGGTGTGGAAGGATGGTCATGTCAAAGTTCCGTCTGATGGAGAGACCGCCGTTGTTGAAGACGAAGGGGTGACCGACATTGCCGCCGTCATCGTCGCTGGCAAGGAGCGTGCTCTCATTGAAAGCGGGATGAAAAAACGAGCGACGGCCAAAGCTTCTGCTGCTGAGCAACAACGTGCACGGGAGATCGAAGCCCTGGATCTCATCACTGTTCAATTCCGGGGGCTTTCTCTTACACTGGGGAAGGAACGCCACCGATTCTGCGAACCTTTGTTCGATCCATCGCTATTACGCGGAATACCCGTTACCGACGCGCCGAAACCTTCCGCCGAAATCTCCTTGTCTTTGCAGGAAGCGGTTGGGCTCGCAGTCGCTCAGACCGAGGTTGACCAGCGGCAGTACATATGGGGTGGTCTGTTCGTTACTGGGGACCTTACACGTCATGTGAAGGGTGCGTTTCGGCCTGCACTATAGAATGTCGCTCAGTTCTTTCCTCAGGTATCGGCATTGCCTTGCAGTCACGATTGGCTCCGTTCATTGCGAACCCTGAGCTACAAACGGACGTCCAGCCTCGCTCGCTCCGGGTCTTGAACGTGCCGGAGTATTTTCCGGAGTACCGGGATACGGGCAACGGTTTTGCTGCGTTTCTGGGTGCAAGTATCACTGCCAAAGTATTCGCTGGCTTGTTCTTCTCCGTGCAAAATGCTTATCCTTGGCTAGATTACCTTCAACGACTCCATGGGCAAAAACTTTGTCTCGAAGGCGGATTATACCAGCAAGGGTCCTCGCTCCGTCATTGAGATGGCGCCCGCACTGTTGTAGCTGTACTTGGAAAAATTGTACCTGTTATCTGAATGTATCCTTTCTTAAATCAAAACGGAATCGCCACATCGTATGGCACTTGTTTATTTTTTCCATTTTGCAATTGCCCAGTTTTTCACCGAGGATAGTTAGGTAAGCATTATCCCCGAATGGTCGAATCAGTCCTATTCCTTCTGTTCCTTCCACCTTGCATTCGCACCATCGGATACTCGTCCCTCCTGCGCTCTCACACGCCACATTCCTCGCCCTTCCGCTTTGCCATGTAAGTGGTTGGCTTTTATCGCCTCGATTCCACTACAGTTGTTCATTCTGGCCTGCTGTGGTACGCCTCGATGTTCCGCATGTTTTACAGAAAGCAACGCTCACCCGCACACACAGAGTGTTGCTCGATGTCCATGCCTGGTAAAGCAGGCATGACTAGAGTCTGAGCGTCGAGCCCAGCAGCTCAGATGGCTCAGCGTCGCCACACCAACACGCTGCACCGCTGTGGCGAACAAGCTGGCGCTTGAGGAGTTCTCTTCCTCTCGCAGCTTCCTCCACATCCATACGTTCTTCGGGCACAGTTGTTTCTCCTCTGCCAACAACTGTTTTCCTTGCATGCAGCCAACAGCGAGTGCGTGTTTTTCATCTGCCCCTTGTGGCGTAAACTGACTTTTTCCCCCTCTTTCTAGCCACGGCGAGACGATAATTGGCCGAGCATTGGGCTCGCTGCGGGGTGACGCGGTTTACGCATGTGTCCTGACAGGTAGCGCAGCTCCAAGGTGCATCCGAGACCAGGCTCAGCAACGTAATTCCATCTTGTAAGTCAATCGGTCCCACGCGCTGGCCGTCCATGCCAATGTTCGCTGCTCTTCCTTTTCAGAAGTTGGCATGTTCTCTGGACGCGCAATGAGGGCTTCTCGGTCGGAAACACCGAAGATGGCGGGTGCGATGCGGGCGGCGATTTGGAGGCCAAAGGACGACTTAGGTGCGTGTCTCTACGCCCATTCCTCCTGGCCTGCGCGCTAACCTCTTCCTTGGCTTGCAGATAGCACAATCCTCAAAATGTACACTCGCTTGTGCTGTGATTACTTAATCCATGCCTCGGCAATTGCCGGCCGGGCAATCGACTTGCCCGCAATAGGCGCCTTTGTTTACCGTGTGTGTCTGCTGTGCCGACATTTCACAAAGACAGCGCCGCTCCCCCGCAAGCCCCCTCTCTCCAAGCCGCAAATACCTGGCTTTCCTCTCGAGCCTCCCATGATATGCCCCGACTACACCCTCAGACAACACTCCGGAACCGGAATCGAATCACGAACAAGTATCGCCTCAAAATAATACACGGGAACCTTGAGACGGACTTTTTCGAAGAGGCACGTATGCCAAATCCCCTGCGCCACCATTCCTAACGGTCAGAAAAAAATTAGGACGACGAGAAGAGCAGGTCGAACTTGGCTGTTGCCGGTGTTGACCTTGAGGACGCGAATGTGAGTACCAATTTCGCAAAAAATTATACGGGCTGGCAAAAAATTATACGAGGCGCGTGGGCCGTTGGGAACGGCCGCGACGTGCACGCCGTTTGCGCCCCGACGCGCCACGTGCGCCACGTATACCTTACGGCACAGGCCCTCGATCGAACCGCGGTTCGCTGACATACTATCCCCATTTAGGAGCACCATCTGCAGGCAGTCTTGTCCGAGGCCGCACTGCGCAACAACCACCAGCCTCCACGCTCGTCCCGAAGTGGCAGTGACAAGAAGGTCGCGCCCCCTGCCGCGTACATTCCGACCCCGGACTCGACCGGTGTCGTCGACAATTATGCACAGCTCTACCCTCCGAACAAGTGGAAAGACCCCGTCACATATGTCTGCTCGTCTACGACCGCAGAAGAGGCGATCAGCAATGCGCTCGTTCACGACTGCACATACTATATGGACGAGCGCGACAAGGAGTGGCTTGATAAGAACAACGAGGAGGCTCGTGGCGAAGGCACCAGTGCTCAAGGCGCCATGTCATCCCCGTCTAGCGCGCGCACGCCGTCCCGCAGTGCGAAAGCAAAGGGAAAGGAGCCCGAGTCCTCGTCCCCCGTTGCTGTAAACGAGGACGAGTTTGAGCTCGTGATGGGTTTGTTTGAGAAGGTGACACATGAGAAGACTGAACATCTTCATCTTGTAAGTGCTTCAGCGCCTGCGAAACACGTCGCTCATCTTGAACGCCAGAGTTTGGGGGGCATGCCTTTCCCTCCATTCTCAGACTACCAAGACACGTTTTCGTCGCCCCTTGTTCCGTCAGATTTCGCCGCGTTCGCTGTTCCATCCTGGATCCCGCCGCCCCCTACCCTACTCCGCATAGCTCGAGCCACCTATCCTCACTGGAAGGAGCGTCGGCTCGAACGAGAAGGTCACCGCATAATACCCATTCTGAATGTACGTTGCTGCAAGTTTTCTATATCATCTAAAGCTCACAAGTCTTTCCAGGGCGACGAGAACGATGTTTTAAACGAGTCTTACATCTGCTTCCGCAGACGTGAGATCAAGGCCGTCCGGAAAACGCGTGCATCGCAAGTCACTTCTTCGGACAAGCTTTTCCGTCTGCAGGGCGAGTTTGCTTATCCGCTTGATCTCGCCAAGGCCGTGTTGGCCCGCGAAGGTCTCAAGCAGGAGAGCGCTTGCGCGGCGCAAAACGTATGGGCAAAGCGATTGGCTGTTGTCGACTGGAAGCGCAGGTTCCCTGCCCTTGGCGACAAGGCGGACGATGAACTGCTGATCGACAAGGAAAGACCGACAAAGAAGCCAGAAACCTCGTCAGCATCCTTTGTTCCCCGCTTTTCTTTCTTGCTAACCTTAAATCTAGGCGTCTACCAGGGCTGAAGATAAGGACTCCTAATGATCCCAGTGCCACTCCATCCATCCGAATGGACCCCGTCATGCGACCCCAAGCGCGGTCGGCTATGATTCAGAGTAAGATTGACATCGAGTTGACGCGGCAAAAAGATCATCACTGGGAAGACGGCATCAATGTAAGCTGGGCAATTGTTTTTTTCCCCAATACAGGCTTAACCATTCTTTTAGAATGCGTACCAGACACCTGCAGTTCCTTACACCTCACGGCTGTTTAAATACGTGCCGCCTGCTGGGGCACCTGCTTGGCCATCGCCACCCGAAGCCGACCCAATTCCCCAACGGGCAGTGCGTGTCCGTGTCGGCCGTGGAGGTCGTATCCTGTTGGACAGACGACGCCCGGCCACATCGTCTCCCATGTCCATTGTCAAAAGCAGCCGCTCGGCTTTGTTCGGTCCTCCTCCTTCTGATGACGACGAGATGGATGTGGAGGACCTGAGCCGCCTTAAAGAGCGCTGGCGGTTCGATTCCGACGACGCCCCCGCTGTTGGTCCCGACGGTGCGGACGAGCAGGACCGTATCCTTACTGACGAATATGATCCAAAGTAAGTCCTCCGCCCTGGTTTGTGCAACCCTCGATTGATCACAACTCGTTCAGGTATCTGCGACATTCTATGTGCTTACTTACGGAGAACGACCACCAGGGTCTCACAACTGACACGGCTCTACATTTCCCGTCAACGGATGGGAGTCGCGAGTTGCAGAAGGTTCCCGGCTTCAGACTGGGGATGCAATTCCTCATGACCCGTAGAGATGCTTCTGGAGCATCACGCCCATTCCCCGCGGGCGTGCAGCAAACTATGGTACCGCAACCATCCACTGTCCCTGCGCCTAATGGTACTCCCATTTCTACCCAAATCAAGAAGATGCAACCCGCCGTCGGGCAACACCTGCGCATATCGGCAAACGGTGGCATGCGACCTCCTGGCGTCCCTGTCGCCAGTATGCAAAACCACACCTCTCCCCTTCGCGCGTCCCCTCCACACCCCTCTTCCCAGCAGCACTCACCCACTTCCGGTGGAAGTAACGGACAGGTTCGTGGAGCAAACTTGCCTTCATCCGTTGCGGACGGCATTGCCCATGGACCAATGCCCAACGGTATCGTTCCTGGCCATCAGCCGCAGGACCCGGGGAATCTTCTCCAGCCTCCTGAAAACATGGCCAACGGCATCCGCGCCAACTCCCCCGCACGACCGAAATCCCAGAACCAGCACGTCAACGGAGCGCCGAACGGCTATCAACATACCGCCATGAATGGGTATCAGTCGTCCTCGCTGACCAATGGTGCATCGTACCCTCAGCAATCGTCCAGTTTGAGCATGCAGCAGATGCAGAACCTCAAGCTGGCGTTCGCTGGCAATCCGGCGGCCCAGGACATGCAGGGGATGCAGTCCAATGGAAACCGCCAGGTGCCCGCAAGTTACATGCACGTACCCACTGGCGGCGGCAATTTCAATATGCCTTTGGGCACAGGGACCAACATCAATCTCAAACTCCCGCCTTCGCGCCAAATGAACTGGTCGTCTCCCATGCGCCCAAACTCGGTGGTGAATGGGATGGACAATGGTTCCATAAACGGGTCTATGAATGGCGCGATCGGTGCGGCGATGAACGGGTCTCTGGGCGGTCCCATGAACGGCGCGATGAACAGCGCCATCAACAGCGCGATGAACGGTGCCATGAACGGTGCCATGAACGGCGTCATGAACGGTTCCATGTCCCCCAGCCCGAACCATAGGCACGCAGTTGCTGCGCCCGTGCGTACACCTTCGGCAAATGGTTCTCGCAACGGGATGCGCCCGATGAACGGTCAACTCAACTCGCACTCCATGTCCCCCCGCTTGCAGCACAGTCCCTCCCCCATGCCATCGCAGTCACCCCCACGCCCACCTATGACGCCTATGCAAATGGGTTCGCCCTCCATGCAACAGCAGCAGCAGCCTGTCGGAGGCTACCAGAACGTATATTAGACCTAACATTTATTGCTCGCGATTTATCCCTTTATCATCATACATACCCCTACTCTCTGTTCATTACGACGTGTATTTCTTCTTCCAGAAAACAAACTGGGCTTGTACTGTAGAATTTTTATTGCTGGTTATTGCTGGTTATATTGGAGCCTAAGTACGAGGCTGAGTGGGCGGTGTGCATCGGACCACGGCCCGACATAATTTCTCTCAACTGGACCGCGACAATCCATTCACCGTCATGTCGCGTCCCGCCCCTCCGACTTCACAGGCGCCTGGTCGCCGTACGCGTACTGCTCGGCTCTCTGGGACACCCTCGACAGCTCCAGCGCGCCGCGCCTCCATTTCGAGTCTAGCACCAAAAGTATCCCGAACTTCGAAAACCTCACAGAAACTTGTGGTACTGCCCTCTGCGCCGCAAACTAAACCTTTCCCTGGGGACGAGGACGAGGACCTGGCTTTTGGCTACGAAACCGACGCCGGCGTTCGCGAATACAAAAGCGAGGCTGAACGGATGACCAAAGAACAGCGGAAGCGGGCAGGCTTCCGGCGCATAACGGTGTACTGCGTTTGCGAGACGCTGAAAATGAAGCTACTCAGTTCATTCTTGAAGAGGGAACACAATGTTGCCCCGAGAGTGTTCGACGAGGCGTTATATGTGATGTACCACCTTCCTTTGTTGCCAGGGTATGGCCCTGGGTCCAACATCCGCTCTTCGGTACCAGCCAAGTCGACGACGGGCAAGTCAATACTCTCTCGATTGTCGGAGGCAGAAGAAGACGGATACCAGGGGACGTACTTTCCCGCTGCCCATTCGCCCAAAGCACAACGCGGTGGCTACATTAGCTCCGAGTCGCCGGTATTTAGGCGCAAACCTCTGGAACCCTTCGCGTCGTCTTCTATCCCCGAGACCCCTGTATCTGAAGGGATACCGGAAATGCCGACTCCTGCATTGGAGTCAGAGCCATCTGCTACCTTTGGAGACGATACTCCCGCGTCAGAGGGTGCACCAGCACCCGTTCCCGTTCCGGAAGAAGATGTTGCGGAGGTTGTCTTCTTTGAATATGGGGTACGACTTCCATTCTCAACAAGTCCAGGTACTGACGCTAGCAAGTAGGTGGTAGTATTTTTTGGACTGGATGAGCAGCAAGAGAAGAGCATCCTTGAGGATGTTGAAAACGCAGGGATCATGAAGAAGAAAATAGCACAAGACGATTGGGAGATTGAGGAGTGTCATTACGCAGTTGGTACAGTCCATTTTCCCTTGCGCTCTGCTTGCTCATTCTTTCTGCAGCATGACCGCCACATCTCATACCCGCGAATATACAATGATTTCTTCAGTTAGTACCCCTTCTCCCTCACTGCACAGATAACTCAACGGACGCAGCTCTGAAGTCGCGGTCGCATCTTCTTAAACTGTCCATCGCACACGCTCTTGCGCAATCGACACTCCTGGCGCACTACGAAACGAATGCCCAGCGAGTTCTCTCCTCCCCGCTCACGTTATCCATCCCGAAGCAACTCGCGACTTCCGGCGCGCTACAGCTCAAACGACACGATGCGCTGAAGCTTACGGGCAGCCTCTTCAAGCTCCGCCGGGACGTGAATTTGGTCTCCAACGTCCTGGATGTGCCGGAGCTCTTCTGGAGCGAGGCAAGCTTGAAGGAGCTGTACGATGCCGTGCGAGAGTACATGGAGATCAAGGGACGTGTGCAGGTTCTCAACGAGAAGCTCGCAGTCGCAAGTGATTTCGTGAGTAAGTCTGTCTTGTCCGAGCACTGTGTTCTGATATCCCCTAGCTTGACGCCATCCACGACCACTTGAACAATTTCGCGATGGAGCGGATTACCTGGATCATTATATGGTATGTTCTGTCGCTTGTCTCTTGTCCACGGGTGTACTCAAACACTCAGGCTGATTGTTGCGGCCATCTTGGTTGAGCTGGTGCGTTCATCTAATTTCGCTTTATGCTTTATATCTGACGTGTTGCAGGGTGAGGTTATCGCGCGATTGATAGTGCATGCAACGATGGCTCCGGGCACCGTCGAATCTGTCTTGTCAAAGGCGGATGTGTTGATGACCTTGGAACGTATGATGTTGTAGTCCTGCGCTCGCATTACATTACATTATAGGTCACCGGTGGCAGACACCGAGAGAGTAATACACTGAACGATACGATTATACAGCTTGTTGCAGGTCGTCTCAAAGCTGTCAAACCCCCAAAAAAATCGTACTGCAAAACTGGCGTCAAAATCCATGATCAGGCATATCATTGTCATACAGCAACATAGAACAATATGGTAAAGCCGCCTATGCAGCGTTGCCCTCAGCAAAGTTGAGCAAGTCAGAGTCGCCCTGGTCAGAGACAGTCATGACGCTGAAACACGAAAGTTAAGCGAGAGAGAAAAAGATGACGAGCGGGACATACCCGACACGGAAAAGCTTGCCAGCAGCGGTACCCAGAGCGACGTTGGTGCCAGAGAAGTGGTGCACCGTGGTTTTTGAAAGCATGGCGTAGTATTCCAGCTCTGATTTGCGGAGAGGTGGGCAATTACCAGCGATGAGCACCAGCTTGGCTGGGGGAGGGAGGAGAGGAATGGGTCAGTTTAAGGGACCTTCTCAGCCTCACGCTCCAGTCCCCGAGAGAACAGAGGAGCGATGCTCACCTTTGCCGCTGCGCATCTGCTTGAGGGCGGACTTGTAGCCCAGCGTGTACTTGCCCGACTTCACGACGAGCGCGAGCCTGGCCGAGATGGACTCGGAGGACTTGGTCGCCTTGGATTTTTTTGTCGGGGCCATGGGTGTCGATGGGTGTCGGAAGGCAAAAGTTGTCGTTGTCGGTGTTTGCTGGTGCTTGCCACCTATCCAGTTCAGATTTCGATCTCCGCTGATAAGATTGTGATCCGGAAGTTGGCCGTTCACTCCATAAAAATAATAGTCAGCAGCTCCTCAGATTGTGATATTGTGTACACTGTAACAGACCGGTCGCGAAGTGCCCGCAACCTGTGAGCGCATGTGAGCACTCGCCGCACTCGGTCTGTATCCACCATTTTCGGACTATCAAATGAAACGGCCGGATCTTTTGCACAATTATTGAGACTCTCCTTAAGTCTCCCATCCATTAGCCCATCTTGCAGCCTCACCCTTTGTCCCTATGGCCCTGTCATACACGCCATCCCACCCCGATTTTGTCGTGGAATTCAAATCCGGCGAATTCTCTTCCTTCCTGAAGACACGGCGAGTAAGTCAAGCACGCGGCCGCCCAACAGCGATAGCTGACTGACGGAAACCAGTCGGTTGAGCAAGGCGATACGTTGACGATCCTGCGCAATCTAAAACGCAGCACCAAGGCATACAGCACAGTTCAGTGCGGCAGAGCATCAGAAGACAACGTTGAACTCAATTCTGATTTTCTATACGGCAAGTTCCCTTCATCAGTAGGCCTGGATCGCTGTGGCTGACACTGCAGGCAAAGTGAACCATTCGTGCGAGCCAAACGTCGTCTTTGATCTCTCGTCGCCAGATCCAGCAGAGTGGCATGTTAGAGCTCTGAAGAAGATAGATGCGGGAAGTCCTGGTGAGATCGCTGCTTGTACTGCGCGACAGACAGCCGGCTGATGCGGGACAGTTACTTTCTTTTATCCCAGCACGGAGTGGGAAATGGAGCAGGGATTTGAATGCCATTGCGGTACAAAGAGCTGCTTGGGACACATTGAGGGCGCCAAATATCTGGCGAGGGATGAGCTCCTAGACCACGGTGGATGGGCCAGTCCGTGGATTTTGGAAATGATTGAAGAAAGAGACAGAGGATTTTGAAGTTGACTGACGAGCGAGATAGACGCGTGTAGAGGGTCGTGTTGCAAAGAATGCGTGTATGACGCGTGCACGTAACGAGCGAGACGTAGAAGAATATTAATCTCAGGAAGAGTTTGCGGCTTACGCGGTGCTGGACGCGTGCTTGGACGCGTGTGTCACGGCGTTACGGGTCGCGTTACGTACACGTGATCTCCAACCCTTTTGTTGAGAGCAACCACAATGCCGCGTCCCGCAGAGTCCCAGCCGCTGTATGCAGACGACTCGGACCAGGAAGCAGAGCAAGAAACCCCCCGACCCCATAGAGTCACAAAGAAACGTCTCAGCGACGTTCACGATGTGTCTTTTGCAGACTCGCCGCCCCGCCAACCCCTCAAGAGCCGTAACATAAACGACGATACCGCCGAGAAACGGAGACGGCGAAAGAGCACAAAGATCACCATAATCGAGAATGCACAGGCGGGGCCGTCCAACGAGCCTTCCAATGACGCCGAGACGTCGCGTACCGCCAGGCAGAAGCAGCCCCTGAACTCAGTGGCAGCACCTGTGGTCGAGCCGCGCACCGCGTCTCTTGAGATTCTCAGTTCTAACTTTGACGAATGGATGAAGATGGCCACGGACAATGTACGTCGCGTCGCGTCCGAGACACTTCATCTCATGCAGCTCCACAGAAAATCAACGCTGGGAACTCGTGGAATTTTGCCCTGATCGACTACTTCCACGACATGTCGCTGTTGCGCAACGACGACGGCAACTCCATCAACTTCCAGCGCGCGTCGTGCACACTCGACGGTTGTGTCAAAATTTGGACCAGCCGTGTGGACAGTGTGGGCACTGAGACCGGCAAGCTCCTTAGCAATCTCGCCAACGACGGCAAGGACGAGGATGATGATGGAAATGGCTCAGACAACCCTGACGAAGAGGCGACTGCGAAGAAGAAGAAGTCACACCGACCCGCCGCGACCCTCGCCAAAGATCCTGCTCAACTACGCAACAAGAAGCTCGACCTTGAGTTTAGCGTAGACCCTCTGTTCAAGAAAACATGCGCCGACTTTGACGAGGGCGGCGCCCAGGGTCTTCTCATGAACCACCTCAGCTTGGGAACCGGGAGCGAAGCAGGTTTACGCGTCATCTTCGACGCCAGTGACTCTGTAGGCAAAGTCGACGAAGATGACATGGACGAGCCCGAGGATGCAGTTGATTTGACCGAACTCCGAGGTGGGGTCGCTTTGTCGCTGACAGTGCTTGTCACTGAACAATCAATTTAACAGCCTTGTTCTTACCTGACCTTGCCGTTCTGGAGGAAAAAGAGATCACACATTCACTCGCCGATTTCTCCTTCTCCAGGGCCGGTAGTGGTTTGGACGACACTACATTCTTCCAAGACAATACTCAGCACTTCGACCACGACGATGATGACGACGACAATGATGGCGGGCCCGCGGACTATCCCATGCACGACGGCTCCAATGCCCCGCCTGTGGAAGACTTTTTTGTCGGTGACGACGCGGTGGCCGAGGATTACGGTGGTGATATGGGCGGCGATGACTATGGAGGCGAGAATCAATCGCATGGCTCAGGGATGACGAGTGAACAGAATATGGGCGGCATGGCGCGAGGGCCTGGAGGCATGATGCCGTTCGATCCCCGGCGCCCGCCCAATGAGCTGGTCATGGCCATGACCGACGACAACGATGGCGGGATGATGGATTACTTTGACAAGAACTTTTCCAAGAACTGGGCTGGGCCTGAGCACTGGAAGATGCGGAAAGTCATTCGGCGGCGTGAGTTTCGGTGTCATTTACGCATCCCCGAGCTGACGAAGTATTTTCAGCGGAGGCCGATGCCAGTGCTAAGCAGGGTGCCAAGCCCCGGCGGGAGAAGAAGGAGGCGGTCAAGCTCGACTTTTTGACTCCAGCGGAGAAAGACCTCAAAGAGCTCACTGCGGAGCTTTTCGCGCCGGTAGGGAAAGGCGCTGGCATTAATCTTCCCGGCACTGGCCCCGCCGCACGGAAAAGCAAGAAGAAGGAGAAGGAGAAGAAGGATGATCACAGTTTACCTGACGACATGCACTTCTCCAGCCGGCAGCTGGTGTCTCTGTTCTTGAAGCCTAAATTCCAGGTTTGCTTTGTCGTTGTTGCACCGGAGCTGTCATTAATGCTTCCAATATGTAGCTTAAAATGCGGGGGCACAAGGTGCGGTACAACGAGGACGGAGACGGTGAGGTGGACGAGAACTTCTGGGCTCAGGCGGCTGCGGACCAAGCTGCTGGGCGGGACGGGAATGATGATGATGATGCCAGTACGTTTTTACCTTGCGGTGGATGCATCTTTGTTAACGGATGGTTTGTCCCCAGCCGGAGGTGGAGGCGCCATTCCATTCAACACCCAGTTCTTCCATGACGATTACGACGATGGTCCTGGGTTCGATGATGATGATGGCGAGGGCGGCGGGCCTGCTGAAGTAGAACCCGGTGAACAAGATCTATTAGCGGCAACGCAGGGCAAGACGCGCCGCGTCAAGCCCGAATTCGTCAACTACGCCAAGCGGGCGAAGAGGGTCGACGTGCGCAAGTTGAAGGACAACATTTGGAAAGGACTAGACATCGTCGTCTCCCAAACCAAGCCCGAGGCCGAGGAGACCATGGTACGCACCGAGCTTTTCCTCGCTGCCCTGAGCTGAATTTGTGTGCAGGATGTTGATCCAGATGAGCCAACGCCAACAGATCCATCTGAAGCACGAGTCTTCAGCTCGGTCATCTCTGGCCTCCAACGGTCCTACCCGAAGGACAAGATGGAAGAGATCAGCACCAGCTTCTGTTTCATCTGTCTCCTCCACTTGGCGAACGAGCAAGGCCTAAAGCTCGAGTCTACTGCCGAGGACTCTACACCTATGGATATAGAGGACGTCGAGGACGTCAAGAAGGTCGGTAATATTTGGGACCTTAAGGTGCGTCGTTTCTTGCTTCCGTGGTGAGTACTGGGCTGAAGCGCCCTCTAGATATACCGGGATCCGGATGCAACACAGTCAGCATGATTTGTTTAGTCTCCTTTGAGTCTCCTCGATTTTTATTCTGCGGTCATCTTTCCCTTAACATTTATTACATCCTTGTTTTCCTTATTGCGGTGATTGTAATCCATTGTAATTCCGATAAATGGCACCCATAGTAAATACAGTTTACGAACGAACTAGGAATCACAAAATACAGTATGTAACATGCAGATATAGGGTGAACGAAGAGTTTGGTGTTGATAGTAGTAATACAATTGTAAGCACGACGCTATTTCGGTGACATTTGGGGCTGTAGTGGAAAGGCAGGTGAAGTGGGTTGCGCTCAATGCGAATGGGCCCATGCGTTCCACATCTTCTCGTAACGCTCTTGGGTGCGAGTGCTGATCGCGTTGAACTCGGTGAAAGCTTCTTCGGGCAGCTCGAGCATACCCGGTGAGACGCGACGAGTGCGAAGGATATCGTCGGGCGGGAAAATAGTGAGGATGTCGCTGGTGGTGATGCGCGCTTTGGGAACGTGCGTGGCCAGGAAGACGCGGTCTCCGCCAAAGGGCACAAAAGTGTAAACGTCCAGGAAGCGATCTCTCCTGGTGTGCGATCGTGCGGCTGCTCGAGTTATGAATAAACTGTGCTTCGGGGGCTTCTAACCAAGACAAAAATCACCTTGGATCACCATAACTTGTCGCGACACGATCGCGACTCCCAGACAGCCGTCCCGCATCCGAGTCGTCGCGAAAAAAAAATGGGGGAGACGACACGGTATCGTGCCCATCTTATTGGGCGCGGTGGGTTTATATGTTATCGGACCTTGTTCGCGAAGTGGATGCTGTCTTTTGTGTCCTTGTTCTTAACCTGGACATCTCTTGTTCTGATTTGGGAAAGTGCGGTTATCATTTTAAAACGTGTACTTGATTTTTTTCTCTCTCTGAGAGAACAGCAAGAACAGCGCCCGTGCTGTAAACCAGGTTGTGGTAGCTCCGATTCAATGTCCGGGCCTCCCGATGACACCTTGGACTCGGAGGGGTCCTCCGCATCTCTTCAATGCCGACCTCAGTGCTGACTTGGTCCGGTTTCGAAACCTCCGATTATCTAGGGTCTTTCTCTGTCATCCGGTTGTTTGGAGACGGCTGCACGAGGGCTGCACGGGGGATTCACGCAGGCAGCGCCGCAACCGGTTTGCTTGCAACCACCCAAGCCGAGCTGCCCGAAGCCTGACGCGTACGTAAGGACAGGAAGATCTGCAATCTCCGCTTACTATGAGTTGGATGAATCCCAGTCTATTCGAAAGCGTGAAAAAGACACAAGTACACGATATGATACAAGTACACGCACAACTCCTTTCTTCCAGAGACAAGGCAGCGGACGATGAGGCTGTCAATAATTAAACTACCTAAGATAAGCGGTGAAATGTTGAGGGGGTTGCCCCGACGATATTGATTATGCAGACTTGGAGCTTATGCCCGTGTTCGCCGACCCGGCCTCAAAGAGGACGCCGCAGTCGCAGATGAGGTTGCCAGCTTCCCATCGAGACGTGGTGGATGCTGACGAGGATGAGGTCCTCTAGCTTGATTTGATTTGTTCCGGGGCCAACTCTCCATCTCGCGTCTGCGTCATCTTCCATGGGTTGGGAGTGTCTCTCCTGCGGAAGACGGCGTGTGAGTCGAAGTCCTCAAGTCCAAGGAAAGGTGCAAACGTACCTGGATGAACCGCTGGACACACTTCGCGACGTTTTTGGCCAGTTTGGCGCGGGTAATAGGGCCAGGGGGACTGCGGAAGTCTTTTGTTGGGATTTGTCTACTCCACTGGCGGTATCCGGGCCACTGGAGATTATTACGATGAGTTGGCGCCCAGTGTCCGAGGGTAAAGATGCGCACCTCGAGCCGGATCGACACACTGGGGCCACGACCTTCGAACACAGTTTCATCCCGCTTCATTAGCCTTCGGACACGAGAGTGCAAGGCATCGGAAAGCGGGATTCCACATTCAGAAGGATTCTCCACCCAGAAATGGATGGGGGCTTCCATGTCAATCTCTTCGACATACCGGCGGCGATCGCTATTCGTGTGCGGCTTGTACATAAGCTGCGGCACGAAAGGACCGGAGACGCCAGCATAAGGAAGGGACAGGGCCTCTTTGAAGAACTGGAGCTGGTCTCGGTGCGTATACAGCTGATGCTGGGCGCGTTGTTCCTCCGTCTAAGCGTAATAGTGAGTCAATGTCCGAATGCCGAAGATCAATGGGGACGCACCTTGGGTTGCTGCTGCACAAAGGGCAACAACGGAGAGTGCATGTCCGGGCTCGGGGAGGCAGTGAAACTGTGGTGGCTGCCACCAGGCGTTGTCGGCGGCGTCAGGTGCAGGGGCGGAGTCGTATGAGGGGAAACGTGCTGGGAGCCGTACCCCGCCGACAACAGATCCAGTTCAGACCCGACTGGAGAAACATGGCCTGCCGGCGAAATGTGCTGCCCATGGGGGTAACCCGGGTATGGTCCATAAGCGAAAGGCTCCGAGTAGTCGGGCAGAATGAACGGGGCGGCGTCGAGGGGGCTCGCGATAGAACCCTCCGACGAACGTCGAGGCCCGGGGAGTTGGACGGGCCACTGATGGAGGTCAGTGTTGCCCTCGGACGTGCGTCGGGAGATATTTGGCCACTGCTGGTGAGAAGTGGTAGGATACGAGGATTGTACGGGAGTATAGTTGGAGTTGACGATGCCAGGATCGGGGCCTTGACCATGGACGGCCGATGTATCGATATGGATATTGTAGTCGCCAGCGGGAAGAGGTTCTTGCCAGAGTTGTTGTTCAGAATACGCAAAGTGCGAAAACTGTTGGGTCGGATCCTGGAAAAAGTCCTCGGCGTTGTTCTCGTCCGTACTGTAGCCATGAGGCTAGATTTATGACGAGAGTAAGGAAGGTGAATGCAAAGAGTCGAAGGTCTGCGTACATAGTTGTGGTGATACCCCGACATGAAGCGAGGCAGCGATGACGGAGTGCAGATATGCAGCTTGGTGGAGATGTAAGGAAAGGACTTTGATGTGTTGGGAGGCGGGCGGGGGAGCGGGGAACCTTTGCTACGATGTTGAGCATCGGGAGGGCGCGTATAAGTACGCACAATACTCACTGCATTAGTGGCATCTTCGACAAAGAACAGTCTCAAGACGAGGAGACGCGCGACGAGTAACACAGCCGGATACCACTGCCGAATGACTTCGATCGGTCTGAAGATCCTTGGATTGAACGCCGGAATGATCTGTTGATGTGATGACCGGCGCGTGGGTTTCAACTTTGATGGCACAAAGGCAGATGGCGTGGGAGGCCGTAGGTCGCCACAGTCAACAGATTAAACTTGGAGAGGTTCACACGGCTGCCCGGGGGGAGACCGGGCAGTAGCAGCAGGACGATAGACGACGATCATATGTAGCAACTGAGCACCTGAGAGACACGTCGAAGACACAAGGACTTGAAGGAGAATGTTGAAACGTGAGCTAAGTCTAGGGCGGCATGCAGGGCTGATTCAGATGCAGATAGAAAGGGTTCAACTTCCAGCCTGAGGAAAAGTGCGATGGAATACAGAGGGCGCAACAGACACAGCATGAGTCGGGAGTCGGTGTCTTTAGCGCTGGTCGGGCGGCGGGCAAGCGACAGGTGTATTTGGTTTCAAGTGACCATGTCACGGGTGACGCGTGACCGAGGTTCCAATGGAACGCTCAAAGTGGCAGTGCGGCGGTGCCCTTTCTCCATCATGTCCTCGTTAGCAGGCGCGCTCGTTCCATGGAACACCGACCCCGCCCCTGCGCCGGTGAAACAGACCGAGCATGTGGAGGATGAGGAAATGGAAGACCTCTTTGGCAACGACGAGGCAGAGCCCAGCAAACCGGACGAGTGAGTGTGTCGCGACTAGGCGATAGCGTTTTGTGTTGAATTAAACGATTCTCTCGCAAGAGCCGCTTCTCCGGCGGCGTCGTCGGACAATATACCGACCCCAGAGCGTGAGCGCCGCAGAGCACAGGAGTACGAGGAAGAAGACGCGCCTCCCGAGATAACTGTTGAGGTCCGCGAAGCGCTCGTCGAGTTCCCGAATATTCCTATTCCCAAAAGCTCCAATGGAGACGTGAGCTCACCTCGACCTCTGATATGGCTGCGAGAATAATTCCCGCGTCGTAGAATTGGGTTATACGGATGCCCAACTTCGTAAAGGTCGACTCCAAGCCGTTCCACCACGAGACTTACATGGGCCCGGAGCAAGAGGAGGACGAAGCTCAACAGGCAGAGACGCTGCGCGAGAAAAGCATGTCCATCAAGCTCAAGGTCGAGAACACCATGCGCTGGAGATGGACAAAAGACGCGGAGGACCACGACGTGAGTACCACTATCCCTGTTTCTGGCGCCGCGCCAACAAAATACTACAGCGGAGACAGTCGAACAGCCGCATAATACGGTGGTCAGACGGGACTCTGAGTCTACGCCTAGGGAAAGAGCTCTTTGATATAAACCAGAGCATCGACACGTCGGGCGGCAAGTCTTTCGGCGCATCCCAGCCCGCGCATGTCGGAAAATCGCAGGGGCTCACGTATATCGTGGCGCAGCACAAGCGCTCTCAAGTGCTGCAAGCGGAGGCGCTGGTGACCGGGTACATGACCCTGCGGCCGACCGGAATGCAGTCGGAGACGCACCGCATGCTCGTTCGCGCCGTGGGCCAGAAACACAATAAAGTGGCGCGTCTGCGCATGGCCCCTGATCCCACTGTGGACCCAGAAATGGAGAAAAACGAACTGATGAAGCAGAACGCGAAAAAGTCTAAGAGGAAAACAGACTCGGCGGACGGAGGCAGATCACGAAGGGCGTCTCGTAAATCACGCGGCGCCAGCGTGTGGAGCGACGACGACGACGAGCCAGGCCCGTTATACGCGTCAGACGAGGACGAAGAAGAGGGAGGAGCGGGCAGTTCGAGACACCGGTCAAAGCACCACCGACCGATACCAGAGGATGACAAGAAAGAGAAAGACGCCGACTATCAGCATGACGGCTTCGTTGTTGGCGACAGCGACGACGAGGACGGGTCAGAGGGCGGCGCCAGTGGTAAGAGGAAACACATGGACGATGAGCTTGATCGGATGGACGCGCAAATCAACGAGTTACACACCACAAAAAGACGGCGCGGGTCAGCTGGGTCAAAAGAAGAAGCGCCCAGAGAGGAGCCAGAGGAGGAGGTCATGGACGTCGAGAGCGAGGAGGAGGAGGACCCAGACGAGCACAGAGTACGTCCATTGGGGAGAACGGGTGGGTCGAGGAGGCGTCTGCAGGTTGAGGAGGAAGAGGACGAGTAACGCAGTGCCCACCCAATATATATTGCTCTCTACAGAAGAAGTGCTGTCGAAGACATTCAGCGGAGGACAGCCCCCGACGTCTGCAATACACCGTTCTCATCCCATATTCCAGAAGGTTTTATAGCCTCGACCACAGCTTGGTTTTCGAGATTCCCTTCTAGCAGATTGTGCAGTGTGAATATCGCATGTTCTCGAAGGTCTGGGCGGCAGGGTCAATTCCAAGTACCACCGCAATCCAGGGGACGTACATGGGTTTCTCTCGTCAATAACACACATGTTCATAACTACTTCTATACCTCCACAGAGTCGCGCACGGTCTTGCACAGCCTTAATGCCGTGGCATAGAATTCCAAGAAGGCGGACGAGATCCCTTTTTAGGTAGGAGAATCCCGTCCCATCAGCGCCATCACCACCGCTTTGCGGCTGTGTGGGCGTCGGCAATGCCGCCTTTCCGTCGGGGCCCACAGGTTTCCCGAAGTTGATGCGTGGAAGGAACAGGTCCAGTAAACGCAGAAGCTCTGGAAAGAATGTTTCAAGTTAGCGCCATACCGCGCATGAGAAGGAAACATTCACCAGTCAGAGATTCGACGATGCCCTGATCCGCAACAGTCGCCTCATTGAAAAAATCCTGCGAATTCTGTTCCAGGATCGCCGACGCCTGTGCGTCCATGTCCGATGCCTCCAATGTGATGGTCACAATGCATTGGGTGATGAGCACGAGCGCTTCGCTAACTTTCGGTAACATGACATCCAACGACGACGGGGGCTCGAACGGTGCGTGCGTGCCATCAGGCCGCTGCTGTGGCGCCGAAGGCTGTTTTGACGCGGTGCTGGAAGATGAGAGTCCGAGAGAATTCCGGATGGAGTGTTGTGCATAGGTAGAGAGCGAAAAGAATGATTTGGCAAGCATCGGTCGCAGTTTAGTATATAGCGGGGTACCCTGCGGTGTCGTGGGTGTGCCAGTCAGCCTTGCTGCTTGCAGATACGAGTCGACGAGCTTGAGGAGCGTAGTCTGATGCGGGGTGATAATCTCGTCAGACCTGCATTTGGATAAGTGCGTGTGCACGGTAGCGGGAAAAAAGCGTACATGGAGAGCCGGGTGAAAAGGCTCGGGACCAGGTCCACTGCCATTATTCTCGAAAATATCTCATACCTGCGGGAACAAGATGAGTAGTTTCCAATAAAACCGATTTCAAAATGCTTTTTACCCGACATCGAATGCTCGCGCTCCTTCCGTTGCATCCTCTGCGTCGTACAGCTGTACCATACTATCCAAAAGCGATATACATATTCGAACACCATTCGTAGTCCTCGTTAGCATTTTTCTGTGGCCCCGAAGTCAGGCCGTGTATAAACTGGGAGCAGAGAACGTACATCCGCGTTCTACTTCCGTCAATGGCATTCATAATCAGAACAAGAGCGGCTACAAGCGTCCGAGGGTCAGGCGAGGATAGAAGACGTCTGTAGGAGCCTTAGCGTGGCCCAGCAGATGAAACACAGCCAATTCAAGAGCGAAACCCACATCAAGACGACCTGGTCCTCTGGCAGGTTCATGTATGTGTTCCATATTATAGGTAAAAGTACGCCGTTTCCGGTCACTAAATTCGATAGGGCTTGGGCCAAGACGCGAGCGACCAGGATTGCTGCGTGCTGCGTCAATGACAATAAATTAGCTCACAGTAAAATGCATCCGACCTTCCTCGTCCTTCAGAAATGACCAAGATGTGTAGTAGTGCAGCAGGCGTCGAATAGAGGGCTCATTCTCACTGCGGTCCGCAACTCAATTCAATTGAACATCCATTTAGACGGGCGCTTACAATGCCTTCTTCTGATTCCGTGGAACACCCGCCACGAGATTCCTGGTAAACCTCGCCAGATTCGCAGAGAGCGTCCTCAAGCCATGTTGTTTCTCCGTCTCCGCCGCGTCGTCCGTTTCGTCGTCGGAATCATCGTTGTCCCAAAATGTTAACTGCGCTCGGCTAAGGTCGCGCCAGAGTTTTCGTAAGTCCGTCCACAGCTCATCGATCTCACCCAGGCGCTCCCTGAAATACCGTATGAGATGCAAACTGGGCCCGGCGCGTCTCTATACCTTTGGCTTTTGCTCTGTGCGAGTTGGGCGGTGATGGGTTCGAGGATCGTCGCGACAGAAGTCACACTCGCATTCGAAGCGATATCGAACGTAGCGCACGCGAGGGTAAACGGAGAAATTAAATCAGACATGGAGGCGTTGAGTCTAAGGCTAGAGGGGCCTTCAGCTTGAAAGCGTCGGTTATATACCGCGTTAGAGTGACAGAGATCATTCAGGATCACGGACACGCTTGTTTGACTCCTCCACGACGCTGACGGTCTGCCCGGGTTTGACGCGATTTGTGGCATGAGCGCCCTCAACATCAGTCTCAAACCCCATCTCCTCGAGATTCTTACGCCTTTATCGCCCCTGCTGCCCAATGAACTCGCGTCGCAGCTAAACCCTTGCATTTCTGACCCTCTTCCGCCGACCGTGCCCTACCCCCTCTTGCAGTCGATATCGCAATGGTCCCGTTCTCCTGCAGGCCAAACTGCTCTCCAGTCTCGGTCCCTCGACCCGCAATCCTATTCGATGGTCGCCCTTCTCGCTGGCTCAGTCACGTCGCCGGAACGCAAGTTCCCGGCGTACATCCCAGAACAGAGCCCGGAGGATGCTGAAGCGTTCAAAAAGTCCGAGAAGCAGGCTATCACATATCTTCTGAATGCCCTCTTGAGCATCATCGGCTCGGGGTTCGCTACGTGGTGGGCGGCGGGCCAAACGGGCTGGAAGAACGAATGGGTGTGTAGCGTGTCATATCTCAGTATCGCCGTCTCGCTGATCCCCGTTGCAGCAAGTTCTGTTTTCCTTGTTCGTGGCAGCTGTGGTCGCCATCGCGGAGGGCGTCCTGTATCTCATTTACGATGCGAGGCGCTCGAATAACAGAATTCGCCGGAAACTCAAAGTGTCAGCGAAAAAGAGGGATGACGCGCAAGTAACTGTTGACGCCTCCCGCATTGAGCATGGCATACCCCATGGGCTACGACAGCGGACACTCAAAGCGGAGGCTTCCGAGAATACCGTCTCATAGCGTCTAATTTATGCCATTATTTGGTTGTAGCAAGCAATACATTATTTCACATCCTTCATGTCCTCACAGGCCGTCAATTTCGTCGCCAGGAGGTTGAGGTACCAGCCCGTCAGCCCCCACACCTCCAATCTGCCCTCCCGACCCCCGCCGACTTCGTCCTCGAGTGATTGCTCCACGGATCCGCTGGTGAATGGCAATCCATCGTCTCCACATACCAGGTCCGAAACATCTACCGCCCAATACGGTCGTTGGTCGCGGAATAAATATGGCCTGGATCTGGATGCCAGCGCCGTCAACGGGAGGTGGAAAACGGCTGCGACTTCGTCCTTGGATGCTCTTCTTTTGATGTCAGAAAGATCTACAGAAGGCAGAGGCTTGTTTCTATCGGCAAGGGAGTCGTGGTCCGCGTTTTCGTGTACGAAACCCTGTATTCAGTCAAATCAAGAACACAGTCGAGCGCATTAAACTGATTACAACGAATGGCCAGACTGTGTCGCCACGCAGACTCTTCTCAGGAGGGTTGATGGACCCGAGTATCTCTATTCTATCGCATGAGATGTCGAGTTCTTCAAAGGTCTCTCTCAAGGCAGTGTCGAGGACGCTCGAATCTAGAGGCTCATCTATTTTCCCACCAGGGAAGCTGGAGACTGGGCTTCTCGGTTCTAGCAAGTATGAGCCCGCTTACCTGACCTCCCCAGAATGAGAACGCATCGCCCGAGATCTGACTTGAAGCAAGATTCCAGGTGTGTCTTCAACATTGCAGAACGGGATGAGAACGGCAGCGGTCTTCATCTTGTCTATGCCGGGCAGACAGAAATAAGGGCGGGATTTTGGTGGAAGGGCATCTCTCTACCTGGACCAAGCTGGCGGTTCGAAGCGAGTTGAGTCTTCTAGGAGTGCAGCGCGTATATTTGTGAGGGTATTCCGAGTGAACGGTTTCGAGAAGACGGGGACATTCCAGCCAGGGCTAAATTCGCGAGATACAAGTCAGCCTGAGCCCATGCGCGACTGAGGCGGGCCAACCGACAAAGTTGCGTGAAGGCTCTATACATGATACGCGATTGTCTGGGTGGCCCTGAACAACAAAGCAAAGGCATCTGAACCAAACAAGCGCCTCCTTCTAGACTAAACGCCGATGGAATGAAATGCGAGGCTACCATATTAATATTCGCATTTCTGTCGTGAAAGCAGGAGCAAACCAATCGTCTTCTTCGAACGCCTTTACTCCGGGCTCCGTGTTCGTCAAATTGCCAGCAGAAACACCGAAACCTACTTCGCGTCGAAACGCAACATACAATCCGCGCAATAAAGACTACAGATTTGGGCCTATACGTCTTGACTGGGTGGACTTTGAGATGAGCGAGAAGGTACCGTACACTGCTGGGAAAGCGCGTGAATATGGCCGCGGTACGTCCGCAGGTACGTTGGCAACTTCCATTCAACTCATCTTCAACAGAGCCTGCTGCAGCCACCTTCATTCCCAGTGAGGGCATGGAATCGGGATCTACTAATCTTCCCGAAGGGACTGTACATTTATTCCGCGACGGCTCAACGACGTCTTCGGAGGGACATCTCAAGGCTTCATCGTCTTCGGTCAAGTCCGACTCCCCAGAGTTTGACGGCGGTGTAATGCTGGGTGTTCTGGCGGTCCCGTCGTGGATGGCGCCCTCAGATTTCCTGGCTTTCGTAGCTCCAGCTGCGGAAGGCATAACCCATCTGCGGATGATTCGGTGAATACATGCATAACAACCCGCAAAGAAACATATTGATCTGTTGATAGAGACTCAGTTCCTAATCGCTCCATTGTCGTTATAAAATTCTCGGACCCGGGGCACGCCTCTGAATTTGCAGAAGCGTACAACGGAAAGCCGTTCAATTCTATGGAGGTTCGTTGTTCTCAGCATTACATCTACTTGGAGGGTTTTAACTGTGACCTTACAGCCAGAAATCTGCCACGTTGTTCGGGTTCTCTCCGTCACCATGGATGCTGAGGACCCAGCATTATCACGCCTCGCGTCCACCCAAACCTTGTATGAGCTACCGACATGTCCAGTCTGTCTCGAGCGGATGGATTCTGCTGTAACAGGGCTCATCACGGTACCCTGCTCGCACACATTCCACTGCATGTGTCTGAGTAAATGGGGTGACAGCCGGTAAGTCGCCGCACGAGTTGAATAGGCACAGAACTCAAGTACTGTCTAGGTGCCCCGTATGCCGGTACTCACAGACGCTCATGTCATCACACCCTAGCGTGTCGTCTTCCACACGGTCCATCCCGTTTGCGAACCCCTCTGCTCCTACCCTATCCGCCTGCTCCTCGTGCGAGTCAACGACCAACCTCTGGATCTGTCTCATCTGCGGCAACATCGGATGCGGCCGATACGGGCGCGCCCATGCGCAGGCTCACTACCAGTCCACCACGCACCTGTACGCCCTTGAGCTCGAGACACAACGCGTATGGGACTACGCGGGGGACGGCTATGTCCACCGCCTGATCCAAAACAAGGCTGATGGCAAGCTGGTGGAGCTGCCCAGCGCCTCCTCGTCGATGGGGGCCACTCCCCGGGACGGTGGACTGGGTCCAGGGCCGGCGGATGCCCTGAGCGCCGAAAAAATCGAAGCAATCGGGATCGAATACTCGTATCTTCTGACGTCGCAGCTCGACTCCCAGCGAGCATACTACGAGGAGCAGACCAATGAACTGAAGACACAAGTCGGCGAGCTGCGCGGTGTTTTGGAGAGGCTGAGCAGCGAATTTGAACGAGACAAGGCCGCGGCGAAGGAGGAAGCCGCACAGAGGAAGCAGGACGAAGATGCCCGGGTGGTGTCGCTCGCCAAGGACAAGACCAAGGCCGAAACTCGTGCGGAAAAATTGACGGACCTGGCCCGGCGGCTTGAAAAAGAGCTCAACACCGAACGGGCGGTGAGCGAGGGCCTGATGAAGAACCTCGGGAAGGCGAAGGAGCGACTGGAGCAGGCCGAAACAGAGAAGAGCGAGAATCTGGCGAAGATGGAAGAACTGCAGGATCAACTGCGAGATGTCATGTTTTTCCTAGAGGCGAAGACGAAAATTGAACAAGGAGGAGGCGTGGAGGCGGAGGCGGCAGGCGGTTCCATCGAAGTTGCTGATGTTCCGACATCGAAACCGAATGTTAAAAAAAAGAAGAAGAAAGGCACCTAGTCCTCTAATATCTTTTCCCAAGTTTTGGCGTGAGGGTCGTATCGCTCAAGTTCAACGTTGAATGATAAAAATATTAGGTACGATACTGTAAGACATGAACGGCAGTACCATATCCTGGCCGGCCGTTGTACGCCAGCACATCCCGGGCCGATGTCCTCTAGGCCAACAACATTTTCCGGGGGTCTTCGAGGTATTCCTTCACTCTCACTAAAAGGAAGTTGTGAGCGTTCCAAGAAAAGCGGAAGAAGAGACACAGAGCGTACCGAGGAAAGTCACTGCTTCCCGGCCGTCCAGCAGTCGATGGTCGTAGGTCAGTGCGACCACCATGATTGGCCGGATGACAATCTGGCCGTCGACGACTACGGGCTTCTCTTTGATCGCGTGCATGCCTGTAGACCGGTCAACGGAGGGCTGAAGAGAGTCGGGTATCCATACCGAGGACAGCAGCCTGGGGGAGATTGATGATGGGAGTACCATACAGCGAGCCGAAGACGCCGCCGTTAGAACTAGCAGAGCAGTCTTTAGCGAAGAACAGAAAAGCACAATTGGCCCTTACATGGTGAATGTGCCGCCAGCCATGTCTTCGAGCGTCAGCTTTCCGTCGCGGGCCTGCATGCGAGTTTGAAAATGGGCTGGAACGACGCGTCAAAGGGTCGCACCTTCTTGCCCAGCGCGGCGATCTCCTTCTCGATCCCGACAAAGTTCAGGCTTTCCGCGTTCCGGACGACGGGCGTCACGAGCCCCTTGGGTGTCGCGACAGCGACGCTCAAGTCGACGTAGTCGCGGTACACGATCTCCTCGCCCTCGATGGACGCGTTGGCCGCGGGGATCTCCTTCAGCGCCAGCGTACACGCCTTGGCGAAAGCGCTCATGAAGCCGAGCTTAACCTCGTGCTCCTTGAGCACCGCGTCCTTGTATCGTTTGCGCATGTCCATCAGCGACGACATGTCGATCTCGTTGAACGTCGTGAGCGAGGCGGCCGCGTTTTGCGACTCCTTGAGACGCTCCGCGATGCGCAGACGCATGCGGTTCATCTTCACCTGCGGAAACGCTGAGCGCTGCTGTGAAGGAAAAGAAGGGAAGAAATACTCTGGTCTCGTTTCTGCTTCCCGGGGTCGGCGCCGCCGCCGCGGCGGGTTTGCTGCTCTCTTTCTTGGTATCCTTCTTGGGCTCTTGCTTGGGCTCTTTCTTGGGCTCCTGTTTTTCGGCTTGAGGGGTAGGCTTCGGCGGGGCTTTTTCTGAAGGTTTCTCTTCAGGCCGCTCGGTCTCTTTGGGCGCCTTATCTTCGGCAGTCGGCGAAGACTCTGAAGATTCGGAAGACTCGGAAGACTTTGAAGGGGCAGGCTCCGCTACAGAAGTGGTATAAGATGGTAGACGTGTGAGGACAAAAAGACACATACAGGCTTCGGCTTCACCGGGCTCGATTCTAAACAAGTCCTGGCCCACAGTGACGGTGTCCTCTTCCTGTGCCAGGAGCTCGACGATCTTGCCGGACGTCGGGGCGTTCACAGAAACATCAATCTATGAAAACGCGTCAAAGATCTTGCCAGTAAAACCTAGTGCCTCATTCACCTTGTCGGTTTCTATTGTAGCGATCTCCTCGTCCGCAGCCACACTATCTCCAACTTGTTTTAACCATGACTTGAGCGTTCCCTCCGTGATGGATTCGGCCATTTGCGGAACCTTCACGGTGTCCGCTGTAGGCCGTAAAACGAACTCAGTACTTATATTTTGGGAATAAAAACACCAGCGCACCTTGCAGCAGAGACGTCGAGTGGAACGCCGCGCGCTTCGCGTGCACGCTGGCAGTTGCCCTACGCATTCATGTTGGTTACTTCCCGTGTAGATATTCGGGATTTCGTCTCACCATCCTCTCGACATGGTAATTGCAGTCGTCCCATTGAGCAACGCGCGACCGCGAGCGGCGTTGATGATTTGTTTTGAGAGCATAGTTCCAGAGCCCAAAAAACGCTAAGCAGTCGCCGATGGCCAGAAGCACACACAGGTCGGTCTACTTTGCGGTGGTGTGGTCCCTTGGGCGTGACCGAGGTAAAGGTTCAGAGGTCGAAGGAAGGATGTCGGTGACGTTGTCGTTGGCTCGCGTTTGACTACAGCGTCTATGGCACCCAATTAGGCAATTGTCTCTTTCTTTCTGCCACCATGCCGCCCGAATGTCGGCTTATATCTGAGGCTTATCTCTGCCTTCTGGTCCGTCCAGTGCCCGACTCTGTGCAAGTTTCTATGTCCACCAGCTTCGAGCTTCTGTTGGCTTCTTTTCTCGATCGCGACGTCTGTGTTCGCTCGCCCCCGCGTCAAAGGCTTGTACACCGCGAGTCGGAGTCGGTCCGCGATCCCGTCTCCCAAACATTTTCTTGCTTGCGTGTAAATACCCCCGTCAACAGCGCAGCTCATCCCCGGTCGCGTCGACGCCCCGGTCTCTCGCCACCAATACAACTTGCGCACCCTATTGCGTCGGGACACGTCCGTAACACCGACGCCATCCAGGCGCCGCATGTCGTCCTCTTTTCCGTTGTGCTACGTGCCTCTCTATTCTCTGCCTTTGCTCCCCGCTTCGCGCTTCGCCCGCGCCGACATGGCGAGTAACCTTTTCCCCGCGCCGTAAGTATCATTGCAAATGTTGGCTGGCCGAAAGGGGTGCGGAACAGCTGACAGACCTGGCGCGTTGGCCTGAAAAAGAGCTAAATACAGAACGGGCGATGAGTGAGGGCCTGAGCATCTTGGCAGGTGAAGAATGACTAGAGCAGGCTGAAAGAGAAAAGAGCGAGGGTCTGGCGAAAATGGAACAACGGGATCGACTGCGAGCCGTCATGTACGTTCCAGAGGCCAGGACGAAGATTTTACAAGGAGGTGTGGAGAGTAGTCTTCTGAGGCGGACATAAGATACCGACCGAAACCTTCGTGATACCTGGCCAGGTCGAGGAATATCCTGAGGTACGAAACTTCAGGGGATTTCATCCTCTGCCTCAGGGAGATCAGTGGAGAGGCGATTCGGTCGAAGTTGCTGACGTTCCGACACGTAAACTGAATGCAAAGACAGAAGTCCTCTTTGAGTCATCTAATATATTCTCGAGCTCCGTGGTGAGGAAAAACGAGCCGTAAGTATCCTAAGTTCAAGGTGACCTCCAACCGAATTTCAAGCCGCCGGCGGCCTTGCCCGACCCTGCGATCAATATTGATGGGGCCTTCCAGGCTTCCACTGCTGCCTTCCAAATTCAACCAAAATTTGTTCCAACCAATTTGCCAACCGTAGTTCCAACCTCACCAACCCTTCTCTCTCCTCATCCTGCGCTCACCTGCTTGGTTTTACGCTCTATTCAGCGATGAACAGTGCATGACAAGTGCATGATGCGGTTTCGTTCGAGGCCCCGACTCTCGCCGGATTTTCAGGTGGGTCCGGATTACGACTCCGAAGTTTTTGTGCGCTGTTTCGGTGGTCTTCGGTAGTGCTGAAACCAAACCCCAAAACGCTTCGTTAATATCGCTAACCTCGCTGCCGGCTGAAAGTCTGGGTTTTTTGTCAGTGGACTGGTTTAAAGAAACGCACAGACTGTCACTGAGCACGGACTCGAGAAAACTCAATGGCCTCAAGATGTTCGCCCTTGATCAGTTTTCTCCTGATCAACCAGGCGGGAAAATGTGCAGCTCCTGTCGCTAGGCCAACGCTCATCGCAGTGCTGGTGTATTCCACACCTAAACTACTTCTTCGGCGGCCGCGACTGCAGTTGCTGGATATGAAAAACACGCGTACGAACATCGTCCACTTGGCTCTTCTGGTCCAAACGTTCGGATTGAGCTGCAGCTGAATCCTGCTGAATCTCAGGAATCGTGCCGATCTTGATTTCGATGGTAAGTATGTATAAGGCGCGGATAGTAATACGCTCCCACAGACAAGATTCTCATAGGTTCTCATGTTGCCGACGGAGGAAATAATCGTCCAGCCGACACCTAAGCGGCTTGTCTCCTTGCGTCTGTGTCCAGCAGCTTTGACGTTGCAGGGAAGTATCGGCAAACTGTCCTTGCATCCACCGTCCATCGTTAAATCCTCAACATCTGGAGCACCATCTACCACCACCACTAATGGCTGTTACTTCCCTCAAATCGCGCAGCCCTGTCGAGTTTGCTATCGTTGGTGGCAGCGTCGCTGGCCTCACTGCCGCATACACTTTGCGCCAAGCAGGTCACAAAGTTTTGGTTTTAGAGCGGCGGGCGGCGGGAACTGCGGTATGCAAATACATGGGTTTTGACTTCATTGTGTCGAGACGCCAACTCTGATCTAGGTGGACGGTGGTCTACGGATACCGCCAAACATGACCCGTTTGCTGCAGACATTACCAGGAGCCAGCGAGCTCCTGGAAAAATTCGGGACACAATGTAGCGGGTAAGTTCCTATACTGCCAAACTGAATTCTCATGGAACGATTCATACAGACTAAAATTCGTGGATCGTGTGTGCCTTTCCTTGGGGGCTTCCAGGATCTTCGTATTCTGACCGGGGAATGCTAGACGAAACGTCAGAAGAAATAGGTCGAATGGAGTTTATTGACGAGGTCATGTCTGACCTCGGATGCCACTTCTACCTGCTTCCTGTAAGCGGGTTTTATGCCACGAGCTGGTCAAACCCGCTAATATCCCAACAGCACGATGTACTATTGGGATACCTTCTTGGCCTGTGCAAGAAATCTGGGGTCGAAATCAGATTCCAGGTCGAAGTATCATCTATCCAGCTCCACCCGCAAGGAAGGCCTGTTGCTGTCACTCTCAACGGAGACCGCATCGAGGCAGATGTGGTACATTTTCCCCCAATCAGGAGGGTTCGCACCTGATGTAGCTTCCTTAGCTTGTAGGCGCGGACGGCCATTGCAGCGTGGTCCGGGATTGCATATCGCAGAAGGACAACGAGGAAGATACACCCTCCGACGAATACGACTCGGACTCGGACTCTGAGTACGACTCCGATTCCGACTCCGACTCCGCGACGTCCGACGACCAATCTCTTGAGCTCCCGTTTACAGAAGCTGTCGGGTGTGCTATCCTGGAATTCCGACTTGATCGATCCATGGACTGATTGGATTCAGAGTCACATACTCAATCCCTATTTCGCGACTGCAATCGGACCCAGAGCTATTGGAGCTCGCCAGCTCAAATGAAGTTGGTCTATTCCGAAAACGATGATATCCAAATCTCATTCCTCAGTTCATGGTCTGGCCAGGCACAAACTTTTTCATTGAAGGACATCGGGTGGGTTGATTTCTACAACTGGGCTCCAGTTACTGACGGTTTATTTTTCAGTGCGGGCCTGATCTGTATACGGCGTGCATCATCCGCACAGATGGAATAAAACCTACCGACATGGACTCGGAGTGGCGTCCCAATACCCTGGAAATAAGCGAGAGCGATGATTTGGTTCTGCGGTCCCAGGAACCACGGTACGGGGTTTTGCCTTCCCCAAAAAGAGTTGAACCAAACCTGGCTCCAGAGTTGAACGACTGATTCGGCTTGCGAAAAATTGCCATCGTACGATACAGCGGATTGCCAGAATTCCAAGACTTTCAGATCCTGCGACTGGTGTGGTCATCATCGGCGATGCAGCCCATTCTATGCCAGTGAGTAGTTGCGTGCTTCCGTATATCCACGTCCAATAAGACCGGGGCCTAGATGCATGCTACTCATAATTCGTGAGTCGTCGTCATTCGCTTTATATGCAGACGTGTTCATATTTCAACCGCCATCCGCAGCTCGCTATCGGTAAGTCCGGTTCTTGACATCCCGACACGATCCTTGCTGAACTTGCAAGACGGAGGATGCATTTGCCCTGGGGCGCATCTTTGCGCACCTCACCTCGGTTGACCAGATCCCATTTCTGCTGAGGGGATACCAGCAAGTGCGATACCGACGCACCGTGGCCACAGCGGCTTCGGAGATGGCTAGCATCACGCTCACGACTGTACCGCCCGGCCCCGCTCGCGAAGAGCGGAATGCGAATTTCAAAGCCATGGCTCTCATGGCCGACGACGGGGTGATCGACGAGGCGATCGCGGGGATTTGGGAGGGATACTTGGTGCAGTTCAACTACGATGCCAACGAGGCGGTTGACGAGTGGTGGTTGAACTGGGGCAAGCTCCAGAGGTAAAGTCCTGTCAAGACTCAAGAACTTACTACATTATACATTCATGGCACTCTGTCATATAATAATCATACAGTATTGATTCTGTCGTACTGTGGACATCTTGTGGATTGTGGACTGGAAAAAGGCGGCGTGGCTAAAGACTGAGCGCTGAAGTTTGGGAGGCACCGAGAATGTTCCAGTTCTGTCAAGGCGAATAGAGTTTCGCGGGTCAATGAATTTGTAACGGATGTCATGTGTTTCTTACTCGGAATTGACTGTCGGTGTACAGACGGATAACCGGAGACGTTACGCCTTATTCGACTCTAATTGCTCTTGTCCTCTCCCTCCATGGCCGCCTCCAAGCTGCCCATCCTCCCCCTCCCCCATCCTACCGTTCTCTTGCCTGGCTCGAGAATCACCCTCCCCGTAACTAATGCCGTCGGCGACGCTCTCGTCGAGCTCATCGAGCAGTCCGATGCCCTCCCTGTGGTCGCCGCAGTCCCAGTCGCATCTGACACTAACACGACCGACCTCGCCGAGTGCGGTACCGCCGCCCGTATTCTGCGTCTAGTCCGCCCCCCTGGCCGCAACAGCCGCCAAAGCTATCTACTGACACTACACGGCCTAACTCGAGTTCGCCTACTCGCTCCGTTTGTCCCCAACGCCGAGAACGCCTTCATTCCATGGGATATTCAGTACCCCTCATCCGCCAAGGAAGTCCCGGCGCGAAAGATCGTGGACACCTTCAAGCAGAGTGCCCTGCGACTGCTTGACCGGCTTGCCCGTGACTCGGGGCAACAGACCCGACGCGACGGGTACCACAAGGTCTCAACCATGCTCGAGGATGTGACAGACGCGAGAGCTGCGTGGATGGCCGATGTGCTTGTGGGCACCGTCAACGCCAGTTTCGGTGATAAACTGGGTGTGTACACTCTTCGGCCGTTCTTAACCCGCACACTGATCAGTTTCCCAGCTATCTTAGCGCTCAACGATGCAGAAGCACGTCTCACCCTTGCGGCAGAGATCTTCGCCAAGTTGGCCTCCATATCAGAGGTCTCAACAAAGATCGCCACCCAAGTGGAGGAGTCAGTGTATAAGCAGCAGAAGGAACACTTCCTGCGTCAACAGCTTGCGGCGATCCACAAGGAGCTGCAGGCCCTCTCAGGATCATCCCCCGGCAACCTCGTCGACGGCCAGAATCAATCCTCCGAGCTGGATGATGATGAGAAGCACGAAGCAGACGACATGGCGGATCTCAAGCGCCGTATCGAAGCGATGGAGCCTGGGTCTGAGGAGCGCAAGATGGGTGTACGGGAGTGGCGCCGACTTAAGCGCATACCCCAGGGATCCGTAGAGAACGGCGTCATTCGGTCATATGTGCGTCGATGTACCTTTGCGCGACGAGTAGCAGACTGACGCTATTTACATTAGCTCGAGTGGCTCACCGCTGTTCCATGGCCAAACTCCACAATGACAGAGGCCCCGCGAACGCTTCGGGACCGTTCGTTCTTGACTGCAGCGCGTGCGCAGCTTGATTCCGACCACTTCGGGCTCGAGAAAATCAAGAAGCGTCTCATTGAATATCTCGCGGTCGTGCGGCTCAAGGAGATGAACGCAGAACGCGAGCGACTCGCCGCCGCTGCTGTCGCCCCGTCCAGCGAGGAGCAGCAGGGACAAGTTGTGAAAGCCGATGCTTCACAAGGAGGCAAAGCTACCGCACCCGTTGCTACATTACCCCGACCAGTGAAGAAAATCGTCAAGGGCCCCATTCTTCTGTACCTGCCTCTCGAGATCTTCTCTTTTGCACAGAGCTGATGTCAAGTATCTAGATTTGTTGGGCCTCCTGGAACAGGCAAGACATCGCTAGGACAGTCTGTAGCCAAAGCGCTTGATCGACCGTTCCAGCGGATCTCGTTGGGCGGCGTACGCGACGAAGGGGAAATCCGCGGGCACAGGCGCACATATGTGGCGAGCGGACCCGGATTAATTGTGCAGGCCATGCGGAAAGCCGGAAGATGTGACCCGGTATTGTTACTGCACGTCTTTGTTTGTTTGTTTTCGCCTGCGTTCTTGCATACTAATTTATGCTCTGCAGCGACGAGATTGACAAAATCGGCGGCAGTAATTTCCACGGTGACCCGTCTGCGGCGCTGCTGGAGGTTTTGGACCCAGAGCAAAACCATACCTTCAATGCGAGCCATATCCTTTTTCTTCCTAATCACCCACTGCTTATCCAACCACAGGACCACTACATCAACGTCCCCATCGACCTCAGCCAGGTACTCTTCATCTGCACGGCCAATTCGCTCGAGACCATCTCTGGTCCTCTTCTAGACCGTTGTGAGATTGTGCAGCTTTCAGGTAAGCTCTCAGTGTATCCCCCGTGGGACGATCCAGTTGATTCCGCGGCAGGATACACATACGACGAGAAGATGCACATCGCGCGGCGGTTCCTCCTCCCCAAGCAGCTCAATGCGAACGGCATGGACGCGGACCATGTGCAGCTCACGGAGCCCGCGTTGATGACGATCGCGACGCAGTACACGCGCGAGGCGGGCGTGCGCAGCTTGGAGCGCGCAATTGGGGCAGTGGTACGATACAAGGCGGTCGAGTGGGCGGAGCACGTAGACGAGCAGGGGGACGATAACGCGGTAGTGGTCAAGGGGAAATCGTACTCTCCGGTTGTGGAGGAGAACGAGCTGGAGGCGATATTGGGGATTGCACGTTGGGATGGGGAGGAGAGAGACCGGGAAGAGCGGCGAGGAGTTGTCTATGGCCTTGTTGTGATGGGCCAAGGAGAGGGCGGGATTCTGCCTGTTGAGACAATCGCGGTACCAGGTGCGGGACGGCTGAAGTTGACGGGAAGCTTGGGCGAGGTACGCGCACGACCATGGGCTGTTGTTCTATCTTCCTGATCGTTTGTGCAGGTTATCAAGGAGAGCGGGGAGATTGCGCTGAGCTGGGTGAAGACCCACGCGTACGACCTGTGCATAACTAACTCGCGAGCACACGACCCGCTGAGGGTGCCGGAGCTGATCGACATCCATCTCCACCTGCCTGCGGGTGCGCAGAAGAAGGATGGGCCTAGTGCTGGCATTGCGATGGTATGCTATGATTAATTTATCTCATCAGGGTGCGACTAACAACACAATTCAGGTGTGCGCATTTGTGTCTCTCTTGACCGGCGCGCGCGTTCCGACACACATTGCAATGACGGGCGAGATCACACTCCGAGGTCGCGTTACACCGGTTGGCGGGATCAAGGAGAAGGTAATCTACTCATCCTCGGAACAGCTCAATCACTGACTGTCCCTTAAAGGTCCTCGGTGCCCACCGTGCTCAGATCACCAAGGTTATCCTCCCGTGGGCGAACCGCAAGGACGTTGAGCACGATGTCGCCATGGAAATCCAGAGTGTGATGGAGTTTGTGTTCGTGCGCACCGTGAACGAGGCCTTGGTGGCTGCGTTCGGGAAGAACACGCTTGGGTGGAGGAATGGGCCGTTGCTGTTGGAGAGCAGGCTATGAGTGCGCCCCACCTCGGTAAATAACGACTGCGTGTATGTTAGCTATGTACCTGTACCATTAATGCTCCGCTGTAAACCAATCACAATCCATTGCAAGATAAAGTGAGCCGCATCAGTAATCGACCATATCAAGTGTATTCAACGCTCGCGTCCTAAAGGAGATACCTACTGTGTCATCACAACAATCACGCCAAGGGATTTTCAACTGCATCATGCTGGCCACCACATCGCTCATGCTCGCGAGCCTCCTCGCCCTCGCTAATGCCCACTTCCAGCTGCAGTTCCCCCCGCCCCGGGGCACCTTCGTCGAGGACGACGAGCCCAAGTTTTGTGGTGCGTTTCTTTGCCGCTTTGGCATCCCTATTTTATAACCTTCTTATTCCATGCTAGATGGATACGACAGTGCCTCGACCAACCGCACCGTCTTTCCCTTGACTGGAGGCTTCTTTAGCCTGAACTCGGAGCACAACGCCTGGACGGGTATGTCTATTGCCTTTCGGCAGCCCAACACACTGACAGTATGATTCGAACAGCCGGTGTATCTATCTCGACACAGGGCCAGCCTGCCACCTTTGACGATTTTTCGACCATCGTCCCGTTCTTCAAGGGCTCCGGCGAGGGTATCCTCTGTTTCAACCTCGACTTGTCAAAGACGAACGCTACTGGGCTTACGGACGGGCAAAATGTCACCCTGGAGGTGCACATACTCGCTCCATTGCCATTTTCTCTGCTTATTGGCTTTCATAGATTGTCTTCGACGGCGGCGACGGCGAGCTTTTCCAGGTATGATTTCCCCTGTCTTGGGACAAACCCTGTGCCATATTGACTCCCTCTAGTGCGCCGACGTAACCCTCTCGAGTTCCGCTAAGCTCTCCTCGAGCGACTGCAAGAACTCGTCCGGCTCCGACGACGGCTCTTCTTCTGCTTCTGGCACTGGCGCCAGTGCTACAGCGCCCGCTCCCTCGACGTCTGCCACCGGTGCCCCCTCCGCCGCGTCGTCTCTGCGCTTCAACGGATACGCGGCGCTCGTTCTGGGCCTGGTCGGCGTGGCCGCCGTCGTTGTGTGATGATCACATGCAGTCCGCACACGAAATACCCCGCAGACTTAACCACTTCGGCGATGAACAATTTATATATATACACTCGCGATCATGAGAATTACATATCAACGCCGCCACCGTGGAAGCAGGGCAGCCACTCATCCAGCGCCAGTTGGAACAGACCCAGCCCGCTATAGAACGGCTCTTGAGATACGGGGCTGTAGAATCCGACGGTCTTAAAGTCTGAATGGTTCGAGTCTGGAACGAGCAGAACCCGCAGGTCGGACACATGAATCATTTGCGAATGCGTCAGTCCAAAGAATGAGTCGCCTGGGGCCGGCGCATTGCATCTGGAAGAAGGCCAATCTGCCTTATTTACTTCATACTCACGGCGGTACAGATACTGTGGGTTTCCGTTGCGGAGAATTTGACTCGATAGAGGCGAGGCCCATCGTGCGCCAGGGGTCGACTGTAAAAGTCAGTCTCTTTCGGACGAGATCATTCGAACTGCCTACATTCGCCGTTGGTAAAGAGTATATTGGATGGGGTCATATTCCAACCGCCATATTTATTGATCAGCTGAACTTGGGGAGAGGATGTGAGGTCGGGGAAGGTCTCGCTACATTGCTGCTGGAATAGCTCGAGCGAGAGGAAGGACGTCTCGATCGATAGCGGGTTTTGCGGATCCCCGCGCTGATAAAAGCCTGCGAAATCGCATGAGACGGTCGCAAAGGCCGGGGACAAAAGAGATCACCGTATTCGGAACAGTATTGCCGCATCCATGAGAAATCCTGCACAGGATCGTCTGGACTGCCGGGGATGGAATCATAGTCCAGCTCCCCGAGGGCCACCATGAAGGCGTTGAACGCAGCATTGACGCCGAGTGCAGAGACGACCCCGCCTTCGAACGGCTTAGCGGTTGAGTTTTGTGTTTCAAGAAGGTTGCAAAAAGGCAGAAGGGAGTCTTGGAAGCCGTAGTACTACGTCGATGTCAGTGCGAGCCCTCCTTGGAGTGAATAGACAACCAATACCTGGTAAAAGTTGAGAGGGTCCATCAAGATACTAGCAGCATCCACGCTGCTGGTCGCGTTTGCGCGCTGTCTCGTCAGGCCATCTGCAGCCGATGTGTTTCCGCCTGGCCCGCTCAGTCTTGCCTTGAGCAAGGCAAACTTGACATCGATCCTCAGGGTCTCATTCGAACCGTTGAGCGTATCGTCCACGAATCTGGGGTTGGATCCATGAATATTGTATCTACTAACCCAGTTAAGCATTACTTTGTGACTGCGACCCAGTCGGCAGAGCAGTTTCGGGTCAGGCTTCGTTCTGCGGCTTTGTAATAGCTTGACATGTCCACTTGTGCCTGCACCGAAATTGCATCAATAATGTTGCAGGGTACATAGCACTTGTTACCTCCACGGGCGCAGAAGATGCCCAGGTCGCAAAGATAGTTTCGGGATTGCGCTGGCGAAGCAAAGCGCCGCGGACCCCCGGGTAGGAACCACCCAGCCATATCCAAGGCACGGTCGACGGATGGATCGGAAGATCAGGATTGCCCGAGGACGTGTTCGTTACCTGACTCGGAGCGCCGCTTTTCGGGAAAGAATTGGCGAAGAAGACCACGTCCTGAAGCGCCTGCTCTGTATTCAAGTACTGCCATTGTTCGGCTGTCGTAGTTTCCTGGAGTTTTTCAATGAGAGCTCTAACGATGGGCCATTTATGAAGAGATCAGAACTGACGTTCACAGGGAAGGGTTGGGAGTCGCCATAGAACCTGTGCTCCCACAAGAATGCAATACCCCGGTAGCGCTTTGCGAGCTACATCGTTGCCGAAAGGCCGTGATATTCCTACGATAATAAATTTTCCACGTCTATAGGGAAGCCGAAGCACTCTCACTTGAAGGTAGTACGGAAGCAAGGGTTCAGCGTTCTGCTCTCCAGAGTCGAAAACTGCACATGAAATATCAGCATTCACACTGTCTGGGAAATAAAAAACGAACGGAAAACTGGGCCACCGGGTTCGTAGTATGTCGCATTCACCCAGTAGCGGTTTGGGAAGGTCTGCCGATTGCTAGCATTGAAGTGGTCCAGCGGCATCTACGAGCGAATAGTCAGTCGCATTCTTCAGGGCGAATATTGGAGAACATCAATGAACAATGGTTCGTTTGGGAGACCTGCGATGGTAGCGCTATCGAAACGCTCCTGCAAGCCAAGACGGGGAGCCTTCATTTTTGACGATGTCGCTGCCACTGTCTGCAGAACTACGAGGCAGCCTGAAGCGAGGAGTGCTTTTAGCATGGTTAGAGCCAGACGTAGTGGTGAAAGATAAGGCAGAAGTCGAGATATCGAATTTTAGCATTCGCAGCCACATGGAAAACGATGACAGAAGCGGCACCCGCCGATTGAAGGCATTTCCTTCACATGACCGCGTTCTGCCGCGTCTCCCGCCCCTTCCCACGCACCGACTCCAGTTCGGAAAGCAAGATAAAAATTCCTGTAACTGCATTAGGATAGCAATGAAATGTTCCAAGAGACATGTGTGTTAAATATCTCTGCCGAGGCGCCGCTACTTCTTCTCGAAAACCTCTGCGCTCGCGTTGCCGCCGTACCGCTTCGGAAGCTCGTCGGCGGCAATGAACGGCAGGAGCGACTTGCCGATAGATCGCGGCCCGCTGCCGACAACGCTCATCTTGGCGAACGTCGCAGCAGGGAGGATCGTCTTGAAGATCCAGAACAGCCATGACATGTAACCCGGGACGTTGACGAAGAATTTCTTGTACTGTGGACCCGTCAGTAAAGGGCTCCAGTGGGCTTGGGGTGGAGAGACGTACAAGCAGCTCAGGGTAGTGGCTGGAAAATATGCTGCTGGCCTGAGACGCCGCGTTCTTGGAGGCGGGTGTCCGGCTAGACATGTTCACGCCCTCGTAGTCTACGCGATATCAAGAATAATGCGCGTTATCGCTGGTGTATACGTACCGTGGATCTGGATCATCTGGTCGACGTTGGCAAAGTCGAGCAGGGCGAGAGACTTTTCCATAAATGCGACGCGCCAGCGGAGGAAGCGGTCTACGTCGCCAAACACCGCGTCGAGGTCCTGGTTCCCTCCGTACACGTTGTACCTGCATCTTAGCTCAGCAAGGTAGGATAGCAGAGGAGTGGAGAACATACACGACGGGCCGACCCTCCTTGTCGCGGCCATATATATGGCCAAGCTGTCCAAAGACGTCTACATTTATACTTTTAGTGGACGGGTTTGGCTGTTGAGGAGAATGAGGATACCCTGCGGGAACTCTTCCTTGACAGCGTCGTCGACTTTGAACTCGTCTCGCCAGCGCAACGTCGCGACGAACATTTCGCTCGCGGCAGTTGGATTATGGTTCCTGCAAGTCCGCAACACTTAGATCTAGACGCGTCAAACAGATACGGAATGTATTGCCATACCTTGCTCGCAGGAATTTCATGAGAATAACACTGACGCGGGCATCGACGAGGTTGCTGGGGTCTATCCGTACCCCCCACAACGATATGGCAGTAGTCGTTGCTTCTGGTTTCTCGTAGGCCTTGACGAGGGCCTCCGGTACTAGTTTCTGCGGTCTCTGTCAGCATGTCGCGTCCAGTCAGTCCCTCAATGGCTGGTTTTACCCGGAATTCAACGAGCGCTTTCCACTCGTAGCCAGTGAATTTCTCAGTCAGAGCATTCTGCGGCTCGGGCTTCTCAAGCTCCGCCGCCGAGGTAGCGAGTGCGGCGGTTGGTTTCGCGGCGGAAGCAGTGGCCGCTGGGGGGACAGGCGTCGCGCCAGGTTGGGGAGGTGCTGCGGTCGTCTCAGCCGGCATGGTCGTGGTCACAGGCGGTTCTGAGACTGCTGGGACGGTGGGAGTAGCAGTGGGTGCCGGAGGAGCAGCGGCAGAGGTCGGAGTGGCTTCTACAGACACCGAAGACATCGTGCAAGAGACGAGGCAGAAGCTTAAAAACGATAGCTTTCGCTCCATTGATCATCTTTATCTTATCTTATAACACGGCGACTCTTGTCAGCCGCCATTTACTTACGGCCCCTCAAGGAGCAGCGAAACGGCAATGGTTATGGCGCAAAGCCTTGCAGTATAATCTCCGGGATAGTGTGAGGGCGAGTGAGTCTTTGAAGCCACAAATGTACAAGACGAGGTTCACGGACTCAGTCGACCCAAAGACGAAGGGTCGACTGGAAAGGAACGAACACTCAACCCCAGTGTAAAGATGCGACATACCAGGACATACCCAGAAGCCGCCGCAAAAGAGACGGCCTAGAGGATAGCGACCAGACGAAGGTATGGCATAGCATAATCATTTTTCGCGGACAAAACACATGTACCATACTCCACGCCTCGGTATGTCGCAAGTGGGAGCGTTTACCGGGGAGCAGCGCCCGGAACGTTCCGCCTCTCCCGCCTGGGGCCACCGGGTCCGCTGCGTTCAGGCTGGGCAGTCACCGGGACAACGACGTTGACGGGGATCGAGTCGAAGTTCAAGGCGGTAAGGAGAGCCTGCAAAAAACTTTGAGTTATGTGGGAGATACAACGGAAGGCAAAAACGCACCTTGGTGTCGGGGTCGATCTCCAAACCTCCAGAAGCAGAGGTGTCGAGAGCGGAAACCTCGGGGACATAGTTGTCCTTCCGCTCTCTCTCCTCCTCCTGCAGCTTGAAAGAGATGCCGCGGACAGGGCCCTTCTGGATACGCTTCATGAGATGGGTCGTGAAGCCGGAGATTTTGTTGCGCAGCCGCTTCGAGGGTACTACCGCCTGTGTGCTGATTGAACAACCGAAAATAACAGGATTGCAAGCGAGCTACTGACGACTTCATCGATGATACGCTTGTTGGTGTGAAAGTCGAGGGTGAGGCGGGGGTAGCTGGCAAACAGATCAGCTAGAACGTCGATGGTGTGTGGTGAATGTACCGACTATTTTTCAATGAGAACGCGGGAGGCACGCTTGGTGGTTTTGGTCCGGACACGTCCCTAGAGTGCATGTGAGCTCGGGGGTCGCCAGCAGCGTCGACGAGATACACACCATCTTGAGTGAGGATTAATTTGCTGCTTGAGGATGGAGGTGGCCGATCACGTGTGGCTCAGTAGACCCGTGCCGCTGTACAGGACCTGCTTACAAATAAGCTCTTAAATAAGCTACCCGGACTGCAAGAAATTTTTGTTTCTTTTCCTCCTCCACGATCGCAAGGTAAATGACCGCTCCAGCTCTCTCCAGAACCTGGCCCTCGTGTCTTTCTCATTCTCCCCCCGACAGCCCGTTTGACTCGCGCTCTACATAGCACGACACTCATTCCTGGGTTTATCGACGCAACTGACTAGCAAAAATGGTCCGCATCTCCGTCCTGGTGCGTCCCTTGGTTTTTGTGCCGTGTTCTGCGCTGATTGTTCTGTAGAACGACTGCCTCAACAACATCGTCAATGCCGAGCGTCGTGGCAAGCGCCAGGTCCTCATCCGGCCTTCCTCAAAAGTTGTTGTGAAGTTCTTGTCCGTCATGCAACGTCACGGTGAGCATGATTTCCTCTCCCTTTTCTTTACTTTCCCGCACCCCGGAGTGATAACTACGGTTGACGTGGGTCTTGCTTCTACCCGTTACTCGTTTTAACGCTCCGGAACATTATACTCCAGCACCCGGATACCAAACAACCCCCGCCTTCTTTTCTACGGGCCGTGGGCTCACAGATGGGCTCACATACTTTCTCTATCTCTTTCCCTACTGTCAATTCATCCTTGCTGGGCGTATACTGACGTTTTCATGAAGGCTACATTAACGAATTCGAAATCATCGACGACCACCGGTCCGGCAAAATTGTCATCCAGCTCAACGGTCGCCTCAACAAAACCGGCGTCATCTCCCCGCGGTTCAACGTCCAGGTTACTCAGATCGAATCCTGGGTCAACTTGTTGCTCCCGGCCAGAGGGTTCGGAATCATCATCCTGGTGAGTTGTGTTCGCAATTACATTTCCTTCCGTTCCTCATGACCGCAGACCACTAGCAGCGGTATCCTGGACCACGAGGAGGCCCGGCGCAAGAACGTTGGTGGAAAACTGTTGGGCTATGTCTACTAGATGTACAGGATCGTCGAAAACAATTTTTTCTGGTGAACTTGATGTCTTTCCCAACGGCCGTGTGCATTAGTGTGTTCCCAATGTAGCTTGACGCGAACCAGTACTTTGTCTCTCCACCTTGACTCTGAGCGCGATGCGTGTTGCTTCGTAAGGCACCGCGGGCATGATAGTATTGATACTGTTCAGTACTGTCCTTTGACTGTCCTGATCCATTTCTTTTTTGGTGGTCTTCTTCCACCATAAGCCTCTCGTTGCACCATAACTCGTTGGATTGGTCTCCGATTGGCTTCAGCCCGAACCATTGAACGTGGCCATACTGTTTAACTTTAAGCAACATGGACAGGCTGACAGGAAACATGGGCCTCCCTCAGGCGACTCCGCCGCACCCCTTTTCAATCGCTTGTTCCGACTTGCCCGGCTAACCACTCCACTGGTTCGACCTTCGACATACAGTCTCACCCATCTTAGCCCTCATTGAACTGTTTCTTGTCGTAGCGGTGCAATTCAACGACACCAGAAGCTTAACTGAAGTTTAGACGCCCAGGACGCCCACGCTATATAAAAAATGCAAGAGACGACTTCTGCCTCGTGTTCATTAGCAGTCTCACGAACATACGGTATTCTCAGCTTGCTACCACCATGTCTCATCCTGTTCTTTGGCCCAGGTCGTTCTTCTACCCCGTCGGTAATACTTCAGCCGTTTGTTTGACGGACAATATCCCTCCCGAGAAACCGGCGAACGTGCTGTTACTGGGTTGCGGAGACCCACGAAACATATTGTACACGCTACATATCGATCCCCCGATCCGTGAGTTACGTGCCATGCGTTTCAACCCAGTGTTCTGACCGGCGCACTCAGACAGACCGTCTGTAGACTTCTTATGCTGTGACATTGAACCAGCGGTTATCGGTATGCACGCCGTGATTGGGAGTGGTCGCCACTAATCATATCCTGCAGCCCGCAATGTACTGATACTTACTCTCATCTACGACGGTCATCCAAGCGACCGTATTTGGGACATATTTTACCACATCAAAATCGACAAAACCTCATTCGTACTTCTCATCGCGCAGTGTAAAAAGCTCCTCGACGTCTCCAAAGACCTCGGGTCCTGGCGGCAATCCTGCTACTCCCGGTTTTTGAAGTTCAGCAGCACCTATACCTTGTTCAGGGTCCATCACTATCTTCAGCTTTACACTCAAACAGAGGCGAACTCCCGCGCAAAGCACGAGGAGGCTTTTCGCTCTTTTACTCGGGAGTTCAAGTTCCGTTGGGGCCCCAACGATGTTATATTTGATGTCGCCCAATCTGCCGGTCTCTTCTCGGCGGACGTTGTAAGAGTGTTGAGCAAGCATTTTTACCATTACTGGGAGACTGGCACTGTCTCCCGCTTGACTAGAGATATCAGGGCAGCGACATTGGTCAATCCCACCTTCCTCTACTCCGAATCTTCCGCTCCTTCATTAGTGGGCGATCACTGTTCCCTTCACTACGGAACTTATCCACTCGAGGGTTTCCACCTTGCCGCCGCTTTTCTCGATTCCTCGACAGACGGGACGGTCACGGAAGATCGGTTGATTGCATGCGCTCGGGCGCAGCTCGCAGAGTGGTGCTCCCGGTTCCAAACCACTGTTTCCCAGAAAGCGGTCACGATCACATTATTCATAGGCGATGCGATTCCATTCTGCCAGAAACTAGCCCGCGGATCCGACGTTCGTCCCCTTGTTACCCCTTGGAAAGCAGCAGAGTTGGTGCTGGACGGCGACTACAGCTGTGAACAAGCTGGGTTCGACACGATCGACACTTCCAACCTCGTCGAACACATGGGCGTGCTGAATGTTCTCATTGCTGCGGTGCCCCTTCTTGCTCACCGCCAGACATCAGCTCTGTATACTGAACTGTTGCTTGAAAAAGAGGAGGGTGGCAAGCCCTGGAAGCTTGTTCAACCTCTGTGTGCGGACATCCCCACTCTCGGTTTGCTGCTGGGAATTTCGCCTGATGGATACGTAGCCCAGTTCACATCTTCCACCAGAGTCCAAAATGTCGTCCTCGGTATCAATAATCCGAAGTTCCGAGAGCGACTCGCTTGGAAATGTCCATACGCCGCCAATTCCGAAGGGGATGTCATTACTCCTTCCTTTTCGGATTCGCTCGCCTTGGGCAACACCCTATTTAGCATTTACGAGCAGATGTTTGCTGACGAGGATGTCGGACAACTCCTCAGCCGAAGTCGTCCGGACGTGTACCATTACAACCGGGGGACTTTTGCCGCATTGCTTCAACTAGTCAAGGCTAGGGTTCAGTCGGACTGGACAGCGGTGATGGGGCACATATTCTATCGGCTTCACAACGACCGCATTCTGCTCATGGGGAGCAATGGATACCAAGAATTCTGTTGCCAGCTGTATCTTCGAGGTGTACATTGCGTGGAGGCCCTCGGTCCGCGACGTACGCCGATCGATCTCAAAAATGGTATATTCGAGGGCTGGAAAGAGGTGCCGCCAGTCGTGCGTGTCGTTCTCGTAGTTCCGAGACAAAAGATTCGGCTGCTCGAGGGAGAAATTGGCCGACGAGTTGGATCACCCATGTTCCAATGTCATCTGCGAGGCAGTGACTTTCACAACATCTTCTCCTGTATCAACACTGTCCTTGGAACAGTTTCAATTCGCGGGAGCGGGAGCGATGCTCGGATGGACATTGTGGAGGATGCAGGCGGCTGGTCTGGAACGGCTCCACTAATTGTATCTGCCTGTCTTCCAGCATTCAACCTGGTCTATGGCGATCTCAAAACCACTAGAGTTTCTTTGGGTCTCCATCCCACTCGGAGCACCTCACTTCTTGTGGCGACTGGTCTGGGACCAGAGCTGGTGCTATTCACAGCAAATATTCTGGACAAGAGTGCGGTCCGTGTCACCACGAGCGGCGTTGGTTTCACCCGGGCTATGAAACATAATCCGTCTCCCTCTCGTAAACATGTTTGTGTGAGGATGGATGGTTCTCGTGTTTCCACACTGTGCGCACGATGGGAGACAGGAATCAACCTGAAAGAGGCCAAAGTAGAATACGAACAGATGTCTTCTTGTGCCATGCAGGTGGCGCTCAGTAACAACGTCAAGGAGATCTTGGCGTACCCGTTCCCTATTGATGGGCCACGAACCAAGGTCAGAATCGCAAGAACATCTGGGTGGATCGAGGTGCGTTTCCCGCTTCCTGTATCTTGCATTTCACCTGACTCTGACTTAAGCTTGAGTCACCGATTCGCCCTGCCTTGGAAGTGGCGGACTTATCGATACCCTCCGTTGTGGTTCAAGATCGGAGCGGCCCTGTTGTCCGAAATATACACCGAGTCAGTTTGGAGCCCCTGCCGCTCCTCCAAGGCACTGCTCTCGATCGTCAGGCCCCCATGATCAGCTCGCACTGTTTTTTCGCGTTTTCGGATCGCGAGCACGCTCTTAAATCACAAACCACCGCGAGGAATGTGCTCGCACAAGTGAAGGACACCATCATGCATTTATTCGTAAACATCTCCCAGGGACATCGCGTTCTCTCCCTTTCCAACGAAGGTGGAGCGTACACCCTCATTTTTGCCAATGGAATCCGGATGGACTTGGTTTCGCACACCTACGCTATAGACGCGTGCGTGCTCCCGCTCACAGAAGATCTGATGAAAGGACCAGTAGGATCTTGCCTTCCTGCCATTCGCTCACAACGCGTTGTAATCCTTACTCCCGGTGCCGAGGTCGCAGCATGGAAGCATCTACTCGTGGCATTCACCGAACGTTGCCGATTTTGGACTCACAAAACGACCTGCAAATACACAGTTTCGGGCAAGATCCCAGTATCCACGGAACTGTTCCAGAATCCACTTTGCGGCTGCGGGGAAGGAGTTGACCCCGGAATCCTTCCTGACCTACAGTTTGCACCTTTCGCTCCGCTCATGACAAGAGCGGCGATATCCCCTCTGTTTGCGATTCCATACCTCGAGACTGTGCACCAAAGACTAGAAGCCATGCTTAAAGAACCAGCAAAACGTGTTTGTGCGGGCTGCAATAAGCCCGAGGAGAAACTCCTTAAATGCAGTCGTTGCGGTGAGGTGGATTACTGTGGAAGGGCGTGTCAGACGGCGCATTGGAAAGTGCATAAACCAGCGTGCAAAGCGAAGTAGAATACTTTGAGAATACTTTACGTGCTGTCGTTCTACTGATATCTGCTGTTGGTCGAATTCCGAGATGCAATGCGTGGGGCTGGCCACACAGAAAGAAATTTGGCAAATTAGGACCGGAGCGGTTGTTTGCGGCTGTTACGACGCGCTGCGTGTGATAACCGCGTTGGGCCTCGGGCATCGCACCGAGTTGAACTTCAACTTACTTCACTGCTGCCGACGACCATCCTGGCCTCGACGCGCCGTCCCCCTCCCCGTCCGCATGGATATAAATCCACACACCACCGCGCCTTCGCTCTACGAAATCCTTGGCGTCGATAAATCGGCATCGGCCGACGACAGTGCGTGCCGCACACGAGTTGTCGTAGTCTTCCTGGTTGGCTGAAAGAGCGTCTGCAGTTCGTCGGGCATATAGGGCGAAGGCGTTGGAGACACACCCCGATAAACTTGACCCGACGGCATCACCGGAGGAAAAGCAGAAATTCCACCAGGTGCGCGCTAGCTACATACTGGATCACGAACGTCTGCTGAGAATGAGGCAGGTCCACGAGGCGTTTGAGGTCTTGCGAGACACCTATAAACGACGGGTACGCTGTCTCGTCCAATTATGGCGCGTTGTGCATCCATTTAATCGGGAAACACGTTGTAGGCGTATGATATCCGACGCGGCTTCCGGCCACAGAGCACGTCTAGATCTGAGGGGGAGCTCAGCGAGGAGCAGCGTCGTCGCATGGAAGACCGCCAAGAATGGGCTCGCAAGCAGCGCGAACAGTTTGACGAGCGCATCCGCAATCTCAGAGCGCGCGCCGCGGCGGACAGAGAGGAGAGGAAGAAGCGAGAGCAGGAGGCCGCCGAGTACAGGATGATGGTGGAACGGATGCTGCACGCGCTGTATCAGAAGCCAGAGATGGCGGAATGGGCCGAACGGAAGGAGAAGCTGCAGGTATGTTCCTTTGCATTTGCATCTGAAGCAACCTTGAACGCGTTCTCACACTTGTGCTTCTCGTAGCGTCCAAATAATGGCCGCGCCAATACGTGCCCTGCACCATCGCTTTCCTCATGACCGCCTTTGCTCGGCATTTGACACTCTTTATTACTTATGTTTTTTTATTCGGCTCTGGATTTGGACCAACTCACTGCTCTCAGAACTCGAAGTGTATCTATGGCTATATAACGTCCACCCCGCGATGTCGTGTAACAGGAGGAGAACATCTCTAGAATGTTCTAACTGTTCAGGTTTAGAAATGCGCTTGGATTTAGCTGCTGCAAACACGATTTGCTTTGGGACTTCCAGTGTAAATGATCAAGTGACAGCACACCTTTCTTGTACCTTCATGGCACCCAACCGAGCCTTGGCGATGCGGCCGACGTCCACGACCGCCCTATCCAGTTCGTTTCTCCAAGCCTCTGCGCCAGCCTCTATCTGTGTGATTTCCTCTACCGCAGGTTGGTCTGGCAATAGAGAATGAGGCAGCACCAGAACATCTTCCATTTCGAGCGCAATAGCAGCACGGCTCCTGCCGTTCACGAATGTGATGTAGCGCAGGCCAGGGTAGCCGCGCTCATAGCACGCGTTTAGATGCGCGAGCCGGGCCAAGACTTCGGGCGGAGTGGGAGCAACGGCCGGGGTCGCGCCCTGCTCTTTTGCACTCAGGGCCGAGAGATTCTTCGTCTCCCCGATGCGTGGATGTCCCGCGATAAATTGGGCGCGCAGAGCAAGGTCCCAACGTCCGACCTCGTGGATTGCAGCATCGATTAGATCTGGATAAGAGGTGTACCGCGTCCCGTTGCTGAGAGACGCGACGAAAGGGGGAACCAAGGCAGAAGAGAGGATATCTGAGGGCTCGAGCAGGACGCTGAGAACGTCTCCTATTTTCGACTCGTCGACATCGTCGATTGATGGTAAACTCGTCATGGTCGTTCCGGACAAGGCGCGGCCCGGCTGGCGGCCCATGTTCCCGCCGTCTTCTTTAAGTATTTGCTTTCTGTTCCGTCCATCGACGTGTACTGAGTGAGTGAACGATAACTGGTAACTAAAAAGAAATTCCTATGGCAAACACGACTGTCCTTCGGTGGGGAATAATCTCAACTGGCAAAATCGCGCGTTTGTTCGATTTCATCTCTTTCGTTCGCTCATTTTGCATCGCAATCGCAGGCTGCAACTTTTGTTAAGGTAACGCATTCGTACTTTTTAGTCTGTCAAGACGCACTCACAGGTCGCTATCGTTAGGATCTGCTTGTCGATCCGAAGACGTACGTCGCCATGAGTTTTTATCATACATCTAGCCTAAACGATATCAAGTCGCGACGTGCACGATGTCGTCCACAAAGTGGCTGCGGTAGGGTCGCGTAAACTCGAAACAGCCCAAGAGTTCATCAATACCAACGCCGGGGGAGATTCATCCATCAAAGCCTATGCAACTTACGAAGAAGTGTACGCCGACAAGGTGCGCGCCTGTTCTCATCTCCCAAGCATTGGCCCAATAAACTGGCCGTTCAATTCAGGATGTAGACGCCATTTACATCGGAACACCACACACGTACCATTATATCAATGCTCTGGACGCCATCAACGCTAAGAAACACGTCCTGTGCGAGAAACCTGTCACCTCCAACGTCCCTGAGCTATACGCTTTGCTGGCTGCCGCCAAAGAAAATGGTGTATTCTTTATGGAAGCGATGTGGACGCGATTCCAGCCGCTTCCTCAAGCAGTCATCAAGCTTTTGGGCGGAGGAGAACTCGGTGCCCCCGTAGTTGTGCATGCAGATCTATCTGGCGATTTCGACATTCATAGTACGTATCTCAGTTAGCATTTGGGCTGGTTGTCGAGAGGATCTTTTGCCAGACATTCCGAAGACGCACAGAATCCTCGATCCTGCTCTCGGAGGTGGCGCTCTACTGGACCTGTAAACTTTCTCGTGGCTCTGCAGTCCCATATGTTGATTGATCAACTTCGCAGCGGCCCTTATCCTCTCGTCTGGGTATGCAGGATTATCCGAATTTCACATAGGACTGAACACTGACGTTTTCCAGGCAATCATGACTCTCTATGAGAACTCTCTCAACGAGCTGACAATGCCGTCCAACATAAGCGGCAGCATAGTCAAAACGCCGCTGACTGGGGTGGACGCGAACACCTCCTTCACCCTCAACTTCGACAAGATCCCCGCGCAGGCGGTGCTCAGCTGCAGCATCAATCTCCCCGCAGCATCGCCAGGCGTCACCATCCGCTGCGAGAAGGGCACCATCCTCATTGCGCCGCCGATCTACTGCTCCAAGTCCTTCAAGGTTCAGTATTTCGACAAGAGCGACACCAGTAAAGTTGCCCGAGAAGAGGAGAAGACGTTCGGATACGTCGGGCATGGGATGCACTTTGAGGCAGACGAGGTTGCACGCTGCATTAGGGACAACAAGATTGAGAGCGCGCTTTGGGGACACAGCAAGAGCTTGCTCGAAATGACCGTATTCGATGCGGTGAGTCTCCTCGAAAGTAATTGGTTTTCATTCCACTAACTAATGTTTGGTGCAGGTCCGGAAGCAGGGCGGATATGAGCTTCCTAAGGGGGTGGAGAAGGTTGTATAAGAGTCGCGCTGTAAACAGCCAAATGTATTATTTTCGTCGAAAAGATCGATTTTGATTGGATTCGACTCGACTGATTTGAGGTCACGTGGCAATTTCGCTCCTTTGACCCGACTTCCACTTTCCATGCCTGTGTGCGGCGCCTCGAGCCGCGGAACGCCTTTCGGCCGTGGGAAACCAGTGTGTACCCCTGCTCTTTTTCTTGCAGCGCTCTTACATGGCCCAGATACAACGCAAAGTCGTCGGTCAGCATTGCCCGTTCATTCAACTCGAAACCAACTAACCGCGCCATACATTTAGTCTGTGGCGACGGAGCATGCGGTACGCCCGCCCCCTGCGCTGCGCGCGCGTCGCACATTGAACCTTATGACAGCACTTGTGTTTGGCAGGCAAAACATCGCTCCTGAACGTCTTTACGCGAGGTGCGCTGATTCTGCCACATTTTACGCTGTGCGCACCGGCTGACGCGACGCAGGTTTTTTTAGCCAGGTCTAGTGCGCTCTGTTTGCTATCGGGAAACGGCACCGTCAGCTGACTGGCTGGTACAGCGAGCCCACCGTGTTCGAGAACTACGTGCACGATATCTATGTTGACGACCAGCAAGTCGAGCTGAGTCTGTGGGATACGGCGGGTGTGTTGCGTCGCGTGCGGGCGTTATTTTGCTGGAGCTGACGTCCGCTCAGGGCAGGAGGAGTTCGACCGCCTTCGGTCGCTATCATACGCCGAGACACACGTTATCATGGTCTGCTTCTCGGTCAGTCGTCTTCCCACTCTCTGCCGCTTTAGCTGACCCAGCTGGGCAGGTCGATAACCCGGTGTCTCTCGAAAACGTGGAGACCAAGGTAGGCGCAGAGTGCTCGGCATTCGCTTCGCTGCTGATCGCAAACGCGGGGTTTAGTGGTTAGACGAGATATTGGAATACTGTCCCGGAGTCAAGGTGCGCATCCTTCTTTCCGTGTCCTGCACGTACTTATCCGAGTCCAGCTGGTCCTTGTTGGTGGGTTTCCTTGCACACAAACTCTCCTCCCTTTCCCTTATTCCCGCACATAGCACTTAAATGCGACCTCCGGGATGACCGGCCCGTGCGGGAGCGGCTACAACGGTATGGCGCGCATCCGGTGCAGTATGAGGAGGGACTCGCAGTAGCGCGACGAATACGGGCGTCCCGCTACCTGGGTACGTTAGACATCAATCGCCCAACGAACCGAAGCTAATTCCAAGCAGAGTGCAGCTCAAAACACAACCGCGGTGTGGCGGAGGTGTTCTACGAGGCGGCGCGGGTCTCGCTGAGTACTCGCCCGAAGGGCTCGGGCGATGGGTGCGTCGTGATGTGAGAAGCGTGCGCACGATGACGGGTTCAAGACAGACGATCTACTATTTACTACAGCCATTAATTGGGACACGCACGCTTTCATGCTCTACTACCACGATTATTCCACTCATCATCATGTACTGCTGTTGTATACTTATGCTTTTCTCGTTCGGACTGGTCTCTGAATTTTGCACGGCTGTCTCCTGAGTACACTCGAAGATAATTTCTTTTGCAGGGTACATAATACACATTTCGGGTCATGGTGACCTTCGAATCGAAGAGCAAATATTCGTTACTGTGCAAGGCAGGATCAGCAATAAACTCAACTCAAAAGCAAGAAGAACCTCACCAAGACGTATCGGAAAGCCGGGTTCTTCCAGTCAGAGAGATCCTGCAGCGTTGTGGTGTGCGGGTCGTACTGGACGCGCCCTTCAGCAACATCGCGGTCACGTTTTGCGTTCGCCCTGCTAAAGACCATACGCAGTGCCAGGATCACGAAGATCTCGAGGATCCGCGACACCATGCAGCCAACGACGCCGGTGAGGTATGTCGGCGCTTCCGAGTCCTTGAACAGGAACGGACCAACGATGTTACTGCAATAACGCTCATTAGCTCACCTTCACTCGGGCAAATTCGGACTTACCCCGCTGCGACACCCAAAAACACGGCAGCACTCGCGATCGCCTTTTTCGTCTGACCGCCCACTGTAAAATTGTGAGATCCCCCGTCGGCCAAATGAATGGAGGAAAACCCACCATTGCCGGAGACAAGGGACAACCCGACGACGAAGGTCGCATTGGAAGCGCCAGTTATCCCTGGTTACACATTCAGGGGTCTTTCGAAAGAAGCAAGGAAATAGGGGCCCACAGAAGCCAATTAACCGGGCGGCCTTGGGCTTGGCCCATGCGACCATGGCGAAACCGACGACGGTGGGAATGTTTGTGGCGACCATGAGGTACGTGCGGTACCCCTTCGGTAGCCTTTTGTTTATGAGCAGGGCAGCGACGATGCTGAATGGGTGCGTCAGGTTCAGGGAGATTGGAAGGGGAAAAGACAAAACGTACAATGAAACGATTATGGCGCCGTAAGGGAGTTGCATTAAGGTTGTGTTGAGTGTGTTGAACCCGAACCTGGAAGTGTGATTAGAGACCAAGTTTTGCCACGAAAAGCGGGCGCACTCACCCTTGTATGATCAGTGTGCCGCTGCGTATGATGATGTTCATTCAGATTGAATACAAAGGAGCGGTTATGCGCACAAGTTGGATGTTCCACCCTGTAACGCATTAGTTTCTGTGAGCGAGGAGAAATTGCTATGGAACTTACATTGGGGACGTTCGCGGTGAAGCCGAACAGGAAGAACAGGTATGTCTTGACGTCCATGAAGGCCTCGATGGCCTGCGACGAGTTCCAGCTGTAGAGCCGTCAGAATAGAGCCGGGATGAAGCATCAAGTAACCCACTGTCTGTTGTCCGGTCCACTCTGGTCGTCCCGCTTGCGGCTAACGATGATGAGGCGCTCGGCACGGGTGAACCAGCGAGTTTGGTACGGCGAATCAGGGATGAAGATGAACATGAAGATGGACCAGGCGCAGCACAGGGCGCCGACGATCAGGAATTCATATTTCCAGCTAGGCAAGCCTGCGACAGTGGTCAGTACATGGGCGCACAATGTGGTGTGTGGCAGCAAACCTTTGATCTATAGGCAGCGTTGGGAGTAAAATTAGGACAGCAACATTGGAACATGGAGATACGAACATGACCTATGCTCCGTTAGCACTGAGTAAAAACGCGGGTAGATGAATGAATTACCGATTGCAAAGCCCAAAAGACCGCCGAGGCCGATGCCGACTCCGTTAGCGCTACATATATACCGTTCAAGACACAACCTTGCAGCTTTAGCGGAGAATTGCGTACCAATACCAATACCTGTGAACTTTGCATTAGTTTCAAGGCACGGTTTGTCGGCGGGATGTAGTTACCCAATGCGACTGGGCTGCTGCTCTCGTGTGTACCATGTAGAAGTGATGAGGACGAAGGCCGGGTCGGCGGTAGCCTGTTTATCGTTCATTTTTTAGTGGCGGAATGCCGGGCTAGACTCGTACCTCGGCTGCGCCGGAGATGGTACGCAGAATGGCAAGATCTGTGAAGTTACGGCTGCCTGCTTGTGCCATGAGGAGAGCCCCCCATATAAAAATCTAAATGGGGCGAGAATTAGTTGCCGACATCAGAAAAAGACGGGTGTAAAACGGGTGTAGAACGAACATTGAACGCCAAGTACTTGTTGAGCGGGAACTTCTGCATTAGGAGATTGGTTGGAAGACCCCAAGCTAACCACCCGACTAAAAAACGGTGAGCTCGTGTCCCATGGAAGATACGAACGAGACCCACAATAGAATAGACTGGAAAGCCAGCTGTACTCTGACTTGCCCAAGTGCAAGTCCTTTTTGACTAGGAAACACCGATTCGCGTCAGATGCTTGAACATGCTGGAAATACGCCCCAGTCACCGTTGAATATTGCGGCATAAGATAGCGTGGTCTTGTCGCTAAATAAAGCTGCGTTGATACCATAGAATGGTTAACCATGCTAGATCAACTTACACATAATAGAACTAGAACGAAAGGGTCAACGCGCGGTAGACGTTGACGAGGAATGCACAGACCATGTAACAAATGGAGAGGGCCGGGATGATCAACCTAATGCCTCGCGATTGGAGGAGCACGGGCTTGTGTGAACAACATGCTCACCAGTCGATTTTCCTCTCACTAGAAAGCGACAAAAGATATCCAGGTCAGGCCGGAAAGACGTGTCTAACGCGTAGGCTTACATCCGGGCGACCTCTTTCGGGTCAAGGACGGTCTCGTTCATGACGGCCACATCGGCGATGAACTCGGGGCTCGGGTTCTTCTTGAGGAAATAACCCAAGAGGCCGGGGCTACGGTCGACATCCGCCTCGAGAGGGACATCGCGGTTGGCCCACTCGAGCTCATTGGCGAGCTTGGGGGTTATATATTCGACCTGCCCCGTCTTTTCCTTTTCAGCGGAGTCGGTTTCGTGGAGGGACATTTTGTGGGTTGAAGAGGAATTGGCCGAAAATTAAAAGAAGCAAAGTCGCGTTCTTATACCCCACCGGATGCATTTGGGCGATCACCAAAAGCGAAGTTACGGCACGGGTTACCCCACACCGTATTTCCATTTCCAGACCAGCAGATTCAATATTGAGCGAGAGGGCCCGAGGGGTGCGAGCGGGCCGCTGGCAACTGAACAGGAGTGACAACAGCGCTAGTTCGATTATGGAGCGAAATGAGGGGAAGGTGCTAAGCGCGAGATACCCGAGGGGTTTGGGGCGTCAATTTTGTTTACCCGGCCGTCTAGGAGGACACATCCAACCTGGTGACCCAGTGAACTGATTGAAGTTGAGGAATCCGTTTTGGAACATTCAGGGTGTTGAGGAAAGGCAGGCGGATGGGAGCGGACCGCGGGCCGGACGTTGCCGCTCTGAATTCGTTAATAACGGTTGCATTTCGAACAGTATGCAAAGAATCCTTGAAGAATCCATCCATGCCTGTGCCCGTCTATAAGGCCAAATCCCTGACCCAGCTTCTTGGTTGGTTTCCTTCTTCTGTCTCGATCCCACTCATGCCGCCTCCCAGCTATCCGGGCTAATGAACAGCCCGAGTACCCTGCTGTTCACACTGGCATCCCAGAGACGGACAATAAAATCGTCTTAAGGACCCTGACGTGCGTTCTTTCGCGTTTTGTGTGCATCCGTGTATCGTTTACATGGATCTAGTTACGCGCAAGTGCAGAAAGCAGTAGATCGCCTTGCATGGCATTATTCTGGCCTTGGTCTTACTCCGAAGGCTGAGCCAGGAGAGCTCCCGCCTCCGCGCATTATTGCAGTATTCACCACCTCTGCCATCGACGAATCGTTCCTGGAGCTGGCTCTAGCTAAACTGGGTTGGTTCTGCTTGCGCGCGTCCTTTGCCGACCCCTGTTAACACGCTTTGGCCAGGACTCACCGCGCTTCTCTTGTCGGTCAACAACTCCGTCCCCGCCGTTGCCCATCTGTCCAAGCTTACCAATTCCACTCACCTGATTTATTCCGAGAAGTTCAGCAAAGAGGCACACGAGGCCAAGGCGATTCTCAAATCCCAGGATTATCATCTAGAATTGGTTCCTGATGAGCGATTTCCCCTGTGGGGAGACGGTGGTATCGACACCGCTAAAGTCGAGCCGCTGTCCCCCATTTTGACCCCTGAGCAAGAGGCCGACAGGCCTGCTGTAATTTTACACTCGTCAGGCTCGGTAGGCATCACGATCTCTATCTTGCGTACGAATTGTGACCGTTTTTTCAGACCGGGTTCCCTAAACCTGTGTTCGTCACTCATTATGGGCTCGTAGCAAACATTGCGATCAACCAAAACAAACCTGGGTTCAGTACGCTCCCTGTGTACCACGGATACGGTCATTTTGCCATGTACGTGATAAACCTCGTCTTGACTTTTTTTCTTATTTTTCGTCTAGATTCCGATGCATGTATGCGACGAAACCGATCACTCTGTTCCCACCCCATCTTCCGCTCACGTCCAGCAACATATGCGCGGTGTTAGCGGCATCACCGCCTGTGAAGCAATGTTTTGCGGTTCCATACGTGATCAAGGTGCGGACAATTTTTCTATCTATCCCAAAACTGGTTTTGAAAAATTACCAGCTTCTCGGAGAAACGCCGGAAGGCGTCGCGGCACTCGCCAGTTTCGACTTGGTTGGGTATGCCGGGGCTGCAGTTCCAGACGACCTGGGGACGCGTCTAGTGGCCGCGGGTGTAAATCTGTTCAGTATATACGGTACCACTGAGGTATAGAGCGCGCTTATCTTACATGTGGATTGACTTCTGATCCCCATTTTTCTAGACCGGTGGTTTGTTGAACTCTGAGCGTGATATGACCGTAGACAAGGACTGGAACTGGCTACGCGCGAGAGGGCTTATTCTAGACTATCTCGTTATGGAGCCACGCGGGGACAACACTTTCGAAGCCGTGGTCAAGGACGGGTATCCGCCGAAGGTGGGATTGCGCCGGTTTTATTTTCTGCCGCGTCGCTCACCAAAGCATGGGTAGATCGAGACGAACCGGCCCGACGGATCGTACGCGACCAAGGACCTCTTCCTGCGGCACCCCGAGCATGACAACTGGTACAAATATATTGGCCGGCTCGACGACACGCTCGTGCAGACTCTCGGTGAGAAAACGAATCCAGGTATCTTCTTTCATCTTATCTATCCTCTCCTGCCCGTCACTCATACTTTCTTAGTCCCTATAGAGCTCGCTATCCGCGGGAACAGCCCGTATGTTTCAGAGGGTGCGTATCCGAGGACCACCTGAGATTGTAACGCTCATACCCGCTCCGCAGCGATTGTGTTTGGAGCCGGCAGACCCCAAACCGGGTGCCTAATCCTCCCGTCGGAGCTTACGAATGGGCTTTCCAATGCGGAGATTATGGAAAAAGTTTGGCCCGTTATAGAGCAGGCAAATGCGCAAGCTCCGACCCATTCCCGCCTCCTCCCAGAGATGGTCGAGATTTTACCGTCAGTTCATAAACGTTGCATCCACCACAGAAAATTTACACCCTTTATTCTGCGACAGTCATGGCACGGAGATCCCCATTGCAACCAAGATGAGTATTTTACGGCCGGCGTGCTACGCCAAGTTCAAGGACATCATCGGTGAGCTGCGTTCAGCGCCCCATAAAGGCCCGAATTCACCTCTACAAACAGACGCAATCTACGCTCGCTTTGAGCAGGAGGGCGACGAGGGGAGCAAGCTCAGGCTCGAAAAACCAGAATTAGAGGACTTCATCCTCAGTGCTATCGTCAAAGCACTGGGTCCGGCTAAGTCAGCTAACCTTGATCGTACGGTGGATCTGTTCGCGTTTGGTGTCGACTCGCTGCAGGGCACCCGTATCCGAAATGTATGCCAGAAGGAGCTGTTCTTGGCGGGACGCACTTTGGGCCAGAACGGTAAGGTTGTATGTCGTAAGACAGACCAACAGCTGATGTTCTCCAGTTGTCTATGAGTATCCTTCGGTCGAGAAGTGCGTGTCGTTCAACCTGAATCAATTCTGGAGAACTAAGACATACTAGGTTGGCGGACCATATCCTGAGCCTACAGGCTGGTGCAAGCTTCGCAGACGACCACGAGGCGAAAATGGAGGCCATGGTCGAAAAATGGCTGGCTAAGATTGGAACACACAAGAAGTCTGCCGGCGCCCCGAAGCGCCCCGAAGACGCTCGTGTTATCGTGCGCCTTTCAGTTTACCCGCTTGGTCCCGTTATCTGAAACTGTTATAGGTGCTCACTGGCGCATCAGGATCGCTTGGCGCGCACATTCTACACCAGCTGGTGTCTTCGTCGTCTGTGCGCAAGGTGATATGTCTATCGCGCGCCAAGTCGCACGAGGAATCCGTTCAACGCATTGCGGAGTCGATGAAAGCACGCAAACTCCCCGTTCCCGGTGATAAACTGGTGTCTTATGCCGCCAACGCCAACGCTTCCCTACTTGGGCTCACGGAAAGCGAGTATAATTCCATCCGCGACGAGGTGACGGACGTGATTCATGTAAGTCGCAATATTGGCTCGAATCAACCGCCCGCTCATTCTCATCGCATCACAGAACGCATGGCCCGTGAATTTTGTGCTGAGTCTCGAAAGCTACGACGAGCATGTCGGGGGCGTGGTGAACCTAATTAACCTTTGCCTCGCCTCGCCATATGCGGAGCCCGCCGCATTCTTCTTCAGCTCTTCCATCAGTTGTCGGCAAGGCGCGCCAGACGCCACTTGTCCTGAGGATTTCGCGCCATCTCCAAGCACTGCCGCAGGCACTGGATACGCGCGCAGCAAGTGGGTCGTTGAGAAACTGTGTCAGCGGGCCTCTGCGAGCTCGGACGTTCCCGTCGGAGTACTGCGTATCGGACAGATGGTCGGGGACTCCATGACTGGTGTTTGGAACGAGACAGAGGGTAAGAAATCAATCCTTCCTTCACTCGCTACTCATACTCTCCTCAGCGTGGCCCCTGATGTTCAAGGGCGCTACCACATTTGGCTCGCTCCCTACCACCGAGGAGGCACGCTCATCTCTTCGCTGTGAGGACTCTCATTTGACCCATGTGTGAACAGCATCCTTCGTGGCTGCCAGTCGATTATGCGGGGAAAGGGATCGCTGAAGTCGTCCTCTCTCCGCATCCTGCCAAGTCAGCTGTCGTCTACCACATCGTCAACCCAAATATCAGTGCCAGCTGGGATGATATCCTTGCCGCCCTAAAGACAGCAGGACTCCAATTCGAGACGGTGGACCGCACAGAGTGGGTCCAACGTTTAGCGAAATCCGACCCAGATGGGGTAAAAAATCCAACCATCAAACTTCTCGTGAGGTCCTTCCTGTCTTTTTGAATAACCTTGCTAAAGGCATCCCAATAGCCCTTCTTCCAGTCGCGTTATGGGAAGGCTTATCGTCCGCCCATGGTCTTTTTAACCGACAACACCGCCAAAGCGGCGCCTAGCATCCGTGCATCGCCACCGATCACTCCGAATTTGGTCGCGAAGTGGGTAGGACATTGGCGTGAGACGGGATTCTTGGTGTAGGTAGAGGTTGTAAAATGAGCGTGGCCATTCATCCCAATAAGAAGGTGTATTTTACTTTTGCGGTATTTCTGCCAGATAAGCTTCAGGAGTCTGTACGCCCTCGCTTCCGACGCCGATCGTCCCCGGCCCCGGCGCCTTGCTTGTCGCCCTCCTTATCCTTACCTTGACCGACGACCTTCTGCACGACGGTCTCCCACATTATGTCGTTGACACCCTTCGCCTTGCCCAACTGTTCCCGCAGGCGCGCGACTTCCGTCTCGAGCTCGTTCACCTTAGATTGCAGAGATACAACGTCCGGGCCAGCGGATCCCGCGGGCTGCACGAAGAAATCGTGCTCGCGGAGGAGAGCGCCGGCGGTATAGATGCTCCCTTCGTCTTCGTAGACCTATCAATCACATTAATTGCTGCTCCGCGAAGAAAGTGCTCACATTGTCTTGAACGGGCAGTATCATGGTGATATCGTGTGCTTCCCTGCTTTTCGCGTCGCGCATTCGCTGGAATGGCGCGATATGTCTGACAGGGATGGCATCGGAGGACTGGCCCGCGTTGATACTCAGGTTAACGTGGCCGATCAGATCTGGGGGCGTCGCCAGGTGTGTGATTGAGAAGCCTTTGTGCGTCGATATGCTGCGCAAAAGCTGGTGCGAGGGAATATCATATATGTGAATAATGCCCGCGGAGGTTCCAGCCAGCAGGAGCGTGGACGTTAATGATATTGTAATCGAAACAACCGGTTCGCTGTATCAAGATAAGAAAGGAAGCGGAGGAGAAATGTTGTCACTGACCCCACAGATATCAGCCGTCGCTTTTGTGCTTTTGACTGCTCGGCGTCACCGACGCGGATGATATCCGTTACGCCAGCCCCTCCGATTGCCTCCATTACAAGACCCCCGGTTTTGTCTTCCCTCTGGCGGAAAAGGTTCATCTGGTGGATTGAACCGTCCTTCGACGCTGCAAAGAACATCCGTTCCGTAAGATCCCACGCCAGACAGGAGATGGGCTGGGGGAATTGGAACGTGGTCAAAAGAGATTGGGAAGAAAGATCCCAAAGCTAGAAGTAACAATCAATATCCAGGCATCGAAGTGGAAAAGATATTAGGGTGTTTCACAGTAGCGTTTTCGAGGCCGTTTTCGCTCGGTTTTCGATTTAGTTTTCGATTCGGTTTTGAGCGAGGTCACGGTGTGACGGGTAGCGGCGGATCTCGGCCTGCCAGATCGGATCTTGAAATTCAGATGCCGAAATGGGTAAGAACACTATTCTTTGCAACTTTCTCCCACTCAGCGATGGTGGAAATGATGGAGGAGGATAAGATACAGTCGCAATCGGTAAGTTACGATGATAAACAGGACAGCAATTACACGGAACGCGTCCGGTATATTGTATGCCTCGGCACGTGAGCGCAAATGATAGGCGCGCCGCTCTGCCGATGTCGTTTTCGTCGGTTTTCGCCCGAGCGATCAGAGTTGGAAACGATGGCCTTTCTGTCACGCTCTGGGCGAAAACCGAATTGAAAACCGACTCGAAAACGGCCTCGAAAACTCTACTGTGAAACACCCTATTACTTTAACGGAGTGATCTACCGCAGATGATAGAACCCTGCAGTTGGGAAATGCACCGATACCACATACAATGTCCGTTATAGGAAGAGTATGATCAGAAAGGACACAGTACGGCACAGGAAGATCGCTGTGCATGTCGTCGTCCAGTAATCTGTGCATTGGAAAATTAATATCAGTCAATGGACAGAGGCCGGCCAAATTGACCTGGACACGGACCAGACGCTCACGCCAGAATCTTCGCTTCCAGATAGAAGCGCAACACCATCGTGCGTGAATTTGAGGACGCTACAATTATATGCTCGTGGTCATCTGTCGACTCACGAGCATGGTAGCCCTAATACCCATGAAGGTCACGGACACTTCCTCGGATGTCGCTTGGCTATTCAGTGTCCGGGATATCGTACGGCTGCATGGTGTCCCATCGTCCATAATATCGGACCGGGATGCCAAGTTTACCGCTAAATTCTGGCGCGAGCTTCATCGGCTAACGGGCACTAAATTGCTCATGTCCACCTCGTTCCACCCACAAACGGATGGTGTATCTGAGCGCGCTATCCGCAACGTTACCCAAATACTGCGGTCCATTGTGGACCCGACACAGAAGGATTGGGTATATTTACTACCCATGGTCGAGTTTGCCATTAATTCCAGTATCAGTGCATCCACTGGGTTCGCGCCGTTCGAACTCAACTATGGATATGTACCACGGATGGGAGGGATAGATGTCGAAGCCACCGAATACCCGGGAGTACGGGAATTTGTGGAAAAGGCACTGGCGAATATCGCACTTGCGCACGATAATATCATCGAGGCGCGGGTGCGCTCTACGTACTACGCAAATCGCGGACGACGCGAGGAGATCCCCTACGACGAAGGGGACATGGTGTATCTATCCACCAAGAACCTCAATCTACCCAAGGGGCGTGCGCGAAAGCTCGCCCCAAAGTTTATCGGGCCATATAAGATAATTAAGGCGAACCCGGGCACATCCAACTATAAGCTGGACCTGCCCAGTGAACTGAAGGCCCGCAAGATTCACCCGATGTTTCACAGTTCCTTACTGAGGCCCCATGAAGCCAATGACGAGACCATATTCCCGAGCCGGGAAGTACAGCGGTTCTACGATTTTGGCATGCCCGACGACCAGGAATGGTTTGTCGACGAGATAGAAAAGCATCGATGGGCTGGGAAGAAAGTGGAATTCTGGGTCCGGTGGACAGCGGGCGACCATACTTGGGAGTCGCCCGCGGCATTGAACGAGGTGTCGGCCTTGGATGATTATTTTGAAGCGTGCGGAGTTTCCCGATGGCAGGATCTGCCTAAGTCCAAGCGGCTTAGGTCATGATATTTGCCATCACGGGAATAGCCAAACAAACTTCATTTTCTTCTCACCTCTAACACCATGACTGGCGACTTACCCCCCGAGCGCGACCCCAAGATTTGGGTCAAAAGCACGGGCGGCATCTGGTACTGGCGACACCCCACGGGCAGCACTTGGAAGGGACCAAGACGCGATTGCGTCTGGGTCCCATCCATCGATGCGCCCGCCTGGCTACCGCCGCCACCCGACGACTTCGCAAACATCGACTCAGAAGAGGGCATCCCCACCGCTGCCCCAATCGCACCGAACCACCAATTCGGAACGACAGCGCCCGTTACTTCGGGCGCCACATCGGGCACAACTGTGCCCGGCATACCAATCCCCAGCGTCGTGCTGCGCCCCAATCCGTTCGGGAGTGCAGGGAGCGGCACCGGCCTGTGGGGAGGCAGCGTGGTGCCCGCGCCAGGGACGCGCCCATCGTATACAACGACCGGCGCGGTCACGTACACGGGCGCATTCGCCAACACAATGAGGCGGCGAGACGAGTCGCGGGCTGAGCAAGAGCGGCGCGATCGCGAGCGAATCGAAGCCCAGCGCGACCGCGAACGGCGCGAGTTCGAGCGCGAACAGCGCGAGCGCGAGAAGCGCGAAGAGCGTGAACGCCTAGATCGCGAAGAGCGGGAGCGCGAGCATCGCCGGTTTGAAGGGGCCCAAGAGGAGCACCGCACCGAGTATTACCACCATGGGTCATCATACGATGGATCCAGCTATGGGTATCCCCCGCGTCGGCACGACGATTACGGCCACCCCGCTCCCCGCCGCGACGTGCGCAACAGTTTCACCGACACGCTGCAAGGAGGAGCACATCGAGAAGAGCGGCGCTCGCACGACCGCGCCAAAGAGGAGCGCCTGCGCAAAGCCGCGCGTAACTCAAGGGGCCCTCGGGCACCATCTAGCACCAAGTCGTCGGAGCTGACACCTCACTCGGTGCCCAACGTCGATAAAGCTGCCCTGGATACCCGCGGGCAACCTATTCTGCCCACCACGGTGTACGACGAGGACGAGAGTGAATATGGAGGCACCGACGACTCGGAGGACGAAGACGCGGTGTCAAGCGTATAATTGGTTATACACGTGGTCCTCTGGGAATGACTTTATCCGAGAGTTTCACGTAAGGTTCGAATTTCCCAAGGGTGTCAAGAATATCGCTAGAATACCTCGAACTGCGAAGGCGAGTCTGGCGGTAAAATCGACGGAGGCGGAGGTCGGCGAGTGAGGAGCTTGGAGTGCGGCGGAGTAGAAGCAAGCAAACTTGTATAAACGGACTAACAAGTGTGCTCGAGTGAATTTTCAGATATCGACTAGGCTCTCGTCCAAGGTTGCGATAACACGAGGATTGGGTGGTGAGAATAATGCTTCGTCGAACAAAGAAAATGCGAAGGGGCAGACGATAGAAAGAGTATACAAGCGGACGAGTTCCACAAGCGTACTCAAAGGACGGCGGCGTAGAGGTAGAATATACGTGCGACGGATCACAGATATATTCCAAGACGTAGACGTAAACGTAGGTGCCTTAGAAAAATACTCACGTAGTATTCGACTGAGACAGCGGCGGCGGCGTAGACGTAGGCGGAGGCGTAGGTAGATTAAACAAGTAAACGGCTTACCAGTTCAATCAAGACGTAGACGGGTGAGGTTACAAATATCCGGTTGATACTTATAATCTCAAAGCGGAGGCACTTAAACAGTAACTGTACTGTAGAAATGCAGAGCGGCGTGCGTAAAATGTAAATTCGTATGTAGCGGGTAGACTACTTTTACAGGTGGAACAGGGCTCTATTTATACTGCTAACTACGATTGTTGACTCTTATTTGGTTCTTACCAGATCCTTCCACTGATGGCATCATTATTCCATTTTGTTCCAGAAGATTCCAGGGCGTGTTTGTCATTGTTTCTAACGGATGGCTTCGGCGTTTCGGGTTCAAACGGCCTCGGCTTCCATTGTCCTTGGTCGCGAAAGTGCGTTTCGTAGTTTCGTCAATTCTAACCATTTTTACTAAAGCGAATTTTTCTATCACCAACTTCATTCTGAGTCCAAACACTTTTGGCTCATGACATCCGCGGGGAACGATTTATCCAAACCGTCCTCGGTTTACAGTGATAGACAAAATTCATCTTCTAGTTACAAAATGGGGGGGGTTAATTACATCTTTACGGTTTGTCTCTTCGAAATCACTCGTTCGTCCACAAGAGGCGTTGTGATCGCATTTCGGCTCCACGATCTCGTCTGAGTCGAGTATGTTCTCGAGGGATAGCCAGAATAGCGACCAGCTGATCTTGTCGTTCCTTAACACGTGCAAGGATGTGCTCTCCATGTTGGCCTAATTTTTCTTCGACTTCCCAACGTCCATTCATGTCTCCCGTGGTTCGTAAGATGTCGCCCAGCTTGATACTTGCCCGTGGAGTGGTTACCGCGGTGTAGACAAGTATTTTGGGAGAGCTGAAGATGAAGCAAGACTCCACGCGTATTTTAATGGGATCCGCGTAGAAGTCCTCGGAATATAGCTTCGTCACGGAGTATAGGGTAATGGGAGTGGGATGATAGGGGCTGGCATATTGGTAGCCGGCTGGCAAGGTGTCGGGCATCCATGTCTGAAGAAATTGTTGATATATATCCAATGGGTGGGTCGTAAAGTGAGTAGGCGAAGGGTTTCTAGGCACCGGATTCAGAATGGTGCTTAGAGCGAAAGGAGAGGGTGTGATGCGGATAGAGGAAGGAGCAGGGGAATCATGCTCATGCGAAGGCGAATCAGCATAAGTCACGTGGACGGGCGGGTACGTGTAGTAGCCTGAGTTTGGGTCGACCACATCGTTGGCGAGAGCGTGTAGACGTGGGGAATTCATAGTGGATTGCTCGCGAGAGGATGGAGGTTAGCTCGAAGGATGATAATGGTAAAGCCGCGCGTCCCTTGTTTATCAATATTTTGGAGTATTGGCTTCTCGACAAGCAAATTTCCAAATTGGGAACAAGGGCGAGGCTACATGACATTGTTACACAATAATGAAAGGAAAGACTTAGTACCCGTGAATAATTCGACTAATACCGACTATTCGTCATGGGCGGGGACTATTTGAGAGCTAGAAAACAAGGATCTTTCTTCGACCACCTGTTCTGGTCGAAGACTGGGCTCCAGATATTGCTGAGGGATTACCAAGATGGCCGCCATCTGATGGCGAAACTCTTGGAGATTCATGAGAACGGATTTTCCCTGCTCTCGGAGGCGATCTCCTACGACCCAGTGGCCGTAGACTTCTCCATTTAATTTCACCGTATCTCCAGTTTCGACATCTCGTCCAATTCTGTGGATCACCGTGAAATAATGGGAATGCTTGAGTTTAGCGGAGTCCACATATAGCCTAATGGTGCGATTATGAGGTTCGTACACCTCTGGCTGGAATGTTGGTCCGTTCCTGAACATGTCGTCAGGTTCAGTGAAGCGAGGTCGGTAAGCGGATACGAGGCGAAGTTCGCCAGGTCGAGGAGTGTAAGGATTAATATCGTGTAAGACTGGCGGAGGCGACAGGGGCCGTGGATTGAGACATTCGTCCCACGTTAGATAGCGAAGCTGAGGTGGGGTGGTGGCTGTGGTTACGCGGGGCAAGACTGGAGTGGTTTCCCACTTTGCCGTCGAGCGAACTGGAGGGAGTTTAAGAGATCTGAAGTCTGGATTGGCGTAAGGATGGGTGGAAGTGAGAATGGTTTCATGACCAGGCCAGGGCGCGAGGCTGTAGCTTGGAGGCGCGGTCATAGTGGGCAGAGTATGACGGGGGTAGGTAACAAGCCGATTTATGCTCACATGATCAGTGGCGTCTGCTTCTAAGGCACCAGCCATTATTCTGACATGCTAGAGTCAGAATCACTGTCAGAGGTTGTCGAAGAATGTTCAGGTTCATCTTCAGGTTCAGGGCCCATCCAACCAGTTCTCATGAACCAGTGGTCCCGGGTGATATACGGAAGCAGCCGAAAAGCTGCTACGGCACTATCCTTGAACATGGTTCCGTCGAGTTCCTTTAGAACGTAAGCTCCTCCTTTGTTCTTACGATGAACTTCGTAGGGACCCAAATATCGGTTTTCAGTCTTTCTGTCGATACTGACCGTCATTTCGAGTTTGGTATTGCGCATTAGCACAAGATCGCCAGACTTGTAGTCCGACTTCTGTAGTTTGTGCTTAAAGCGCTTCTCGAACTGTAGCTTAGACTTAAACCGTGATTGCCGCAGAGTTTCGGCAGCCTTAGTAATGTCCTGCGGATGTTTCTGTAGTTGCCGGACTCGTAGCGCGAGTAAGTCACTAGTGCTCATTCCCGAGTAGAATCCTTCTACCAGGAACGTTGACTCGGCCAAATCGAAAGGCAGTACTGGGAGAGTGCCGTGTAGAAGTTGGAATGGGGAATATCCGGTAACACTGCTGACTGTGATGCGGTCTGCGAAGACGGCAGCTTGCAGCATCTTGGGCCAACGCTTGAGTTTTCCGTTGCAGGCTTTAACTATTGCCTCGCGAAGCGTATAATGTCCTCGTTCCACCACTCCGTTGGCGTGTTTGTTGTAGGTGGAAATGCGGACTTGAGGAATGCGTAGGCGTTTCATGAGAATGTCGAAGGCGGCCTGGACTTCCTTGCCGTTGTCCGTTGTAACCTGAATGGGACATCCGTAGCGGCAGTAAAGGAACGTCCAGAAGAACTCGGCCAACGACTGAGCAGTCTGAGCAGTCAGGGCTTTTGCTTCACAGAAACCACTCAAGTCATCTCGAGCAGCGACTATCATGTTGTATTTTCCTGATAAAGGCATGCGCATGACGTCGATGTAGATTTTGCTGAATATGGTAGTAGGTGTAGATATAGTAGGAGGGATCTCCATCTTCTTGGTGTTTCGGACTTGGCATTGCGGACATGATGCTACGTGGTGATTAATATCGGCCCGAAGATAAGGCCAGAAGAATCGTATACGAAGATGCTTCCACATGGTGCTGCGTCCCTTATGTCCCAGGTTATCATGAGCCTGGATGAGAATATTGAGGCGAGATTGAGGTTCCAAAATCACCACCAATGGAGGACCCGTTCGCGTTCTCTTCCACAGTCGTCCTTCGCGTTCGAAGAACTCTGAGAGTCACTCCGGGAGTGGAATTGGAACTGGAAATGATGGCGGATTTGGAACTGATCTAATGACATAATGTAGTCACGAGCTCGTTACGTGTCCTTTTTCTTTGCTCTCCCGTCGTCGCGTCGCGTCCTCGGCGCTCATTTCACCCAGGATGCCCCCAAAGGACTCGGCAGACTGGATCAGTAACCCCGAGGACATCACACACATAGTGGATTTCCTCCACAAGCACCGCAGCCGCGTCGGCCAAGGGGGAAACTTCCCTACGACGGTCTTTAACGAGGCTGCGGACTACATGGCGGAAAATTGGCCACCAAAGAAGGGAGGACCCAAGACGGCGAAATCTATTATGAGCAAATACAAGGCGGTGCGTGTGCTTATTCTCGAGGGCTTCTCGTCGTGACAGCCGTCTATCACAGCTTCGCAAGCTCCATGAATACATCCTGCAGGCCTTGCAGAAGGTGTACCCAGGAGGCTCGGGCTGGACCTACACCCACGAGCTCGGTTTCAACGTCCAGGAAGAGGACCGAGATGCGTGGAACAACTTTTCCAAAGCCCATACGCACTTCAAGCCTTTTGCGACGAAAGGGTGGGAGCACTTCGAAAAAATTGACGAGATTATTCCCTCGGCTGCCCGTGGTCGTCACGTCTATAACGCCGCATCCCGCCAGCCTGCCGGCGACGTCTTGCAGGCCCACTCCCAGCCACAGGGCAACGACGATGATGATGATGATGATGACGACGACGATGATCCGCCTCCCAACCCGGCTCTCACCCAGTCGTCCGACCTTTCTCAGCCGTTCTCGGACGTGTGGTCCCAGTCAAACTGCGGCGACTCGCAGTCCCTTTCCCAGTCCTCTGCGTCGCACACCGCTGTTGCTCCTCCTGTCCCAACTACTCCCGGTCCGACTCTGAAGCGTGCTTCTGCAGACGTTGACGTACCTTGGAGCACAAGCAAGCGCAGCAGGGTCTCGGGTCCTGAGTCGATCATGGCTCTTGGTCGCTCTGTCGAAGGCATTGGACGGGTCATTGAGACGGTTCTCGCACCACCCAAGTCGTCATCCATGTCACCTTCGAAGAAGGTCACCGCCGCTCGCGCGTTGGCGACGGAGGATATGGACAACCTGGTTATCACGCCGGACGAGCGCACCCGCCTCCACATCATGTTCGGAAGGGATGTCTCAGCGGCGGATGCATACATTTCGGACACCGATTCAAGGCTTCGTGCGGCGGTTGCGACCGAACTCCTGAACCCCACCCAAAACTTCAACTACCCCACCCAAAATTTTAACTACCACTAGTCTAGTTGTTCCGGTTGAATATCATCGTAATCGTTGTTGTCCACATCCATTCTGTCCTCCAGATACTCCACATAGCCGTCCCACATTGCCTTCGCTATTCCATCCCGCAAGTTCTCTGCTCGCCGCTTCTCTGCTGGAGTTACCCGTGAAGATGTTGAGAGGCGTCCAAAGTCAATCTCCTCGTCACGGCGAGAGCCTCGTAAGTTGTCTTGTGCCTGTTCGTCAATAATCCAACGGTCCAGGTCTGCATTGTCATGTTCCAGGATGAAGTTGTGCAATGCGACGAGGGCGGAGGGAATCTTTGCTTGTACGTCCATGTTGTAGTGCGGTGGACGGGTGAGAATGGACCACCGATGTTTGATGACTCCAAAGATGCGTTCGACAACGTTTCGGGCCGACGCATGGCGGAGGTTGTACAATTCTTTGAGGTTTGCGGGGCTATAATAGATGAGAAGGGACGCTGTAAGCAAAACGAGAAGGTACCGTTGGTTCGACCGCGCCCATTCAGCCAGATGATAGCGTGTTTTCCGGTATGGGACCAGGAGAGATTCACATATTCCAAACCCTGCATCCGCCAGATACAACTTGCCCTCTGGGATGCGAAAATCACGCAGCCGAGCAGATGAATACATGAACGAGTCCGCCGCACAACCATCCCACCCGCTCGTGAAGAAGAGGAAGCGCATATCAAAAGATACCACTGCGAGGGTGTTTTGGGTCACACCACCCTTGCGATTGCGAGCGGTGTGCAATTCTTCGGCAGATGGAGAGCAATTAATGTGGGTACCATCAATAGCACCAAGGACATTCTTGAAATAAGGCCACCACTTTGGGTTGTTGCGAATGGCAGGCGGGGGAGGAGCATCTGCCTCCGGGAGGTGCACATATTTTGTATAGAATTCGTGGCCGGACAGAATGTCCAGGATCTTTCGGAAATGTCTACAAATTAACAGTGAGCTGCTGTCGGAGAGATAGAACCAGACTCACTCTGATATGGTGCTGTGGGAATGCTGGAAGCGTTCTGCCACATGGTCTATGGCAATTCCAGTGACACAAGTGTACAAGAAGATCGCCGCAGATTCGTCGAGACTAATTCGAGAGTTTTGTGATTCCATGTGGCCCATCGCGCGAATTTGGAGGATGAGGGCAAGGAATACATGACGCCGCATGCCCAGAGCAATATATATGCGGTCTGGATGCCCAGCAAGAAGCTCATCAAGCCATGCACGACCAGAAAGTGCAGAATTGTGCAAATCAGTCTTGCAGTACTGGGGATAGATGTAGAGGCCCACGCCAAGCACAATATACTGTAGGAGGGCGACTATAAGCAGTACAACCCATCTAGCAGTCTCCTGTGGGTTCAGACGGGGTGGGGGCATGGTGAAAGAGCTTAGATGGCCCGATAATGCGTGTAATCAGTTATCTCCGGCTGCATCACTAAATTATGTCATTAGATCAGTTCCAAATCCGCCATCATTTCCAGTTCCAATTCCACTCCCGGAGTGACTCTGAAGCTTTCGCGATGAACCTTCGTTGTTTTTGTGGTGTGCCTAAGTCTGGCATCTCGAGTGTTCGCAAGAACTGCTGAATCTGAGTCAGTTGAAGCTCTTGTCCGACTCGTCCTAGAAGGCATGAAGGCAAATCCTTAGGGTTGTACATGCGTTCGACTTCATAGGGCATCCAGGTTTGTTTGAAATATCTTGGAAATTTCCAAAGGTCTCTAAAGGCACTTTTTGCTGGACCCATAATTACGGCATTCCCGGATGCAATAGTGTCGGTTGCCATGGCAATCTCGGTAGCAATAGTGTTATCCGCGTAAGGGAATTTCCCATACGGGGATAGGTTTTGATCGGCACCAATAGTGCTATCCGCGTAAGGAGATTTTCCTTTCGGGGATAAATTTTGATCGGCCCCAATTGGCGACTTGTCGATTTGTCGAAATGTCACTTTGGGCAATTGATAGTATCCGTCTCGCTTAAATTTTGAAATTTGATCCGAATCCATTCCACACATAGATTGTGTCTTAAGCGAGGTCCCGTGCAGCAAAGCCACACGATCGAGCCAACTATCATCATCGTCTTCTGCGACTTCGCCTTCGCCCAGTCCTCGTCGCGAAAGCGCGTCGGGGCCTTGAAAACGAACAGCGGGCACATGGATGAGCTCGAAATGGAACATGATGATCCCTTGGATCCATCGGTTCACTGCAGCGTCTGGCTGCAGGTCGGGATTGTTCAAGAATCCCTTAATGAACTGGGCATCAACTTCAACTTGGAAGTTTCGAACGCCGATTATGTATAGACGCCAGCTGCGTAGCGCTCGGTATAATCCAAACAGTTCCAGCTTGGGCTGCGAGTAGCGAGATTCACGTTCACTCATAGGAACTGAACCATATCTCGCGGGACGTCGCTTGCCAAGTTCATCGTTCTGAGCCAAAATCATGCCTGTAGCGTCTCGCGAGGAATCAACTGACAGAATTACAGGATTAGGAGACTCATAATCGATGGGTTTCAGCGCGGGGGCGCTGGCCACGAGCTTCTTTATAAAATCGAAGGCTTCTTGCCGACGTTGGTCCCAATCGAACTCAAAGTTCTTTCGGTAAAGCTCAGTGAGGGGTCTAATAATTGCAGAGTAGTTCATAATCCAGATTCGAACTGTTCCACAGAGCCCCAAGAATCGACGAACTTCTTGCGGCGTGGTGAGCGCAGGCCAATTCAGAATGGTCGAAGCCTTCTTATCGTCGGGGACACGCCCTTGCGGGTTGCATTTCTGACCAACAATCAGGACTTCAGGTCGACATATCTGAGTCTTGGTGCCGGAAAAGGTCCCTCCAGCGCACTTCACTTTGTGCATTATACGATGCACGTCCTGGGCATGTTCCCAGATAAAACGTCTAATCCCGCTGTTCCCAGGTATCGTCTCAGGATTTCCATCTTGGTCGAGATACTGAGTCGCAGGACCTTTAAGGGC